>JAUTDX010007255.1:0-600000 GCA_030844895.1 Ambrosia x helenae
ATATATACTCACTTTCGCCAAATAACTAGATGACTAAGCGAGCGTGAAAATGCGAGCAATCCAAAGACTCACCTAATGTTTCAAGTATCCAAAATAAGTATGTAAGCTTAATAAAGTCCAGGGTTCTTATTCTAAGGCACTTAGGATGTTACGACTATATTTGGGATTTTAAGTAATAATAATAATGGCGAAAAAATATACAAATATTACGGTTGCTACCACGTCTTATGAAAATAATATCATGAGTTTAGTTCTCGATCACAAATATTTTCCAAGGTTGAAATATAATTATTTTATTCAGAAAATATATAAAATAAATTTAAGAATCTTTAATGGTATAAAACTAAATCAACAAATAAAATTATGTTAAAATACAAAAATGTTTTAAGACAAAAGTAATTTGATATGATAATTATCCTAATATATTTATATACACTTCCACCAGTTTTGATGTAACATCCGGCCCCTCTCACCACCAATATTGTTCGCTTTGCCCCGATGAGTTGCCCATTTAGAGCTCACGGATTTGTTTTGGTTGCCCCGGTGGAGACTTCCCAGGAGGTCACCCATCCTGATACTACTCCCACCTGAGCACGCTTAACTGTGGAGTTCTCCTCTCATCCACTAGCATTAAGCCCAAAACGCGTTGGTGATTTAAAGGATTTGGATTACTTATGAACCACGGATCTTCCTGGCCACGACCGATGTGGGATTTGCCTAGGGTGTCATACAAAGGTCCATGTTAATCTTCTCATAAATCATACTTTTACAATCACCCCCCCTAGGGACTCATCGTCCTCGATGAGGTTTGCCCCACCTCCCGAACGGCACAGGAGTGGCTCTGATACCATTTGTAACATCCGGCCCCTCTCACCACCAATATTGTCTGCTTTGCCCCGATGGGTTGCCCATCCAGAGCTCACGGATTTGTTTTTGGTCGCCCGGTGGAGACTTCCCAGGAGGTCACCCATCCTGATACTACTCCCAACTGAGCACGCTTAACTGTGGAGTTCTCCTCTCATCCACTAGCATTAGCCCAAAACGCGTTGGTGATTTAAGAGGATTTGGATTACTTATGAACCACGGATCTCTCCTGGCCACGGCCGATGTGGGATTTGCCTGGATGGGCAACCCATCGGGCAAAGCAGACAATATTGGTGGTGAGAAGGGCGGATGTTACAATTGATGTCAAAATTATTTATTTACAATTTTATATGAATTAATCATGATTAAAAATGACATAATTCATAAATAAATATAAATCACTTTTAAGAAAAACCTTTTATGAAATCTCAATCCTACTAACTTAGAAACCTCAAAGTAGATTTTATAGGATTTTTGAGATTAAAATAGATTTAGTATAAATATTATTTGTATAAAATCTATTTAACAAATAAAAATGAAACAACATAGGAATCCGTGTCAAAACTGGTGGAAAATATCATGATAATTATCTTTGCATAATGAAACATTTTCTACAAATTTTCATAACCAAAAGTGCTACCAATAATTTATTATGAATTAACTAAGATTAATTCATCATAAAATAATTAAAAATATTAATCTGTGGCTAAAAATCCCAAAATTGATTCTAAATTTTCTAAATGATCATATAAGCCATCATACCTAATTTCATGATTTTTGGATCAATAACCAACGAGTTATGAATTTTTTTTTAAAGTTTACAAGTTTTTAATTGCAAAATACCCAAATACATCCTAACACCTTAGATTCTAATCGAAGCCCTTAGAGACAGACACAAAGGTGAACAGTGTAGGATGATGGGAATAATGGGGGCTGCACCTTCACTGTTCGTGGTCAGATAATTTGGTGGGCCAATGCTGACACGTGTTGTCTCGTGATTGGTCTGCGGTAAACCCTCGTAGTATTATGCGGTGGGGCTTGCGTAGACGGATTGGACTCCATGTTTGACTCCGTAGATACCTTGGACTCCACGGAGGTTTAGACTCCGCGTTGGAGCCTCCGCGGAGGTCTGCTGCCTTTAAATTCTTGGCTTTGTGATTAGCGTTGGTGATTTAACCGCGGAGGTTTGTGATGTCAGCAATGTTGTAGGGTAGGGTCTGTCTCTGTGCAAGGAATTGAGACCCTATTCCTTCACAACCTATGTATTTACGCATTTGTTACCGTTTGATTTCTACGTTTCCTTTACTTCTTAGACCACCCGCAGTGGTTTAGTGAAAGGGTGTGAAAAGCAGTCATTCACGCCATTTGGTGCCCAACACACCACCCCCATCCTCGTTAAATGGGCGCTAAAGGGGCTCCCGTGAAATATTTCATGCCAAACCAGTTCGTCATCCATCCAATCCCATTCACCCATGTGGCACAAGCAACGGTAATATATCCGTTGAAGAGGAAAGTAGTCGTTTAAAAAAATTTTATTAACACTGTAAAACATATATAACACACTCAACCACCACACATTTTATAAAAAAACTTACAATACACCACTTCATTTTATAAAACAAACACACCACACCAACTTATCTTTATAAAAAATGAGTTCCCCGACATCCTCATCATCCATTCCGAAGTATTATTGCAAAGAGTTTTTAGGTGATACGGGTGATTCAACAACGAGGAGATCGAGCAAAGGTGGTTACAAGTGCTTGTGCGCTCACAACGAAGTATATGACACATCTTAGTAATCATCCACGCCCTATTTTGTGAATCAAATATATGGAACACGACCGCTTGGAGGCAAACACCCGTATAATGAAATATTAGTTTGATGAAGAGCCAACTTACCCGGACCTAAAGATTTTTAGACGTCGTTTTTCGACAAGCAAACGCTTATTTCTACGCATTTCGGGAGAATTGGAAAATTCCTTTGATTATTTTAAGTAAAAACTGGATGCGAGAGGGGCACTGGGATTTACCGCTATTCAAAAGTGTACTTCAGCGCTACGCATACTTGCGTACGGGAACACGACTGACATAAACGACGAGTATTTAAAGCTGGCCGAGAAAGCAACACGCGACACCTTAGAGCATTTTAGTCAAGATACACTACATTTTCTTACAAATTATATTCAATCACATTTTTACTTAGTTTAATGGTATATTTATTTATGTTATTTAAAGGAATAATACATTTGTACGGTGCGCGTTGCCTGAGATGACCAAGCTTGTACGATCTACAAAAGATATATGAGGTGCATTTAAATGAACATGGTTTACCGGGAATGCTTGGGAGCATAGATTGTCGTCACTGGTCGTGGTATAATTGCCCAACGACATGGCGAGGTCAACACACACGAGGTGACAAGCGACAACCAACGGTTATTATTCAGGTGATGGCTTCACATGACCTTTGGGTTTGGTCAACTTACTTTGGTGTCGCGGGGTTATGCAATGACATAAACGTTTTTCACCAGTCGCCCCTGTTGGAGGATTTCATTTTTGGTAGAGCACCAAAGGCATCTTTCTATGCTAATGGAAACTACTACCCACACGGATACTTTTTGGCCGATGGAATATATCCCAAGTATTCAATTATCGTGAAGACGTTTATTAATCCGTACGATGAAAAAAGAGCACATTTTAAGAAAGTTCAAGAGTCTTCGCGAAAGGACATTGAGAGATGCTTTTAGATGCTTTAACAACGTTGGCATTATTTGAGAAATCATTGTCATGCATGGACCAAAGAAGAAATGAGAGATGCTATGTATGCTTGTATAATAATGCATAACATGATACTAGAAGACAAAGGAAAGGCGACGTGTCAAAATTATATACCGGTCGCCCAACGAAATTGTCACAAGCGACAATGTCCGAAAGAATCATCAACTCGCATGAGGTGCGTAATGAGGATACACAAAACGCTTTAGCGTCGGATTTAGTACAAAATGCATGGTCGGTTCGATATATTCCGCACGAGGGTGATGAGCCGGTCGTCACGGTTCATACAAAACCTAATTAACCTAGGTAGATAGGATAAGTAGGGTATCAATCCAAGGAGCGTGTGGTTAGTGTATATTGTTTAGTTGATTAAACGGTATTGCTTATGAAGATGCTAGAAAACTTATGAAGTTTGTGCTTGGTTCATTTAAGACTTTGGTTGAAAGGGGTTTTGATTAAATTAACAAACTTGAAATTAAATTATAATAAAAATGATGGAGAACAATTTAGGTTGTAACAATTAATTAAAAACACCACACCTAGGGTTCAACAATGAAGTCTAAGGTTATCACAAATGGGTCAAACAAATGTAGTGCAATTGGTGTTAACGGGGGTGATTGTTCAATAGGTTTAGGTGTCAAGTTTCATCAACATCAGAGATGGACTAAACTACACTTCATTACCTAGAACATACAACCCTATGTTTGTATTAGAGCAAGAAAACATGTTCATGACACTAGAAATTGGCACAAGATCAATTAACTAAAATGAATTCAACATAAGATTAATCGCAATCTAATACAATTAATTCAAACACACAATCACACAATCAAAAGTTTAAAGTAATACCCAAATGTTAAACCCTAAAGCTTCAATTGTTTACTTCCTAGGCATGATACAAAGAGACTAGCCACTCATGGCCATGGAGCTTGATTCTTCAATGATTTGGTCTTGAATCTTGAAATCTTGAATGATAGAATGATTTTGTGTTCTTCAATGATATGGAATGATATGGGTTTGACAAGATGGAGTGGTAATGATAGAGATCCCAAATCATGAGCCTTCAAGGTGTTTAAAAGCCAAAACAATCGAAACTTCCGTTTTGATACGCATTAAAAAACATTAAACCCAAGTTTGACTGCAGGTGCTGTAGGCTACGCCACTTTTGGCATCGCCTACGCGAGTCCCGTAGCCTACGCCAAAAGTGGCATAGGCGACGCCATGTCTGTTTTGGCTACAAGATCTTGCTCTGTCCTACGGCATTTTGGTCCCCTTCTCCTACGCGAGTGCTGTAGGCGACGCCAAAAGTGCTGTAGGCGACGCCAACTTGTCCCGGACACCCATTTCAGCTTTTCTTGTTCGGTTTATCACTCCTTGTGCTCCCAAGATGTTCCAAAAACTCCAGATTTGCACCCTTTTTGTGTTAATACCTAAAAATCATAAGACATGTCAAAGTAGTGCTATTCCATAATCATTTATGCATTAATCAATCAATTTAGCTTTGTTAATTCTCGAGTTTTTACCAACCTATCACATCCCCACACTTGAGCTTTGCTTGTCCTCAAGCAAATTTGTTTATTGCAAACCAACTAAGTGAATCAAAAGATCCCACATTTCTTGTCGATTCTCAAATGCGGTCCCTAGGCATACCTAACTCACAAGACTTACGCCTCTCAGTAGATTTACATTCCAATGGTTTCCATGTTGCTCAATTTTGTAAAACAAAAGGATGCCAAACCAAATCCGACAAAGTCAAAGTTCACATTCTTGCACACCCCTCACAATGGTTCTCTCTGCTCGGTTTAATCAAGACTAGTCATGATGTACTAGTATTTTATATTAATCACTCAAAATCGATTATAATGCATATTAGTATAGGCTTGCAACTCAATCGCTCTTTACCAAATTACACAACAGTGAACACAAGTCAAAAGGTCTTTAAGGGGTTGTAATAGGGCTAGGCGAAGGGTATGAAATGGGATAGTTGAAGTGACTATGGTGATGAAAATTCGACTTTTATTACATCGACTAAATAACTACTCAACTATAAGGCAATGTTGCGCCTTTTTATTCAATCTCTAACTCAAGCATATTTTTGTGCTTTTCTATGAGAACTTTCATTTGTTTGAAACGTATTTGTTCTCATGCTTTTCAGTTTTTTTTTTTTTTTTTTTTTTTTGAACTCACATTGCAAATTATATACAATACAAAGCAAAATCCTACAATCGAATTTTCATCACTATGGGTTTAAAAATTGAAAAGGTTAAATGGGTCAAAAGGGTTGAAATGGGTGATCAATTGAAAGGTTAAAGACTCAAAGTTGTTTAACTAGGGGAGATTGTTTTTGGGTTAAGGATATCAAATTGTGTCACCATTGGTCTAAGGTGGCAAGCGTATCGAAAGTTGCAAGTTCTACTTCTTACAATTATAATGGCACACTCAATTCAAAAGAACACAACATGCCAATAGATGTGGAATTTTTAGGGTGTTAGCATGTTGTGGTGGCTCAAAAATCTCACAAGAACATGAAAGGGAAATGGGTTGCCGATATGCAAAAATGTTATACCCTTCACTTGTCTTTTCCGACTCGGCATTTCATACTTTTCTTAAAAATAACCATTAGAAAAACACATCGAGGAACTTAAAGAGTTATGACCATGACTAAGGATCGTCACTCGTGATTCAACAAACAAATTTGGGACTAATTTTTTTTTTTTTTAATTTTTTGTTGGCTTCACAAACTCAAGTAACACCTAAGGACAATCAATTTTTCAGAATTGTATATTTTTCTCCCCTCCCCACACTTAAAAATAAACATTGTCCTCAATGTTTCAAAATTGAAGGTTGATACTTATTAAAAGATTTATTCTGAAAAAGCTTTGTAGAGGGTGTGAACAATCAATCCAAAACAACTCAACTCCTATCATTCAAAGACAAACATACACACAACTTTTTGATTAAAGGAACGGAGTGCACCTGATTAGTAGTCAATAATGCCCGTTCTTCAACCTTTTCTGTCCAAGCTGAAAGCTCCTTTCCTCCTCTTTTCTTGTCACCTACATCAATTCTTACCCTTCTCTTTGACATCAATCAGAAAGCATTTGAAGTACTTATTCAACAAAACAAACATACTAGACTAAAACATAAACATACACAACTCACGCACACATACAAAACACTCAACATAAATAAAAATGATCATGCCCACATGAATAATATAAGAAGGGAAAGAATACATGGACCTGATCAACGGGTTGCCTCCCGGAAGCGCTAAGTTTAAGGGTCTTCAGCCAGACCGAATACACCACCCTCATGGTGGTCGAGTGGGATGTCTTCTTCCCTCCGCCTCTAAAGATGCAACCCTCCTACATTCCGGTATGTCCTTTAAGGTGTTCCTAACCGGGTCAACCATCTTTTCTATTCTTGTTTCATTGTCCAAATCAGGCGGTTTCCTCCATTTCGTCTTCCTTCCTTTCATTGTCCTATTCTTGACTGCTCCAAACCTGCCAACCACACAAAAATCCTCTTTTGGGTGATCCTCTTTTACAAGAGGGTCACCACTATCAAAAATGTCATTTTTGGGAAATTTGTTATCAACAACCGAGTTAGACAAATTTGGATATACATTTAAACAGAGCTCACGGTCACCAAATTTCATGCTTACCGCTCCATTAGCACATTTTATATTAGCATGTGCAGTTGCTAAGAACGGCCTACCCAGTATAACGGTGGGTTGTGTGTTTATCACACTATTTACATAGTCTACCACCAAAAAGTCAACCGGGTAGTAGAAATCCTCTACTTTCACCAACACATCATTCACCATCCCCCTTGGATGCGTGAGAGTCTGATCAGCTAACACCACCATGGTGTTAATTTCATGTATTGGACCAAAGTCATATTGGTCAAACAGACTCCCAGGCAATATACTCACACATGCTCCAAGATCTAGGAGCGCCCTTTCTATTTTAAGCTCTCCAACCTGAATTGGAATCAATGGGGCTCCTGGATCTTGAAGTTTAGGGGGAAGAGCATCCGACAAAACAGCACGAACATGTGCCCCTAAATGTTTAGGCAACTCGTTGTGCTTGTTTTGGTTGCTCAACTCTTTCACACATTCAACATGAGCAGGAACTTTTTCAATTGCATCAATAAGTGGTAAATTTATTTTGACTTGTTTAAAATTTTCCCACCTCTCGTCCTTTGGTGGGCTCCACTTTGACACATTGTTTGGGTCTACTAAAGCTGCAGGATATGGGATGGTATTAGTCTCCATCCCTACACTTGTCTTAGTAGTCATCTCATTTAAGCACTTTTCGCAAAAAGATTTTTTATAATTTTTAACTTCAAAATTATTTTGCGAAATATTTTCCTCTTCCTGCTCATCATCACTATCAACCTCCTCCACCACACCATCAACAAATTGTTGTGGTGGAGTTGTTTCATTACCCACAACCTTATCATTCAAAATAAAACTTACCGCGTTTATGTGTACGCTTTGAGTGTTCTTTGAACTCGATGCTTGATGTTGTGGGTTTATTGTTGTGTCACTTGGAAGCTTCCCAGCGCTTCCTCTCAATTGAGCCATTTCTTCCGCCAATTGACCCACTTGTTTTGTTAGGGCCTCGTGAGACTTATCTCTCACCTCATTGGCTTTGTTGTTCTCTTTCATCATGCTCATTAAAGCATCCATTTTCGAACTCAAAGACTCATCACCACCTTGACTTCCCGAAGAGTTTCCTTGATTGCTTGAGGAGCCGCCTTGGTTGTAACCTCTTTGATAATTGTTGTTGTACCCTTGGTTACCACCTTGATTGTAGTTGTTTCTTTGGTAACCGCCTTGATTACCACCTTGGCGACCTTGATATTGCCCACCACCGCTTTGATTTCCCGATTGGAAATTCGGGTTCATTTGGTTAGCGGGATTACCATACCTAAAGTTAGGATGGTTTCTCAAGCCTGCATGATAAGTGTTGGAGTTCATGTCATACTTCCTTTCTCCATACACTTGATTTACCTCTTCGGTTGTTTGACCCATATCACCGGAGCAATCACTAGCTTTATGCCCCAAATCTCCACAATTATCACACACGGGGTATTGTACCGATGACACCTCCCGTTTCTTCATCCTTGCCAACTCTTTCTCCAACTGAGCAATCCTGTCCTTAGAACTTGAATCTGCATCGGGAAGAGATTTAGAGACCGGGTGTTTAGTTCTTCGATCAGCTGCCTCTTCCGATTTTGAATTCTTTGCCATTAGCTCCAAAAAATCCCAATCTTCTTGCTCCGGATTAGACAACAATGTTCCATTGCTAGTAGACTTGAGATATTTTCTTTCCTCTTTGCTCAGTCCATTCACGAAAACTACTAACCAATTCCCAAAGGTCAATGTTGTGGTGCGGGCATTTCCGAATTAACTCCTTGAAGCGAGTGAAAGCTTCATGAAGAGGTTCCCCTTGTAGTTGTTGAAAAGAACGAATCTCTAGCCGCACCGCATCTGTTTTAAAACTGGGGAAATATTCATCCAAGAATACTTGTTGCATTTCTCCCCAAGTGTAGATGCTGTGTGCGGGTAAAGTGAGGAACCACGTCTTTGCTTTATCCTTGAGAGAAAACCGGAATAACCTCAACTGTACTTCATCTAACGAAAAGTTATGACCTCCCATAGTACCACACATTGCCTTGAATTCAGATAGGTGATCATATGGGTCTTCATTGGCCATTCCATGAAAATGAGGAATGATGTTGATGTAGTTGGGCTTGCAATCAAAGGATCTTCTCCCTGGAGGTGGTGGTACAATAGGTGATTCGTTCTCAGATGCAAGTGGTCTAAACCGACCATTGACTCCTTGCATTGGAACTGGGGGCCTTCGTCTTGGAGCATTAACTTCTTCACCTCTAGGTTGTCTTCCCCCATTAGGTCTTCTTTCTGCTCGACCCACAAAATTTTCACCCCGGTTTTGGTGAATGTTGGGAAATTGATGCCTTCTTGGGTTTTGTCTTGGTTGATGATTATTAACAACGTGATTGTAATAACCGTCATTACCCCCGTTTCGATTTGCACCCACGTTAGAACTATTATCACCGTGATACTCTTCCTCATCCCCATAATCATCACTAACATTTCTGTAGCCCCAATCCTCATCATCCTCATTGTAATCCCTTTCAGAATATTCATCTTCTCCCGAGTGGTAGGAGTGAACACTAACTCTGTCTGATGATTGATAACTTGGTACACTGAATGGATCATCATCATTATTGTTCGCCCTCAATTCTTCAATATTCTCAACATAATCTTCATATCCGGCTTCACTGTACCGATTGACCGGATCAAATGTGGGATTGCCACGGTTAAACATGGAAGGACCTTGGTTTACATTTCGGGTGTTGGGATTTCGGTTGTGAATTGGTTGGTGAGGTGGGTTTTGTTGGGTTTGATTTGGATGAGGTGGAGTGGGTGGTCTTCTATTTTCACCTGAACGGCGAATTGGGTTTGAGCTTGCCATTTGAACGGTTTCAAAGGACAAAGGTTGACGTACGGGTGGTGTTTGGGAGTTAGAAGGAATCGGCTCCTCTAACCGGTGTTGTCGGTTTCTTCTTGCTACTCTCTCGATTTCCGGTTCAAACACTAAAGGAGATGTTCTCCCCGAATGTCGCGTACGCATGCACTACCTGTAAACTGCACAAATAACACACCCCGCGTAACAAGGAAAAGTAGAGAATAAACCAAACAAACAATTTAAACAGATTATCACACTATTAACTACTCAATAAACACTAAGCGCACTAGCTCCCCGGCAGCGGCGCCATTTGATGAGCCGGTCGTCACGGTTCATACAAAACCTAATTAACCTAGGTAGATAGGATAAGTAGGGTATCAATCCAAGGAGCGTGTGGTTAGTGTATATTGTTTAGTTGATTAAACGGTATTGCTTATGAAGATGCTAGAAAACTTATGAAGTTTGTGCTTGGTTCATTTAAGACTTTGGTTGAAAGGGGTTTTGATTAAATTAACAAAACTTGAAATTAAATTATAATAAAAATGATGGAGAACAATTTAGGTTGTAACAATTAATTAAAAACACCACACCTAGGGTTCAACAATGAAGTCTAAGGTTATCACAAATGGGTCAAACAAATGTAGTGCAATTGGTGTTAACGGGGTGATTGTTCAATAGGTTTAGGTGTCAAGTTTCATCAACATCAGAGATGGACTAAACTACACTTCATTACCTAGAACATACAACCCTATGTTTGTATTAGAGCAAGAAAACATGTTCATGACACTAGAAATTGGCACAAGATCAATTAACTAAAATGAATTCAACATAAGATTAATCGCAATCTAATACAATTAATTCAAACACACAATCACACAATCAAAAGTTTAAAGTAATACCCAAATGTTAAACCCTAAAGCTTCAATTGTTTACTTCCTAGGCATGATACAAAGAGACTAGCCACTCATGGCCATGGAGCTTGATTCTTCAATGATTTGGTCTTGAATCTTGAAATCTTGAATGATAGAATGATTTTGTGTTCTTCAATGATATGGAATGATATGGGTTTGACAAGATGGAGTGGTAATGATAGAGATCCCAAATCATGAGCCTTCAAGGTGTTTAAAAGCCAAAACAATCGAAACTTCCGTTTTGATACGCATTAAAAAACATTAAACCCAAGTTTGACTGCAGGTGCTGTAGGCTACGCCACTTTTGGCATCGCCTACGCGAGTCCCGTAGCCTACGCCAAAAGTGGCATAGGCGACGCCATGTCTGTTTTGGCTACAAGATCTTGCTCTGTCCTACGGCATTTTGGTCCCCTTCTCCTACGCGAGTGCTGTAGGCGACGCCAAAAGTGCTGTAGGCGACGCCAACTTGTCCCGGACACCCATTTCAGCTTTTCTTGTTCGGTTTATCACTCCTTGTGCTCCCAAGATGTTCCAAAAACTCCAGATTTGCACCCTTTTTGTGTTAATACCTAAAAATCATAAGTCATGTCAAAGTAGTGCTATTCCATAATCATTTATGCATTAATCAATCAATTTAGCTTTGTTAATTCTCGAGTTTTTACCAACCTATCAGAGGGTGACGGAGAAGAGGAAGACGAGAATGACGATGAAGACGAGTTCGACGAAATCGATGAATTATAGTTTTATTAGTTTTTTTAGTATGATGTTTGTTTTTAGTATTATTTTAAATAAAATATTTTTTTTAAATAGTTTGTCCTTTTTTTAGTATGTTCATTTTTTTATTTTTGTTATTTTAATTTATTTTTACTATGTTATTCAAATAAAATATTATTTCTTTTATTAAATTTCAAAAATAATAATAATAATAATAAATATCATGTGGGTTCCACTAATGCTTTAAAAGGCTTGATACAATTACATCCCTTTTTAATTTCAAGCTCTTTCAAGACTTTAGTAAGACAGGAGGGAGTGGGGCTGGAAGTTGGGCGGGAATGGTGAGGTGGAGGCGGGAACACCGCCTCCTTGGGGCGGGAAGGAGGCGGCGAGAGGAGTAGGCGGGGAGGGAAGAGTGGGGGGGGGGGAGGTGGATGTGAGGTGGCACCTCCTCATTGGCTCTTTCTTTTTAATAACCGTTGGAAAAAAAAGAAAAAAATTAAACAAGTAGCCGTTGGAACATTAATTTTTTTTTTTATTTTTTTTAAACTAACTACTATATATATATATACACACACATACATATACATTTGGCTACAATCACAATCCCAAACACAAACCTAAATCATGGCGGCGTGGACTAACCAAGATCAACTCGAGTTGGTGAGGGCGTGGATCAACACCAAGGAGAATCCGCCAAGCGATATAGAGCATTTTTGGAGGAGTTCAACCGAATTACCGAAACGAACAACCGTACTGTCGATCAGATCGCTAGTAAGTGGTCTGCAATACAAAATAACTATACGAGATGGCACACAGTCTATGAAGCGACGATGCAGGCGCACCCCGGCTTTAGCGAACAGATGGCAATTCAACTGACACACGACGCTTATCGTCAACGCTATGACATCGACTTCAACATCACCGATCTTTTGTCCTGGTCTATGATGCGTTTTGATTTTGTTTAATATTATGTTTTATGTTAGCGTTTGATTTGTAATGTTTAAGGTTTTAATGTTTAATGTTTTATTTGTTTTTGTGTTTAATTAAATTAAATAAATAAAAAATTTTAAAAAAAACATTACATAATTAAATTAGTTAAATAACCATTACATAATTACTTAAACAACCATTACATAATCCTAATTACTAAATTACTTATTTAAACACTAGATAATTCCTAAATTACTTATTTAATCTTAATTTTCTCCACTATGGAGAGTAGTTGTCCCAATCCTTGATTGTGTAGTACGTGGGGGACGCGGAACGAGAACTATCGCGACCATCGGATCTCGCATCCTTGAGGGTACAGTAGTACTCACGAGGAGGGGAAGGTTGGCTCCTGAGTAGTTCCTCCTCCTCAGCTTCCCTGAGGGCTTCCAAGTCCTCCTCAGTTGGCTCCCCTCGTTGATGGGGGGTGGGTATGGTGGTAGGGGGTGGGGGTAGTCTGGTGGTAGGGGTGGGGGTAGTATGGTGGTGGGGGGTGGGGGGTGGGGGTAGTATGGTGGTGGGAGGTGGGGGTAGTCTGGTGGTGGGGGTGGGGGCTGACAACATTAGTCGGTCCACTTCCCTAACAGCCATGGCATAATCCATGGCCTAGACCCATTCCTCATCCGTGAAGTTATCATCGGCTTCAGGAGGAGGAGGAAAGGTGGTTGTGCAGCAGCAGGAGGAGGAGTGAAGGTTGGTGGTGCAGCAGGAGGAGGAGGATAGAACCAATGTTGTGGAGGAGGAGGAGGAGGAGGAGAGGAGGAGAATGGTAGTCTCTGCGGCCGGCCCCGGCTCCGGCGAGAGTACTGCCGGAGATTAGACTGAGAATTGGGACATGTGATGTATTTATAGGGTGACTGAGAATTGGGACATGTGATGTATTTATAGGGTTAGAAATATGACAGTTTGGGGGGAAAAGTTTGAAATTCAAACTTTGAAATTTAAACGTTTGGGGGAAAATTTGAAATTCAAACGGTTTGGAACAGTAACCGTTTAAATTTCCAATTTTGAATATAATTTTTTTATTATTTTTTTAATAAATATTATTTTTAATATTAATTATTTTTTTATTATTTTAATAATTTAATAAATTTTCGGTTTTAATTATTATTATTATTATTATTATTATTATTATGTTTATGTTTATTAATATATTAAAGTTTTTATAAAAAAAAAAAAAGAAATGTCACTTCCCCCCCCCTTCCCCCCTTCCACACCCCACATTCCCCCCACATGGGTCCCACAAGTGCCGGATGGCGTTCCCCCCCCCCCCCCCCTCCACTCCCTATAGTCTAAGACCAACATGCCACATTTCAAAAAATACCTCAAAAAGGAGCTTGAAATTTTATCACCACCATACACATAATCTTATTAGTATACATGGAATGTATATTCACCATTATTGTAGATTACCTTAATTTGTGTAATTAGCCTAAAAGATAGTCTCGATGTAATCTATATATTGTAACACTTGTATTGAAATCAAATCAATGAAATTATCATTCCCATATTCTTACACTTCTCATGTTTTGTATGGTAACTAGTAAATTACGCCTGTCGCACTAAGTGCGGCGTAAAAACATAACCGACGCCAATTCATGAAAACCTGTACATTTTTCCGCCGAAGACCGAAGTTACACCAGTGGTATTGCGAGGGTCTACTAATCAGATAACACAACGTAGATAGTCGTATTGTTCCGTCAGTACGACGGCGCGCGTTGCAGCGAACAAAATGCCAAAACCGTCAGAAAACAATTGATAAAAGAAAACATCTACGATCCTGGCCAGCAGCCGACGGCGTTGCTGTCATTGCGATTGCAACGAACCATCGCTTGAAAAAAGGATTTAGTAATAAAAGTACGGCCATGGTATTTTCGTTACTAACTCGAAACTAAAAGCTTTTTATTTTGGTTTTAAGAATAAAATATGCGATAGCATTTTCGTAATTACTTCAAAGCTTAAGGTTTTTTTATTATGCAATGACAGTTTCGTTATTACCATCAACCTCATGGGTCTTTACAAAAAAACAAACCGAAGGTATTTACGTTTTTATTAATCAATGGCACTTTGGTAAATAAAAGGAAGTTCAAGGTTATTTAAAAAAAGTCAAGGAAGGAAAATTGTATTACTTTTTTTTTTTTTTTTGAAAAGTAAATGTCGAGCTGTTAATAGTTTCACTTTAGTCTTTACCCTCTCCAATTCTCCACCATGTCTTCTACTTTCCCAATGCACCTCTTTTGTATCATGTAGAAGCTTTTTAAAAATCAACAGTAATGCTTAGTGTTTCATATCTGTAAATACTCCCTCAAAATTTACTCTCTCTCTAGAAACCTACAAGCAATGACAATGAGGACGTCAGCCATCGCCGCTATCCGTTATCGCAGCCTACGCGTAAAAGAAGCAAGCATAACGCTTTACTGGTGAAGGTGATGGAACGTAAGCCATTGGGTAGAAGCTGTGGGTGCCGGACGTAGCAGCGGCGGGACAGCCCAGCTATTCATCATTTTATCTATGAAAGCGACGAAGCTGGCTACATATTTTGACAAAGAAAACCCACAGGCTCAGGACATATTAGTGGTAGAGTGAAAACGATGGTTTGGTAGTTCCACCTGACGTAACGTCTTACGGCAGCGTTAAACAGGGGGAGCAACGAAGGGCGGCTGGCTAACATCATGTGGAGCAGGTGGTTACCAGGGGTGAAGAAGCCAATCGACGAAAGTCAGGCGACAAAGCTGGTCAACATTGTCAACTTCATCACTGTAGCGCGAAAACGACGTTTGCTACAGTGTTTTCGTCGATGGGAATTGTTATATATAATAATTTGATTTGTATTTGATGCTTGCATTGAGTTTATACATAACCTAAGTAAATTTTTTATATCTAATTCATATTAACATCGATCTAAATTAAAATAATTTGTTGCCAGTTTAAATAAAGAGAAAGTATACGATACAAAGCTCCTTAACGTGAGAAGTGTAGGAAGCCACCAAATCATGCCACCTGTCAACTATAGTTAAGGTTACTTAACCTAAACCTAGTTTATTAAAGGGGTAAATTAGGGCATGTTTGGATAAACTTATTTAAGTCAAAAAGGACTTTTAGCTAAAAAGACTTATTAACTTATGACTTTTAAAAAAATGAGTTTTTAGAAAAGTGTTTGGATTAGCTTATGTGGTGGGAAAAAACAATAAGTTGATAAGTTATTTTGTAGAAAAGTGTTTGGTTTAACTTATTTAGGTAAAATGACTAAAAAGGGTATAAGAAGGGAAGGTATAAGGATATAAGAAGGGCATGTAGGTAAATAACCATCAATAAGTTATAAGGAGGTTCAAAAAGTCACTCCTCCCTTACTTTTCCAAAACAACTTATCATAGGCAAACAAAAAGTTAAAACAAAAAATCATTTTCCTTTTGCCAAACACTTTTTTTAACTTATTAACTTTTTGGAAAAGTTATAAGTTATAAGGAGGTGTAAATAAGGAGAGCCAAACATGCTCTTAGTCATTTTTTTATTCGTAATCTCTGATCGTTCAATCACGATTCAATTGTAATCGAGAATTTTTCTATTCAATTCTGTATTTCAATACGAACGATTACGTATTTTAGATTGACCATCTAATCAATCCACGAATCAATCAAACCTAATTCTATTTTCGATTTATAAACATGCTCTGCTTTCGATCATTCTACTTTTTTTTGGTAACGATTGATTTCGAGTGAACATCGTATGGTTTCTTACTTTTAGATTTTGATTATACCTTTTGTTATTTAAAATCAACGATTGTGTATGTATTTATAGATAGACAGATGTACAGGTTGTGAAGTAGGGTTAACACTTTTTTGTATGACGAAGATGATGTTATTAAACGTGCGCTTAGGGTTAACCAATGTTTACAACATGCGTTTATGTAATGGATTATTTGGTTTCTCAATTGTTTTTAGTAAGTGCGTCCAAAGAGTATACACGTGCGTCTACAATGTTTTACACGTGCATCTGAAGATCAATTATTGCGAACAAACAATAACAGTAATTCTCGTTAATGATATTTTGTCACCTTGTTATTATTGCTTTCTTTATATATTTATCTCTACATAATCACTTTCAGACCACACAATTGAATCACAACTTATCTTTTTTTGTTTTCCAGTAATGGCTTCATCTTCATCATCAAAATATGAAATGATCAAGAGGATTCAGGAGCAAATTTCAAAAAGATTATGCTTCTGCGGGTCGTCTTACCAATAATGTAAACATGATAAATGATGGCATGAGCAAGAGAGATGAGATTTCCAAGCTTATTATGCGTATGCCTGACTCAAGTCTTCATGAACTTGCAGTTATGTTTAAGATTGATGCAAAAAAAGGCAATGTTAATCTTGTCGAACAACTTACAAAATCCATAGCCCTTTTGAGGTGTTCTATTGAATTTAAAATTCAGTTCCTAAAATCTATATAAATTCCCCATGGAACTGATTATGTATGTTTTTATTTCTAGTTTGTATTTAGCTGTTTCTTATGTCTGTTTTTTTTATAGTTTATATGTAATGTGCGTTTGAAATAAGTATATATATATGTACAAGTGCGTTTAAGTGATATCATAATAACCATTTTCTATTTATACAGTGCGTTCGAAAACATCATTCATTCACATATAAGTGCGTTTAAACTATCAAGATAAAAAACCAAGTCAGTAAGTAAACATTATGTTCAAATCATTAACCAACAACAAAACCACAAGATGTTTTTCATATTGCATCCACCCTTTTTAGTAATTTTTTATTAGCATTCTCCATTATCTTTGTCCTTATTTTGAGTGGCTTTTTTGCGAACTTGTGAGCCTCTTCAATAATGTCATCTCTCACTATGTTGTAAGGGGAGAGTACAATCTTTGCTACGTACTTGAAACACAACGCTTTCACCTAATTCTGTTGATAGTCTGATTCACCTGAAAAACCACAGTTCCAAAATTTTTGCCCTTTTAAGGTTTCCAGGTGTCTCATAGCGAATATGCCATAGTCTTCAATGTCGGATATAGTCCTCCAATACATTTCTCGTCTCATAATAGGATTTAATTCAAGTTTTTCAATTCCTGGGCTTCTAGGACATGTTTTTTTCCAGCTTAAGAACAAAGTGTGTCTCTACAAACATTTTTACAAAAAACAGTAGGTTATGATAATAATTTTTCAAGTTTTTTGTGTTAAATGTGTTGTTACATAAGTACATACCAATATTTCGGGCACGGCTTTATATCGCTCTTGTTGGTCTTGTCTCGCTTTAAAGTTGTCAAGTAACTCTGAAATCCCATTCTTCACGTCAAAACTCAAGACATAGAAATGTTTTTCCATCAACACTGGCACAAGAATCATGTCGAACTCATCTATTGATTTTGCACCGAACTTTTGTAGGATATCATTAAGATTGCCATTAAAAACCCTAAGCCTTTATGTCCAAGTAACACCTTGTTTATAGTAGTCTTGAGGCTGCATTGTCATTGTTACTAAATAAAAAATAATAATCCAAAAATATAATGTGCGTTTTAATTTTTTAATGTGTGTGTTTGAACTGCAATTTTTTAATGTGTGCGTCTAATTTATATTAACAGTGCATTTAAAAACGTTTTGTCCCAGTTAAGAAAAATACTTATATTTTCTCATGTGCGTCCAAATACTATCAATGTGGGTTTAAATCTAAATATTCATACCATCATTGTGGAACTCAGAAACAACCTGTGTATAGACCCCTCTTTCTTTCTGATCGCTTCCTCATAGTTCAGAATATCAGTCCATGCATCTAGTGAATTTGCACAAGGCAATATTCCAGGATGGAAACTTTCAAAAATCGCCTTTGGGGTCCCAGTTCCAGCTTCATCCCAAAAACAGATTTTCCTGAATTTAAATAATTTAAAAAAAATCAGTAAACATTCAATAATACTTTATAAAAAAAGGAAAAAAGACACTTACTATTTATCTCTAAGTTTACTATTTATCTCTAAGTGGTGCAAACACGTATTCTATTATCCTCAATTCCTCTTCCGTTAGCTGTTCAACAAGGCACACGGTCTTTCTAGTGTATGGTGATCTTAATGCCCATGAAGGGTTTTTGTCCATAACTAGCCTTTCATCATTTGCCACTGCTTTCCCCTTGTCTTTTCCCTTGTCTTCCCCTGCTTCATTTTCTTGTGGTGTTCCCTTTTCAGCATGTTGTTCTTTTGGTGTTTCATGTTCATTTTGAACTGCATACACACCTGCTCCCATTGTTTGCAACATGTTTATTTTTGTGCCAGTTTTTTCTTCTGCTTCTAAGTTGACACCATCACCATCAACTGTTTTCCCTTTGTGTTTCTCTACTTCCTTTTCAGCTTGTGCATTCGGTGTTTCATTTACATCTCTGACCACGTACAAACCTGGTTTAACTGTTTGCAGCATGTTAATTGCTGTGTTAGTTATTTCTTCTTCTTGATTTTGAGTTTCGAGGTTTGCATCAACAGCCTGATCATCCTTTTCCACCTCATTTGTTTTTATTGTTTCATTACCTTCAACATCTTTTTCTGGTTCCTCAGCCCGGTCACCGTTTCCCCCTCATTCCTATTTGAAGTTTCATCACCTTCAACATGATGTTCAATTTGTTCATCAACATGTGGGATCACATTTTCCATTTCTAGTTCCTCAACATGTTGTTCAACTTCAAGGTGTACCACATTTTCTTCTATGTCCATCAAATTTTGTTTAACATCAAATTCAACATTGCTTTTCGATTGTCTGTTATTCACCTCATCCCACTTTGTACACCTCTCCATTATTTCAGGCATCCAATGATACTTCTTTCTTGCTTGCTCTACCATTTCTTCCTCCCTTTGTATTTCTTGATACTTCTTTATGTTCTTATCCATGATTTTAATCCAAATCTTAGGCAACAGAAGAGAAATACATTGTTAAATCATATGTACGTCTAAATTATAATGTGTGCGTTTAAATTTTCAGTATAGCATAACATGTGCGTTTAAACTATACACATGTGCGTCTGAAAAGATTATCATGTGCGTCTGAAGCAATTACATGGTGCGTTTAAATTTCACAGTGTTTTTAAATTAAAAGTTTGTACCTTCTTTGCTTTCATTGTTGCTTCATATTTGCCTGTCTAATTCCCAGATTATAACTCAGATCTCGTTGAGTGTTGCAATATTCAAACATTTGTTAAGTTTGAGTACTCATTTCGTAATCTCTCCAATCTGCATTCTCATATTCTTGATTATCATTATTATCAACTTGGATCCGTCTTGGTGAAGTCGGTCCCATATTCAGACTGTAATCATCCCATCTAAAGTTGTTTTATCAGCTGCCTTTTTTTCCTTGCATTACTATTAGCACATCCACAACTTCTTTTGCATTTTGATCTTTTAGTATCGAGTCACTTTCTTCAGCTTCATTCTCTTCTTCATCTTCTTCCACATCATCTTCTTTATAATCTTCCACATCACTCAATGGGCATTTTTCGTATAGATAAGTTTCCATTGCAACCACTGAACTTGATGTTATGTAAGAAACTGCTGGTGTGCTAATTTTCAATTGAGACGGATGTCTTTTGTTGTATTCATGTGTGTAGATAACCTGCATGTTTAGGTTAAAAAATATAAATGCTTTTTAAAGAAAACACTGGTGCGTTTAAAAGTAAATACATGTGCGTTTATACTAGTCTTCTTTCCATCCTGCTCTTGTTCTTCTTTCCAATTCCCTGCGTTTAGCATGTTTCTTCCCTCGTCATAATTGACCAATAACCAGTAGGCCAAACCTGTGGAAATTGTATCAATCCTAATGTCCAACACTGATCCAAATCCCATTTTTCTCACATCTTCCTTTTGTTCATCTGTGTACTCCTTGATGTTGTCAATAAAGTCACTAGGGGAGCATCTTACTCTTAGCTTTTTATCTCTGTATTCAACAAAATCCCTTTCCTTTATCTTTTTCACCTTCTTAGGTTTATCAATTTTTACTTTTTTGTTTGGCCTCTTGAAATCGTCATCCGAGTCTGAGCTTGGTTCAACATTTTGTTTTTGTTTCTTCAACCTATCCTTCATTTTTTGAACATCCCCCTCTAACTTTTTAGCAGCATTCTTATTTACTTTCTCAACCCTTTTTGTAATTTTAATCAGATTTCTTATAGGCTCCCGTAAATCATCATCCTCTCCCTCTGCCAAATTAGTTATTCTTGGTATGTGATTAAAAAAAACTAATTAACATATAAACAAACACACTTATAAAACACTTCAAACGCACTATGTTTATTATCATATCATAAAAACAGACGCACATATGAATCACTTAAAACACACACTATATCATACCAATACATATAACAGACGCACCTATGAATCACTTAGACGCACTTTATATATTATCAAAACAAAACTCAGAAACATACATCTACACTGGACGCATCTTATACAATAACAACAGCAACAACAAACACACTTTTAGCTATTAGTTAATGATAAACGCACCTACAATAACTTATGAACAACATACTGAATCCAATTAAACAAGGACTATACACATTCAAATAACCTAAAGTGCGTTTTTGCAAACAACCTAAAGTGCGTTTGTTGTTTAATCAAATATGATCATCTTCTTCATACCTTTACCCTGTTTTGTTGCTGGTCTGTTATGAGATTAGGCCTCGGGCGGCCAGTGGTCCATCTTTATTAAGATTAAGATCGGCTTCAATCCATTCTTTCATTACTTCCTACTTTCTTTGTCTTTATTAGATAGAATGCCATCAAATCATAGTAAGTCGGCTATCTCACTGTGAAAGGCAACTCCTAGCTCTAAGAACCAATCTTACTCTTGAAGAGCAGAAAGCTAGAATTCAAGTGAAGGGGGGGGGGGGGAGCAGCTTCAATAGCTTTGGCTGTGAAAACTCTTGGTCTTGGAGCATCATTGTCATCAGTTCACCCAAGATCGGCAGGACAAATAACTACTAGGTTTGTGCAAGAAAATCTTCTTGCGTGACGGGAAAGAGTTGAAAAAGAAAGAGATTCATTAGCTATGGAATCTGACAGGTATCGGTATGAAACAGAGAGGGCTATTCACAAAGCATTCTGTGATCGCTCCGGGAAAAAGTCTCGGGCTTAGAGGTATGGATGGTCCTAAGGCTTGCCTACTGCTTTGTTATCAGAGCTGGATCGATTGAATCTTTTTCCAGTGCCCATGTTCCTACTACTACTTCTGCTGCTATTCTTACTTCCATGGATGGCTATGGTGGTTCTCCAGCGGCTGCTCCTACTCCTTTGCCTGGTGCTCTAATCTGAGCTGAGAAATAGGAACTGCACTTCGACTTTATTTATTTAATCTATTCCCCCCTCTCTACCCAAGCCCTAGAATTGAATGAGGAATGATTGAACTTCTGCTTCCGCAATGAGACGCTAAAGTCCTTTTTTCAAGGAAATCACAATGCTTCTCTTATTCAGTAGTTCAATCTTACTTTCTTACCCGGATCCCGCTCTTAATGAGCCGAAGAGAAGTGCATGAAATGGTGGAGCTACCATTAGTTGCGTAGACTTAAGACTCACTTTGCTTTCATGATTTGACCTTGACATTCCACCAATGAATTCATCTTCTGCTTTGCACTGACCCCATTCCTAAAGTTCGTGGTCTTCGATCATAAACTATCTCTCCCTCTCTTCGAGTAAGGATTTGCTGCTTTCTTACTTATTCCTAAACCTCTTCCTGCTCTTTGTCGCTTAGCTTTCGCTGTCCAATCGGTCCTTGCTTCTTACCTAATTCCTATTACTTCAAAGCTGGCTAGCTTCGACGTTCCATCGAGTTAGCTAGTTAATATTCGATCTCCCCGGAACACTCAAATCATTCTGCTTTCCTTCACCTCGTCTTCTTTTCTTAGGCCGATTTTCCAAGATTCCTTTCGGAAAGTTCCTTCTTGAAACTCTAAAAGTTCAGGCGATTTGCAAACAAAAAACCTAAAGTAAATAGTAAGCTGAGACGGCACGGTTTTAGGTCTTTCCTTACCAGAAAAGAAGGGAGTTAAATGAAAGAAATTCAAGATCGGGAACATCTGCTAGAGCTCGTAATTGGCATTTCTCACTAGGTAGAATATTACTGGGAGTTGAAGACCGACTGACTAATAGGCTTCAGACCAGCAGAGTTGGTTTAAGCGGATGTCCTAAGGCTCTCTTCGGAATGGATGGTGGTTAACTGTCTTGACTTGAGTTCTGATCTAAGAGTCCGATCGCTTCTTAGCCAACCGAGTGAATGAGAAAGAATGTAATTTCTAGCTACACCTAGAAAGAAAAAAATTGGCACTTTGAAATCTATACCCTCCATCGACCAAGACTCCTTCAATATGCACTTTTATGTAAAGTGGCTTTAGGTGCATGGTCATTGCCTCAGTAGGTCGATACTCGTGCTGAGCTTACTGGTCGTAGTATGTGTCCTTTTTCTTTTTGAAGATGGTGATCATAGGACTGCCTTTTATCAATGTAACAGGCTCAGTCTGCTTCTCCCGCTGTTTGTTCGAGAACTTGTCGCTCTTCTTCGAGTTTTTTTAGGTTCCTTGGACTCTATCCTTCTATCCTATAGTTATAGTAGATTAAGACAAGATCTGCCCTGGTTGTTATGCCTGTACTTTGATGAGCATATTTTCGCCCAATACGATTCAGTCGATACAGAGTCTCTCCAAGCGTCGAGCAGGGCCTCATTCACTTGATTCATTTGACGAATGCCCAATCCTCCCTTTAGGCGTACAGACATCCTCCCAAGCCAGCAATCTGAAAGCTGAGTCAAATATGATAATTTAAATGCCTTGTTCTTTCTCTAATAATCTGCAGCCCATGTACCTGTCAAGGTTGAACAACACCAATTGTAAGCCTCTCTGTTATTATCTGCGAAATGCAGACACAGAACCAAGCTTCCAATCTCTAAAATACATACACATACCTCCAAGCATCATCACAGTGGCTTGAGGATTCGTCCCAGGTGAAACACCAAATACTGATCCATCTACCACGGGCAGGGAATTGATTCCTATTACTCTTAGATCATGATCAACCACCCTCCCTACAACACATCCACTGTGATAATGCCACAAGGTACTTACTGTACGGCGGCAGAAATCGGCCATTGAAGGTAATTCGATTGATCAAGGGGCAAAGCAGGCCCTATATATCTGAAATATTGAACCCCAAGCCAATTTGTGAACTTAAAATATTGATTGACCGAATGAGTTGAACATAGTGAAACGAGTACGTAATGAGTTAATTGGGAAGAAAAAATTGTTTGCAAGAAGGAGGGGGTTCAAGGCAATTCAATTCTTTCACTAGTCTCAGAAGCTCTTTGAGAAGCTGTTGAGAGTAAAGAGGAATGCCTTTTTCCCTTTAGCATAGATAATCCATCTTTCTTATTCTTATATATGCTTACTCGAAGGTTAGCCCCTTCTGCTAGCCTTGAGGGAAGCGAAAGAAGTCAGGCAAGTGAAAGTGAGACTATAGCTTTTTGGCAAGCGATCTCAACAAAGAAG
This sequence comes from Ambrosia x helenae, assembly GCA_030844895.1. NCBI lineage: Eukaryota > Viridiplantae > Streptophyta > Magnoliopsida > Asterales > Asteraceae > Ambrosia > Ambrosia x helenae. Next base: position 24,281 of record JAUTDX010007255.1, read on the forward strand.
CATAGCTCAGTGACGACTATCAATTTACTAAGAGAAGAAAGATCGGATTGTAGGCTAGATTCAAGGTATGCCAGTTTCTTGATTCTACTCAACTTTCCAGATTCGCTTAGTGTTACATCTATCAACTGACTGAGCTTCCTTAGCTGACTGGGCTTTTGGCGCTGAGTTTCAAGACAAAGTGAGTTACAAGACTCTGGGACTAAGAAGTTTCTCTTCATCACGGGGCGCATTCGTCTATCGATCTTAGTCTTAGAGAAATGGGTGGTAGTAAGGAGGGATCCTTTCTTTCTATCTTGATGAAGGCTGGAAATGACAAGGAATTGATAAATGCCACTAATCATCCAACTTTGAGATGAAGGAAGCTAGTCTATTCTTTTTTCTTTTCAATTCAGATAACCTTTATGCTTATAAATGAATCCGTAAGAAGCTATATTGTTTTCTTTTCAATTCAGTGCGTTTGTTTTTTGTTTCTTCAACCTATCCTTCATTTTTTGAACATCCCCCTCTAACTTTTTAGCAGCATTCTTATTTACTTTCTCAACCCTTTTTGTAATTTTAATCAGATTTCTTATAGGCTCCCGTAAATCATCATCCTCTCCCTCTGCCAAATTAGTTATTCTTGGTATGTGATTAAAAAAAACTAATTAACATATAAACAAACACACTTATAAAACACTTCAAACGCACTATGTTTATTATCATATCATAAAAACAGACGCACATATGAATCACTTAAAACACACACTATATCATACCAATACATATAACAGACGCACCTATGAATCACTTAGACGCACTTTATATATTATCAAAACAAAACTCAGAAACATACATCTACACTGGACGCATCTTATACAATAACAACAGCAACAACAAACACACTTTTAGCTATTAGTTAATGATAAACGCACCTACAATAACTTATGAACAACATACTGAATCCAATTAAACAAGGACTATACACATTCAAATAACCTAAAGTGCGTTTTTGCAAACAACCTAAAGTGCGTTTGTTGTTTAATCAAATATGATCATCTTCTTCATACCTTTACCCTGTTTTGTTGCTGGTCTGTTATGAGATTAGGCCTCGGGCGGCCAGTGGTCCATCTTTATTAAGATTAAGATCGGCTTCAATCCATTCTTTCATTACTTCCTACTTTCTTTGTCTTTATTAGATAGAATGCCATCAAATCATAGTAAGTCGGCTATCTCACTGTGAAAGGCAACTCCTAGCTCTAAGAACCAATCTTACTCTTGAAGAGCAGAAAGCTAGAATTCAAGTGAAGGGGGGGGGGGGGGGAGCAGCTTCAATAGCTTTGGCTGTGAAAACTCTTGGTCTTGGAGCATCATTGTCATCAGTTCACCCAAGATCGGCAGGACAAATAACTACTAGGTTTGTGCAAGAAAATCTTCTTGCGTGACGGGAAAGAGTTGAAAAAGAAAGAGATTCATTAGCTATGGAATCTGACAGGTATCGGTATGAAACAGAGAGGGCTATTCACAAAGCATTCTGTGATCGCTCCGGGAAAAAGTCTCGGGCTTAGAGGTATGGATGGTCCTAAGGCTTGCCTACTGCTTTGTTATCAGAGCTGGATCGATTGAATCTTTTTCCAGTGCCCATGTTCCTACTACTACTTCTGCTGCTATTCTTACTTCCATGGATGGCTATGGTGGTTCTCCAGCGGCTGCTCCTACTCCTTTGCCTGGTGCTCTAATCTGAGCTGAGAAATAGGAACTGCACTTCGACTTTATTTATTTAATCTATTCCCCCTCTCTAACCCAAGCCCTAGAATTGAATGAGGAATGATTGAACTTCTGCTTCCGCAATGAGACGCTAAAGTCCTTTTTTCAAGGAAATCACAATGCTTCTCTTATTCAGTAGTTCAATCTTACTTTCTTACCCCGGATCCCGCTCTTAATGAGCCGAAGAGAAGTGCATGAAATGGTGGAGCTACCATTAGTTGCGTAGACTTAAGACTCACTTTGCTTTCATGATTTGACCTTGACATTCCACCAATGAATTCATCTTCTGCTTTGCACTGACCCCATTCCTAAAGTTCGTGGTCTTCGATCATAAACTATCTCTCCCTCTCTTCGAGTAAGGATTTGCTGCTTTCTTACTTATTCCTAAACCTCTTCCTGCTCTTTGTCGCTTAGCTTTCGCTGTCCAATCGGTCCTTGCTTCTTACCTAATTCCTATTACTTCAAAGCTGGCTAGCTTCGACGTTCCATCGAGTTAGCTAGTTAATATTCGATCTCCCGGAACACTCAAATCATTCTGCTTTCCTTCACCTCGTCTTCTTTTCTTAGGCCGATTTTCCAAGATTCCTTTCGGAAAGTTCCTTCTTGAAACTCTAAAAGTTCAGGCGATTTGCAAACAAAAAACCTAAAGTAAATAGTAAGCTGAGACGGCACGGTTTTAGGTCTTTCCTTACCAGAAAAGAAGGGAGTTAAATGAAAGAAATTCAAGATCGGGAACATCTGCTAGAGCTCGTAATTGGCATTTCTCACTAGGTAGAATATTACTGGGAGTTGAAGACCGACTGACTAATAGGCTTCAGACCAGCAGAGTTGGTTTAAGCGGATGTCCTAAGGCTCTCTTCGGAATGGATGGTGGTTAACTGTCTTGACTTGAGTTCTGATCTAAGAGTCCGATCGCTTCTTAGCCAACCGAGTGAATGAGAAAGAATGTAATTTCTAGCTACACCTAGAAAGAAAAAAATTGGCACTTTGAAATCTATACCCTCCATCGACCAAGACTCCTTCAATATGCACTTTTATGTAAAGTGGCTTTAGGTGCATGGTCATTGCCTCAGTAGGTCGATACTCGTGCTGAGCTTACTGGTCGTAGTATGTGTCCTTTTTCTTTTTGAAGATGGTGATCATAGGACTGCCTTTTATCAATGTAACAGGCTCAGTCTGCTTCTCCCGCTGTTTGTTCGAGAACTTGTCGCTCTTCTTCGAGTTTTTTTAGGTTCCTTGGACTCTATCCTTCTATCCTATAGTTATAGTAGATTAAGACAAGATCTGCCCTGGTTGTTATGCCTGTACTTTGATGAGCATATTTTCGCCCAATACGATTCAGTCGATACAGAGTCTCTCCAAGCGTCGAGCAGGGCCTCATTCACTTGATTCATTTGACGAATGCCCAATCCTCCCTTTAGGCGTACAGACATCCTCCCAAGCCAGCAATCTGAAAGCTGAGTCAAATATGATAATTTAAATGCCTTGTTCTTTCTCTAATAATCTGCAGCCCCATGTACCTGTCAAGGTTGAACAACACCAATTGTAAGCCTCTCTGTTATTATCTGCGAAATGCAGACACAGAACCAAGCTTCCAATCTCTAAAATACATACACATACCTCCCAAGCATCATCACAGTGGCTTGAGGATTCGTCCCAGGTGAAACACCAAATACTGATCCATCTACCACGGGCAGGGAATTGATTCCTATTACTCTTAGATCATGATCAACCACCCTCCCTACAACACATCCACTGTGATAATGCCACAAGGTACTTACTGTACGGCGGCAGAAATCGGCCATTGAAGGTAATTCGATTGATCAAGGGGCAAAGCAGGCCCTATATATCTGAAATATTGAACCCCAAGCCAATTTGTGAACTTAAAATATTGATTGACCGAATGAGTTGAACATAGTGAAACGAGTACGTAATGAGTTAATTGGGAAGAAAAAATTGTTTGCAAGAAGGAGGGGGTTCAAGGCAATTCAATTCTTTCACTAGTCTCAGAAGCTCTTTGAGAAGCTGTTGAGAGTAAAGAGGAATGCCTTTTTCCCTTTAGCATAGATAATCCATCTTTCTTATTCTTATATATGCTTACTCGAAGGTTAGCCCCTTCTGCTAGCCTTGAGGGAAGCGAAAGAAGTCAGGCAAGTGAAAGTGAGACTATAGCTTTTTGGCAAGCGATCTCAACAAAGAAGCATAGCTCAGTGACGACTATCAATTTACTAAGAGAAGAAAGATCGGATTGTAGGCTAGATTCAAGGTATGCCAGTTTCTTGATTCTACTCAACTTTCCAGATTCGCTTAGTGTTACATCTATCAACTGACTGAGCTTCCTTAGCTGACTGGGCTTTTGGCGCTGAGTTTCAAGACAAAGTGAGTTACAAGACTCTGGGACTAAGAAGTTTCTCTTCATCACGGGGCGCATTCGTCTATCGATCTTAGTCTTAGAGAAATGGGTGGTAGTAAGGAGGGATCCTTTCTTTCTATCTTGATGAAGGCTGGAAATGACAAGGAATTGATAAATGCCACTAATCATCCAACTTTGAGATGAAGGAAGCTAGTCTATTCTTTTTTCTTTTCAATTCAGATAACCTTTATGCTTATAAATGAATCCGTAAGAAGCTATATTGTTTTCTTTTCAATTCAGTGCGTTTGTTTTTTGTTTCTTCAACCTATCCTTCATTTTTTGAACATCCCCCTCTAACTTTTTAGCAGCATTCTTATTTACTTTCTCAACCCTTTTTGTAATTTTAATCAGATTTCTTATAGGCTCCCGTAAATCATCATCCTCTCCCTCTGCCAAATTAGTTATTCTTGGTATGTGATTAAAAAAAACTAATTAACATATAAACAAACACACTTATAAAACACTTCAAACGCACTATGTTTATTATCATATCATAAAAACAGACGCACATATGAATCACTTAAAACACACACTATATCATACCAATACATATAACAGACGCACCTATGAATCACTTAGACGCACTTTATATATTATCAAAACAAAACTCAGAAACATACATCTACACTGGACGCATCTTATACAATAACAACAGCAACAACAAACACACTTTTAGCTATTAGTTAATGATAAACGCACCTACAATAACTTATGAACAACATACTGAATCCAATTAAACAAGGACTATACACATTCAAATAACCTAAAGTGCGTTTTTGCAAACAACCTAAAGTGCGTTTGTTGTTTAATCAAATATGATCATCTTCTTCATACCTTTACCCTGTTTTGTTGCTGGTCTGTTATGATTGTTTTTGCTTCTCCTTTCTCATTCCTTATATGTTTCATTTTGAAATTTTTGGTTAGTTATTATATGGTTTGTGTGTAAAAAACAAAAAATATCGTTCATAATCTTTTAATCGATACCTGATTTTCGTTTGGAAGCCATGCTCTGTTTTCTTCTGATCTTTAAGATTTCTTCAAATGCTTTTCGTTTGCGTGTAATGTGTGTTTTTTGTGTGTTTTGATTGTGTAAACCCTAATTGAATGAGACCGAATCATTTTGTTTCTCAATTTTAGTAACCGTCTACAGATTTATGTGATTTTGGCGGTTTAGATTAAAAAAAATTTAATGGGTTCTTTGAACGTCTTTGACTAATATACATTGGTTTGATTTAATCGTGATTAGTTAGATAATCTTGACACTCTTTGATCTAATGGTCAAGATTTCTTTCTACGCTTTTTATTTTAAGAAACTTTGTACAATATCTATTCCTATAGATAAAATCAATTTTTCGAGTTTTTACGTCTCATTTGAATATCAAACATCAATGAATTTTGCCACCTACCTCCACATTAATGGGTCCATACCATTTCTGCCATTTCATATGCACCATATATATTATGCACGTTTTCTTATTGAAGAGATTTTTATTTAGGCAAATATAATTTTTATATATATATATTTAGGGTGCACGGGCTTCAAAACAAACTCATTTTGAAACGAGCCCGAGGTTTGTTTATCTTAATAGAGTTGGCTTGCGAGTCTAAACGAGCCTGCTAGTTTTATAAATTTTAGAAATTTTTAGTTACTACATTAAATATATATTTAAATAATAATAAGTACTATATATAATATTAAGAAAAAAAACTCAATTACATATAAAATGATAATTATAATTAATATAAATTAATTAATATATAACAAACGAGCTGACTCAAGTCAAGCTCGAGCTTGAATAACTATCTATGATCCGAGCTTGAGATTTAGAAACAAGTTCAAATCAAGCAAAGCTAAACCTTTCATAAGTCAAACAAGCTCGAGCGACTCATTTACCCATTTACCCGCTATATATATTTCTTCCTATATATATTTCTTAAAAGTAGCGACTACAAAATATGTGACCCAAAAATTTTTGTTTTTTTATGTGAAAATAAAAAAAATCATTAATGATAGTTTACATTTAGAAATTTTCTTAGACCATAAGTAATGGTTTATGTCCTTTTTGGGGCATTTTCCGTCATCATTATAATAAGTTTCCTCAAAAAAAAATGTGTAATAGTTAAAGCCATTTAATGTCTTTTTTAGTTATTACTTTCCATATTTTTTTATCCTATTTAGGCATTATACTAGAAATACCCATCCCTTTTAATGGCCATATAATGCCTAAGGGAACGGTGTTGGGGACATTATCATGCTTATTCATACCCCTATAATGACCATTACGCATGGTCGGGCCAAGGGGCACTACCATAAACATTTTTCAACTTCACTGATTTCTAACAATCCTCCAATGTCACATTACTTCACTAGTTTACTTTACTGAAACAGTTTTTTTTTTTTTTTTTTTTTTTTTTTTTTTTTTGAGGTAGCACTTCACTGAAATGTTATTTTTTTTGTTTTTAAATAAAGAGTTTAATTAAAAATCATTATATTAACGAAAATAAAAATACATTAAGTTAAAATATACAAGAAACATCAGTTTAAAAAACATACAAATAAAAATAATCTACTTGTCGCCCTCATCCGTCGTCTTCGCCTTCCATCGAATAATGATCCATATCATATTTTGCCGCGATTTCTTTTTTTCGTTTCAAAACCGATTCCAATATTTTACCTTTTAGGTGGTCGTATGATTTTGAATACATATTCAAGTCGTGGTCATATTGTCTTTGCCTCAACAATTCGCGTTGTTCCTCCAAAAATGCTAATGTTGTTTCTCCCTATTGAGCTTGTAGGTTGACCAACTGGTTATTTTTTCTTCTTTCATTTCTCGGCATGACCCAAATTCGTCAACCAATGATGTTTTGCTTAAAGACTCGATTGAGAAGGCTTTCTTATTATTTTTGTGTTTTGGTTTCGTTGAATGGGTATCTTCGTTGAGATCTGGCATGTGGCTAGTGGGAAATGTTTTAAAAAACGGTTTTTTTACCGTACCGGATTGGATTAATAAATAATTCAACCGGTTGAACTGGATTGTATAGGACAGTTCGACCGGATTTGACTAACTAAACTTATTAATTCTATAAAGGGGAATTGGAATTAAATAACTGAGTTTAACACAGTTAGTTTTCTACCTACGTGGCATGTCATAAGGTGCAAATGGGTTAATATAATGCATAAAATAGCATGTCACGTAGGCAGAAAACTAACTGGGTTAAACCCAGTTAGATTTTGTCCAGTGAAATAAAAACCAAGACAAATATTAGGCCTGTTAGATTTCAATTTTCAAGTTGGGATTATTTCATTCACCCACCGTGGGCTTATCTCTGCAATAAACGATTGGATCTGGGGGTTTTTGGGACTGTGGATTCTGTGGAGATGGGGACAGGGGTGGTGGTGATTATGATGATGGAGGAGGAAGTAGGGTGACCGGTAATGTTGGGGACGGGGAGAGTTGTGGTTACTGGGCTGTGGTTGTAGGGTGGAAGTAGGGTGACGGTAATGTTAGGGATGGGGACAGGGTTGGAGGGTAGTTTTTGGTTGTGGATTCTGTGGAGATGGGGATAAGGGTGGTGGTGATTATGATGATGGAGGAGGAAGACGAGGGAGGTGGATGGTGTAAGGGATTGGTTGCAAGGGGTTAGGGGTTGTGAGCGGTGGAGCGGGTGTTGGTGAAGGAAGATGAGGACGATGGTGGTTATGTATGGTGGGTCGGGTTTGGTGTGGGTCGTGGACTGTGAAGGTTGAAGACAGGGTGGAGATGGAAGATGGAAAGGGAAGTTTTGTGGTGTAGGGTTTTGAATTGGGGAAGAATAGATGCAGGTAGCTGATTTTTTATTATTATTATTATTATTATTATCATCATCATTAATATTATTATTATTTTTATCATTATTATTATTATTATTATTATTATTATTATTATTATTATTATTATATAGACGAGATTTGAATTGACAACTTTGCCCCTCAGTTAACTGAGATTGACTAACGGAGTTAGGCACTTGGATGGAACCAGCAAGAATTTGAAAACTTTTGGATTCAGATGAGAAAAATAAACTTTTTGATGAAACTCGCAAAAATGACCAAACCTCAGGAACGAAAATGACATTTAACTCAATTGCAATAGATGAAAGCTTTGGGTTTAAAGTAAAAAAACATCAAAGTGGTTAAATTGCAAAAGATGAAAAGCTTTAGAAAAAAAAAAGAAGTGAAAAATCAATTTAAAAAAAAAACCCCCAAAGCATGAAGAATAAGACTACGCAACACAAATACTTGGAACTTAATAATATGGACATCTTAAAAACAAAATAAATAAAAAAGAAAAATTTAACCGAACGAAAAGTAGACGTAAAATTGTTGAACCACGCACGCCTATTACGGTGTTTTAATACGAAGAAAATAGTCTGAAACATAAAACATAGAAAATAATAACTAGGTTGATTTAGGACCCCCTCGTTGCGACGAACCTGTCAAACGGGGAAAATAGAAGAAAAAACGTTGAACTCCACACACACACGTTGTGACATGTTAACTTCTAAAATTTAGAACGAAACGTAAAATGAAAAAACTTTCAAAAGATGAAAAATATGGGGAACAAAGTTGAAAGTAAAAAAGTGTCGTGGTTAGGTTGCAAAAGATGGAAAAGTTTTGATTTAAAAGTAAAAAAAATAAATCAATTAAAAATAATAATAAAAAAATAAAAAGCATGAGGGGTAACACCATGAAGCACAACAAATTTGAAAACTAATAGCATGGAAATATCACAAATAGTTCATTTAGTGGGTTCCTTTTACTCCGTTAAAAAGTAGAAATAAAACTAAAAACCAATCAAACCTCACAATCATGAGTGGTATTCTTTTGTTATAAGATTTTGGTGAATTATTGATATTTGATTAGGATGTAATTAGTGATGATTATTTCACAAGAAACTAATCATACAATATTATACTGTGATAACTTTTATAAATTTCTAGGTCGTCGGAATTTATGAGTTTATCGTGGAAACCGTCTGCACTTGTTCGTACATGGTGGGGAGGGCCATAATTCATGGCTTGTTCGTACTATGATTTGGAATACTCTGTGGAGTATTATCTTGGAGTGTTGTGGACAAGGATGATGGTTCTATTTTTTATTTTATAAACTTTGATTTAATAATAATCATTTTTTGGTTTCTTTACATTATAGGTTATGTTTACTTGTTTAGCAAAGTTAAAATTGGTGGTTTGTGAATAGAAACTTTTATAATCCGGTCTATAATTATCACGTATCAAGTGAACAAACGAAGTCATATCGATTTAAGTGAGATTTAGACATATTGTCAACATATCTCATAACACATGCCTTGCAATGCTCTCTTCACCTTGATTCCCTCCTAGTCAATATCCCTCTTTATTATCATTTAGTATGTTTTGTACATTTTTAGTAAAGAGAGATATTCTCTCCTTTCTTGTTGTAACATTTTCTTGTATTTAAACTTGTCATATAATCACTAGAAACCATCAAGTTTTTACCATTATCATATGGTATCAGCCAGACAAGATCAAATCCCTTTTCCTCTCTAAAATTCGCTGCCTTCTGTCCCTATTTTCTTCTTTTACTTTCTTCTAGTCAACTCCCTTTCCTTGTCCTTTTTTTGCCAACCGGTTTCTTCAAATGGCTACAACCAATCCATTTGACCTCTCCTCCATCCCTCTCCATTCCCTTAGTTATCTCATTAACATAAGTTGAACTCCACCAACTATCTTCCATGGGAGAAACAAATAACACCGATTTTGGTCTATCTCAATTTACTCGGACATGTTAATGGTTCGACCACTCCCCCACCCGAAAAAATATCCACCGAAAATCAAACCTCGGATAATCCCGCATACCTTTCTTGGAAAACCAATGATCAAAAGGTCCTTCTTTTAATAAATTCCACACTAACTGAAGAGGCCATGGCAGAAACCATCGGCCACACTACGGCTGCCACTGTTTGGAAAGCTTTAATCGATGCATATAGCTATTGTTCGATCGAACGTATTCACAATTTAAAGGATACCCTTCGAACCCTTCAAAAAGGAGACTCCTCTGTGTCCGAATTTGGTCGAAAATTCAAGTCTCTATCCGACCAACTTGCCGCTATTGGACATCCCATAAGTGATGAGGATAAGTGTCATTGGTTCCTTTGTGGACTAGGCGCCTCCTTTGAAAACTTCTCCACATCTCAACAAACCATCCATCCCGCACCTTCTTTTCGTGACCTCTTGGCAAATGCCGAAAACCAAGAAATGTTTGTCCAAAAACTCCACGGGTCTCAACCTTCCCAAGCCTTCTTTTACGTGAATCAAACAAAAAACCGTACCGGCTCATCCCGTGGAAGAGGACGACACTCAAACAATAATCGTGGTCGCACCGGTTCTTACACCAAAAGACCACCTTTATGTCAATTATGCCGAAAAGAGGGGCATTACGCCACTACTTGTCCTAACCTTGGTTCTTTTGCTAAAAAATCTCTAGATGCTAATCTCACCGATGCCTTCCTTGCTAATTGCAATATTGCAACGGACACTCCGGATTGGACTGCCGATTCAGGTGCTACCACACATATGCTTCCTACTACTTTCGGTCTAACTTATTCAAAACCTCAAACCAATAACATACGAGTCACATTTGGTAACGGGGAATCATTACCCGTAACCCACATTGGAAAAACTAATTTAAATAATTCCATTTCATTAAAAAATGTGTTAGTTGTTCCAAATCTCACAAAAAATCTGCTTTCCATTAGTAGATTAACAAATGACTCGCCGGTTGATGTTTTGTTTTCTAATGATTATTTTCATATTCAGGACCGAAAAACATCGGAAGTTCTAGCTAAAGGCACATGTGAAAACGGCTTCTATGTCCTCTCTCAAAGTCACAAGTCCCTTGTTGCCGCGCTTTCTGCTACGCACCTTCGTGCTTCTTTCAATAAATGGCACAGTCGCCTTGGCCATATTTCTTTTGATACAATTTCTAATTTAAATAGACTTGGACATGTTTTTGTTACATCGTTGTTACCAAAACCAGGTCTATGCAATTCTTGCGAATTATCAAAAGCTAAGCATTTACCATTTATTGAAAATTCTAAACGCGCACAACATGTTTTAGATCTCATTCATTGCGATCTATGGGGCCCCGCCCCCGTCTCCTCTACCGATGGATACCGTTACTATGTCATATTTATAGATGATTATTCTCGGTTAACTTGGTTTTATCCATTAAAGGCAAAATCGGATTTCTACAATGTTCTCACAGCCTTTTTACCGTTTGTACAAAACCAATTTTCAACAACCATCAAAGTTTTCCAAAGCGATGGTGGAACCGAATTTACAAATAATCAAGTGCAAAATTTCTTTAAACAAAATGGCATACATCATCGGTTATCATGTCCCCACACACCCGAACAAAATGGGCGTGCGGAACGTAAACACCGTCACATAACCGAAACTGGGCTAGCCATGATGTTCAATGCTCATGCTCCACCCAATTTTTGGTTTGATGCTTTTGCGTCCGCGACATTCATTATAAATCGCCTCCCACACCCATTTTACAACAAATCTCCCTTTGAAATTCTTTTTCACCAACCACCCTCCTATTCAAATCTTCGTGTTTTTGGTTGTCGTGTATACCCATATCTTCGTGACTATACAAAAAATAAACTACTTCCTAGAAGTACACCTTGCATATTCATCGGTTATAGTCCACGTTACAAAGGCTTTCGTTGTCTTGACACTACAACCGGACGGGTATACACCACACGACATGCTAGATTTGATGAGGAAAATTTAGCATTTCAAACCCCCTCAACATCTTCGGATATTACTCAATTACCTATTACCAACTTTGATGACCACTTACCCCCACCCTCACAAAACAGCCCACAACACCAACATCAACCCAACTCTCCTAGCCCATCATCAACATCTCTCGGCCCATCCCTCACAAACAAAAATACCACAACCTCTCCAACACCTCACCCTTCGGTTTATGATGACCAAATTTTTTTCCCTTCCACAATCGGCCCACATCTCCCCACCGACCCATCCTCACCTCACCTTTCCAGCCCAACTCCTTCCGCTCCTCATAGCCCAACCACACCACCTCATTCAAGCCCAATACAATCCTCAAACTCGTCTACCACTCTTCCGCATCCACCCGACACTTCTAGTTCGGACTCTTCCAACTCATCTTCATCCCATCCACATCATAACACTCATCCCATGGTCACTCGAGCAAAAGATGGCATTTTCAAACCAAAAACCTTTGAAAATCACAATTGTTTTTTCTCGTCACAGGTTCCAAAGGGAATAAAAACAGCTCTTAAACACCCCAAATGGACTCAAGCCATGAACGAGGAATTACATGCCTTACGTACAAACAACACATGGCATCTCGTTCCCCGTCCATCTCACACCAACATCATTGGCTCCAAATGGATTTATAGGATCAAATATAAATCCGACGGCTCTCTTGATCGGTACAAAGCCCGTCTTGTAGCTCAAGGCTTCACTCAAATACCGGGACTCGATTTCTCACATACTTTAGTCCGGTAGTCAAATCCGCTACCAATCGTGTTGTTCTAAGCCTTGCCACAATCAACAAGTGGAAACTACATCAATTAGATGTAAACAATGCTTTCCTAAATGGCCACTTAACCGAAACGGTTTTTATGGAACAACCTCCCGGTTTTGAAGATCCAAACAAACCGAATCATGTGTGCAAACTCAATCGTGCTCTCTATGGCCTTAAACAAGCACCTCGTGCTTGGTTTCAACACCTAAGCAACTTCTTGCTTACTCTCGGATTTGAAAAGAGTAGATCCGACCCTTCTCTATTCATCTACCAACGCCATGGTATTTTAATTTATCTCCTTGTTTATGTAGACGACATCATTATCACCGGTAATAATGACACCTTTATTACAAATTTCACAAAACGTCTTGACAAGGAATTTAAAATTAAAGACCTTGGATTGCTTCAATTTTTCCTCGGCTTGGAGGTGACGCACACTTCCTCGGGTTTATTTCTAAATCAATCCAAATATGCCCATGACATATTAACTAGAGTCGGTCTTCTTGATTCCAAACCCGTTGCTACTCCTCTTACAACTAAAGATGTGTTCCATTCCCAGGGTCATCCCTTTCATGATCCTACTCTTTATCGCTCTCTTGTCGGTGCCCTTCAATACCTCACTATCACTCAACCCGACCTTTCCTATGCCGTTAACCAAGCCACTCAATTCCTTCAACAACCTACCACCACCCACTTTCAGTTGGTCAAGCGAATTCTTAGATATGTTAAAGGGACTTTGACTCATGGTTTACATTTTGATAGACCTCCTAACACTACTTTGCTAGGTTTTTCAGATGCAGGTTGGGCTCGATGTATTGACACTAGAAGATCCACCTATGGCTATTGTATCTACTTAGGTGGAAACTTGGTATCTTGGAGTGCAAAGAAGCAGCCTACAGTCTCCCGGTCCAGTTGTGAATCCGAATATAGAGCTATGGCAAACACGGCAGCAGAAATCATTTGGCTCACAAATCTCCTACAGGAACTTAAAGCTTTACCACCAGGACGTCCAACATTATTATGTGATAATAAGAGTGCTTTGTTCCTAACTCAAAATCCGATCTCTCACAAAAGAGCAAAGCACATCGACATAGACTATCATTTTGTTCGAGAACTAGTTTCCGCGGGTCGTCTTCACACCAAGTTTATCTCCACCGACAAGCAAGTTGCGGATATCTTCACAAAAATTCTCCCGAAACCTTTATTTGAGCGGTTTCGCACAATGCTTCGTCTCGGTCAACCGCCATCTCGCATTGACGGGGGGTGTCAACATATCCCATAACACATGCCTTGCAATGCTCTCTTCACCTTGATTCCCTCCTAGTCAATCTCCCTCTTTATTATCATTTAGTATGTTTTGTACATTTTTAGTAAAGAGAGATATTCTCTCCTTTCTTGTTGTAACATTTTCTTGTATTTAAACTTGTCCTATAATCAATAGAAACCATCAAGTTTTTACCATTATCATACATATATCTTACTTTGCAAACCTGAAACCTAAAGATTGATCATCTTTCCTATATATTGTTTTAAACCCAATCTGAGCTTTGTTCGGTATTTGATAATTAATCAATCAAAGCCAAGAATATTAATTTTAAATTTAGTTTTAGAATAAATAATTACGCAAAACGTGTGATAATGACCACATGCTCCTTGTGAATACATCTGAATTACCCACCACCTAGGCTATTTAGGTTTTTGCATGACCTCAATGACAAGTAATCAATCGAACCTTAATGTGCTTGTTGATCCTAGACATAAATGATAAATGGAGCTACTAACATCTAGGGACGACAATCAAGCTCGACCCATTGCCATCCTTATCTATTTGTAATAACCTTTCTAATGTATTGTTATCTAATTTGTGGTATTGAAATGAAGTACGTAAACGGAGCTAGTAACGTCGTAGATGCAAGTCAGCAACATATCACGTGAGTTGCTGTTGTTGTAGAAGCCCATTAATTTCATTTTTAGTACATACATAACCAATTAACATAAAAAAAATAATAATAATGGAAACTCGGAAGGCAGACATTGTTATAACGAAATTAAATGTTTATCTTCACCTGTAATTTGTGGTAGTGAAAATAACAAAATATGTTATTTATTTATTTTTTAAAGGCGAACTTCATTAAAAAACGAGTACAGTTCTCAAAACAAGGACCGCCACGCAACGACTACAACATATACATAGGATAGTTAACCCAGTCTTTCCAAACGACATTCTTAAATCTAGACCGAGACCTAAGCCAAAAAAAGGCCATAGATTTGATGGAAGCCACAACATTCGCTAGTTGCGCCTCTTTCCTCGAAAAAACGTTATCATTCCTTCCCTTCCATATATGTTATTGATGAGTTATAGCAGAAAACGTATATAAATTCTAGAAAAATAATGTTTTAAAATATTGCCTTATTAGGATAAGTCTTCTTCTTCCTTTCTATTTTTAATGAAATTAAAAGACTCCACGTCGTTTAGATGAATTTATGTTAGGATAAGTCTACGTAAATGCATGTACGTATCCATCAACCACGTGCACAAAACTCAAAAAATCCAGAGCCCTTTAGAACTTACGCGCGCTATGTGTTTATAAATTATTATTATTAATCTTTATAAAAAAAAGATTTTAATGGTTTAATCGAAGAGATTGTTTGTCAAAGTAGTTAAAATAATAATTATCGGCTTTTGTTAATCCATATTGACATCTTAATCGGTGGCAGTAACATTCTACCACTTACTCGATTCACACTTAATTTTCACTTGAATTCATTGATATGAAAGAAATAGTAATGGAAATGAAGTGTAAATCTATGATGATTATACGAGTGTGATTATTCTTAGCCACAAAATATAGAATTAATTCGTAGGGATTATTATCAACCATATGCCTTCGAATAAGCCCTATTATCTATTCAAAAATATATATGTATTTTTTTTTTCCTATAGTTTTATCCTGCTGCCTATATAAGAACCAAAGCATGCCTCATCTTCTTCACCAAAAATCTAACACAAACACAAAGTTAGGTCTAACAACAATGGCTTCTCTTCTGAGTGCCGTGGTTCTCCTATCGTGTCTGCTCTCCGGATTTGCCTACGCGGTCGCAGAAACTGACTTTGATTTCTTCGCACTGGCTCTTCAATGGCCTGCAACTGCCTGCGCCATAAATTCCAAAACATGCTGTCCTTATAATGGATGTTGCCCAGGGTAACTAATCCATTCATGTTTCAAGCACATAAATTCGTTACTTAATTTGGTTCATTTAATTATCTGATCAACTCAAACAGATACATATAAAATATTTTATTTGTAATAATTAATTAAGTTGCATTCTGAATATGATGATTAATGACTTATTCTTTCTTTTGTTTTGTAGAGGAAGTCCTCCACCAGGATTCACAATCCGTAAGTTTTCTATATATACAAACATATTCCACACTCTTTTAGCTAATGAACACGCGTTTTAACTCGATCTATGCCATGCTGCAGGTGGACTATGGCCTGATTACAATGATGGATCATATCCATCATGTTGTGAAGGCCCTGCTTATGATGAAACAAAGGTATTATTAATACATGCAATATTTAGATATGGCCGTTCCCAAGATTTCGAATGCCCAATGTGACTAGTAAAAATGGGCTCCCGAAAAATTCAAAATACATATTTATACATGTAAACAAAGTTCACTAGCTTAGGCTCGACAAGAAGTCTAACCGAATCGAACCTCAAACTAACCGGATGACTTAAAAACTTAAATGACCAAATTAATACAAATATATGCATAAAATTTTTAAAATATGGCGTACTATAAAAAGGAAAGAGAAGTGATAAATAATGTGTACACACTCTACAGTGGTGCATGCGTGTTGCGGTAGGGAATTACAGAGACACTGATATATAATCACGTAACATGTTAATTTTTTAAATTAAAAAAACTATAACAATATCATACTCAAGTTATATAGAGAAAAAAAAAGCTTGTTTTATCATTGCATATATATTTTTTTAAATATTACGCATGAAAAAATTATAGCCGTTTGAAAATTGTGAAGGTAGTTCGTTTAAAATTAAAAAATAACCACATGGAGTAAAGATGGGTCAAAAGTGTAAGTAATATTCAAAAATAATAAAAAAAAGGTTACGTGGTTGATAGTGACTAAAACACAACACAGAATTGACCGACTAGAAAGTCTTTTTAACACATGCTTTTAAGGATTTGTATTATTTGAGATGTGACTATATATATGTGTGTGATTTTTTTCTAAAAAGTGGGCTTACAAAGAAATAATATAGATATATGCATATTTTCTTTTTTAAAATGCAAAGAAAGTGGAGAAGTGAGAAAAAAAAGTAGAGCTTTTAAGTCTTGAACTTACTAACATCACTTGTAGCATAGAGTGTGTTTTACAATCAATTTCATCACTTCTTTTATGCTCAAATATTAGATATAACAATTGAATAATATTAAAAATAATTATATATATAAAACGAGATAAAAATTAGGCCCCATAAAATTTTGGACCCTCTAGGGTCGCATCTGTTGCACCCCCTCAAAACATGACATGATTTTTGAATTTTTCTGTTATAATCCATTAACCTGTTTTCTATACAAAATTTCCACTATGTAGATTTCATCATTGCGTAGTGCTATGGACAAGTATTGGGCAATACTAAATTGCAAAATGACATCATCATGCATCCAAAAGAGACCGGTTTGGGCTCATCAGGTGGATTTTAGCTATGATTTTGTTTAATTTTACCAATTGATCATAATTATAACACATAACTAACAAGACTTCCCATTGTTTTCTCATGCTCGGTTTTGGTTTTGGTTCGCGTTGATCATCAGTGGGGTATGCATCTTCCTTTCAGTAGAATTGAGGCTGTTATTCTATAAATGACATTCGCTAATTACACTCACTTGTTTTAAAATTCATTAACTGGCTTAATTTAATTCGTTTGCAGAGAAACATGGTACATGTGCCACCTCAGTACTACCCGACCAACAGGAGTATTTCTTGACAACCCTTCAATTGTATTTGAAGTATAATGTCACGGTAAGGTTTTTATATTTTATCAATTTAAATGCTTCTATAGGCTAGTTTCTTATATAATAAATTACAAAAATAGTCATGTCTTACCCAAAAATTTCCAAGATACACACTATTTTAGATTTTTTTTTTTTTTCAAATGGACCAAACCATTCAAAATTGACTAGTCAACTCTAATGCCTGAGACGTCTAAGAGGGCGTTTGGGGTTGAGTTTTGAAATGAATTTTTAGATTATTGCATTTTGAAAACGCAAATAATCAGTTTTTAATGTTTGGGGTTCAGTTTTGAAATGGATTTTTAGCCTATCAAAACGCAATAATCTAAAAGCGGCTCCACCTATACTACAGCAAAACGCATAATCAGTTTTCAAAAGGCATTCCCAAACACCCTCTAACACTAGCCGGTGGTTAGGGAATTTATTTTGTGTTCGGGTGTTTTTTTTTGTGTGCTTAGCCCGCGGCTGGGAGCGTTATTTAGTATTCAGCTGGCAACTAGACGACTTAGCTTCCGTGTTTGTTTGTTTGTTTTTTTTTTTTTTTTTTTTTTTTGTTTTTTTTTGTTTTTGTAAAACTAATATTTTGAAAAGTTATAAGCCAGAGTAATTTAGTAATTTTCTCTATAATAAACTTATAAAAAACATCAAAAAATCAGCCCCTTATTAATTTCTTTTCACATGTATATATATTATCAGATGATATCATTTTTCTTCCCATTTATTAATACATCTTAAGTTTCTACTGTTTTCAGGATGTTCTTGTAAAAGCTGGATATAAACCTTCTTCAAAGACATACCCGTTAACTGGCATCGTTTCTGCTATTGAAAGTGCTTTCAATACAAAACCTCAGTTGACCTGCAACGAAAATAGTATATACCAACTCCGTTTGTGTTTTACCAAGGACTTCCAGGTTTGTCACTATTTTCTTCTTACTTATATTATCATTTAATTTATTACTACTCTTTGTATATTATCACTTTTAATTATGGTGTATCAATATTTTGTTACAGGTCCGAGAGTCATGTGTAGGAGAGAGCACTTGTCCTGAGTATGTCACCTTGCCGAAATTTGCCTTCAGGAGTAAGCTTCCTCTCATATACTTATATGAGCTTTTTTTTGTACAACATATATGTGAATAAATAGTCATGGATGAGTCGGTTGGGTAATATGTCAAAACGGGTAACATTTTTGGCACTGGTAGTAGGCTACTAGTAGTGAGACGGCACGTCGCATAGGGTTGGCTAGAAGTTATATACCCATAATATGGTTAATGATATTAGTTCAAAATGGATGTTATTATCATATGTTTTTTATTTTATTTACTAATTTTACCTTTTGTTTTTGTTTTTGTTTCTGTTTCGTAGATGTCACCAAGACTGCGGAGATCGATTGGTTTTCTACTATTAAATCAGTTGTCTCGTGAATGCATTTCAAAACCTTACCTTTGTATGGTTAATTTCTTATTGTTAAATAAGTCTAGGAGGCACTGATGGTATCTCCATTGATGTACCTTTGTCTGTGTTGTTCTGTTTTATGGTTGTAGACTGCCCTTGAGGCATTTCCGTTTAATAATAATAATTCAAGGAGATAGTGAGAGTACCTCTATTGATGTACCTTTGTATCTGTTGGTGTTTGATTTTTCTAGTTGTATTATACTAGTTTTTACTCTGCGCGTTGCATCAAAAAAGTATGTAAAAACATAACGTAAATCATGCTCATGATTTACGTAAATCATCTCTATGATTATGTGCAGTTATTGTAATCAATGTGCATTAATTAGTTTCCTAGAATATGTTTATTGTAAGTCTATATATTGTAAAGTAATTTATCAATAATATTGAGAGATTGAGTTTCTACATGGTATCAGCCTAACTGGCGATGCTATCTCCTCCCTTCTTTCCTTTTCAGTCCTTAGCTCCCTCTCTTTTTCCGATTACCCTACTTCCACAAACCCTACTTCTGCCACCGTACCCATGGCTTCATTGAACAATACCACAACCGCAACCCCTCTCCACTCACTCCTTCACTTCATACCTCTTAAACTAAACTCAACAAATTATCTTGCATGGAGCCATCAAGTTTCTCTTGTCCGTTCTTTTCAAAACTTGATCAGACATATTGATGGCACCAAGCTTATCCCACCCAAAACCATCACTGAAAACGACAAACCCATTCCAAATCTGGCTTGCTTTGGAAATTGCTTACAGTCACCGTTCCGCTAACCCTATGCACACACTGCGTGACAACCTGCAGCTGTTACAAAAAGGTTCTTCTTCTGTCACTGAGTTTGGTCACAAATTTAAAACCCTATGTCATCAACTTGCAGCCATTGATCACCCAGTTGATGAAAGTGACAAATGTCACTGGTTTTTATGTGATCTTGGTACCACCTTTGAGCTCTTTTATACAACCCATCGTGCCATGGCCAGAATACTCCACATGCAGCCTTTGTTGCTCAGCAATCTCGTTCTGGTAATACGTCTCGTTCCTCTTATACTAATCGAGGTCGTGGCCGTGGTCACCATGCAGGCCGCGGGCATGGCAAGTGACCCTCTCATTGTCAATTATGCAGGAAGGATGGTCACTATGCAAACACGTGTCCTAATCTGGATTCCTTTGCCCAACAAGCCACTCCTCTTGATGCTAACTAGGCTTAAGCTTTCCATGCTCAGTACCATGTCACTAATGACTACCCAGATTGGACCAGTGACACAGGTGCATCGGCCCATATGACTCATTCAAAACATGATCTTAAGGCCATTTATGACTCCTACGGAAACGAATTTGTTCATTTTGGAAAGGGTCAAACTCTACCAGTTACTAATGTTGAAACAATATCTCTTACTCCTAGTTTCCTTTTAGAACATGTTCTTGTTATTCCACATCTTACCAAACGTCTTCTTTCTATTAGTAGACTTACCAATGATTCTCCTGTTGATGTTCTTTTTTATAATAATTTCTTTCACATTTAGGATCGAAAGACCAAGGCAAAAGGGACGTGTGAAAATGGCCTATACATCCTTCGGGAAGGAAATCATGCTTTCGTGGCCTCCTACTCTACTCCTCATCTCAAGGCTCCTTTTGAATGATCGTATGATCGCCCCTGGAGATGTTTAGTTTGATATTATTTCTTGATTGCATAAACTTGGTTCATTATTTGTTACGCCTTTATTACCAAAACCTAGTATTTGTTCTCCTTGTCAATTGTCTAAATCTCATCATTTGCCTTTTGATTTAAATAATAAACTTTCTATGGATGCTTTGGATTTAATTCATTGTGATCATTCGGACCTATACCTGTTACATCATGAAATGGTTATTGTTTTTATGCAATCTTTATTGATGATCATTCACGTTTCACATGGTTCTACCCATTTAAACATAAATTTGATTTTTATGAAGCCTTATTGGTTTTTACACCTTTTGTTAAGAATCAATTTTCCAGAAAAATTAATATTTTTTTAAAGTGACGGTGGAGTTTAATTTACCAACCTTCGAGTTCAAAAATAAAATTTCTGAACAAGGCATTCATCATCGGCTTTCTTGTCCCCATAAACCAGAGCAAAATGGTCGTGTTGAGCGTAAACACCGGCATATTACTAAAACTGGTTTGGCCATGTTTTTTTAACTCTCATACTCCAAAAGATGGTGAAGAGAGGAGCTAGATAGAAGTAGTTTTGAATGAGGAGAGGGAAACCTATTCCTATACATACCTTGGCAGTGTGGTCTCCCCCTAAGACCTGGATTTCTAAGATGAAAAGTGTTATGGCTAATTGATTATGGGATTCCAATGGTGAGCACAGGCACACTTTGTGAACGGATGCCTTTGCTTCAGCCACATTCATTATGAATTGCCTTCCTACTCCTTTGCTCAATTTCAAATTCCAATTTGAGATACTATATGGCCACCCTCCCACATATTCCACTTCCTGTATTTTTGGATGTTGCGTGTTCCCTTATCTAAGGGATTACGCGGAATATAAATTATCACCTCGCAGCAATGAATGTATTTTCATTGGCTATGGCGCAAAATACAAAGGCTATCGGTGTTTAGATCCTAATACTCATCACATCTATGTTACAAGGAATGCTCAATTTGATGAGGATTCTATCCTTTTAGTGGCCATGTTAAACAAATTGATGAGGCTTTATTGGTTTTCTCCAACTTTGATGAAACCCTTCCATATTTGCCTTTACCCAATCCGCCACCAGTTTTCTCACCTACTCCACCTGAGTCCACAGTACCAAACCACTCCTCTCCTTGTTCCTTATGCCCTCATGACCAGCCTTCCCCCTACCTACTGACTCGACCCACCATCACACACTCCATCAGCCCTCGGACCAACCAACCACTCCACCCGCCTCGGCCCAACAACAAAAATCCTCCACCTTCACACCATCGACCCAAACACAGTTGAACCACACCCATCTCCAATCGCATCAACCTGTCCAAACCCAATTTCACTCACCGCTCCACACCACCTCGGCTCATTTCCCTTCCTATCCACCTCAGCCAGCCCAAACCCAATTTCTATCACCACCATAGCCGAGCCAAACTCCCTTAATCTCACCTCCTGCTTACCCAAATCCACCCACCACCGTAACCCAAGACACTCACCAACCTATCCAGGGATCTCCTGTTGAGCCGATGCCATCTCATCCTATGAGGTCTCAATCGAAAAATGACATTTTCAAGCCCAAATATTATGCTAACTTGTCTTTATTTTCAGGTTATTTACATCATGCTTTGCTTGTAGCTCATGATCCCCGTTGTTACAAGTTAGCAGTAAAACACTCAAAATAGGTCAAAGATATGGAAGAGGAGCTTAAGGCATTAAAATCCAACAACACGTGGGTCCTTGTCCCACGACCTTCAAGTGAAAACATTGTTGGATCCAAGTGGATTTTCAGAACAAAATACAAAGAGGATGGTTCAATAGATCGTTACAAGGCTCGTTTGGTTGCCCAGGGTTTCACTCAAGTTTCATGACTCGACTTTTCTCAAACCTTTAGTTTTATCGTCAAAGCTTCTACGGTAAGGTTTTTATATTTTGTCAATTTAAATGCTAATAAACTACAAAAATTGTCATGTCTTACCCAAAATTTTCCAATGTACACACTATTTTAGCTTCTTCTTCTTCTTTTTAATGGACCAAACCATTCAAAATTGACAAGTCAGCTCTAATGCCTGAGACGTCTAAGAGGAAGTTACAAAGATTTAGCCTTGCATCTTGGTCGTGTGCATGCCACCTTTTCTTTTCTTTTCTTTCTCTTGTGCGATTATGTGTTCTGTGCGTCCCCTTGATCCACAGCCGTCCAAGATAATAAATCTTCTCGTTACCCGTATCCTCCTATAGGGTTTTTAAGATGGGTCTTAAATGCACTTTGAATTCTTTTCTTTTCACTTGTTTCTTCTTATTTTACTCTTTTACGTTTGTTGTACTTATTATTATTATTATTATTATTATTATTATTATTATTATTATTATTATTATTATTATTATTATTATTATTATCTTCAACTCGGGTGTTCTTCGCTCGACCAAAATTTCTCGTCAACGCTCCAACATCCATGAACACCTACAAAATACATGCGCACTAATAAATAACTAAGACCGACTAAAAGTACACAATAAAAGACTAAAATATATACAAAACTAACATATTAACCAGGTGTGTTTACCAACACATCACACCCCCACACTTATCTTTTTTCGTCTCGAAAAAATTATATATATACTCTACTCAAGACATTATCACAGACTAGCACCCCAGTCGCCCCATCATACCTTAGCTAAGGTCCAAAGTCATACCCCATTTACAGATCAGCATTAGATGTGTTAATTCAGCAAGTCAAATTGATTTCCATTTAAAACAGAATTAACCCTGACTAAACCTAACATGCTTTCGGCTTTTATTTTCATGCAACACACCCTTCACAATTTTTCACTCCACTCAGTTTAATATCTGGACTAGCATGTAATGCGCTTGTATTATTCACTCAAAACCAAAAATGTAACTCTGTTATCATAGGTTTGTATAACAATCACACCTCAACTGTAGACAATGCACATATATAAAGGACTTATGGGTTTTGGGCTTAGGGTAAAGGTAGAAAATATTTGGCTAAAAGTGGCTAAAATAAAATTGTGAAACCAACATGATTGACAATCCTTATTCACAATACACATAACTAAACACAACTTTGGTCATACTCTGACCATAACAACTTCTATTTTTTTTCTTTTTCTTTTTTTTTTTGTTTCTGTTTTTTTTTTTTTCGACTTGACATAGATCAAACGCTTGAACATAAACATAGAACATAATTGATGTCATCAATTTATTACACAAAGGAACAGGATCAATTTGGGTGATGTTATAAGTTTTAATCAAATGAAAGGGTATAGGTTCAACATGGGCTACTAAGGGTAATTTTGGATAAACGGGTCAACACATAACAAATAAGTGGGTATCAAAAGAAAAAGGGGAATCCTAAATTGCCTTTATCATTTACGTGCATATTTAGTCTACAACCTCAGCATGTATCAAATCACACAAGTTCTGCAACAGAGAAACATTTGACCTACACTCAACAAATGAAAATATATATGAATCAATCTATCATCTAGTAGGCTCAAGATCTCACCAAAGTGTGGAAATGGGTTACCGATGTGTGCATGCATTTATTACCAATAGCTTGTTAAACCTAGTCAGGCAATTCTAAACTCTTTTTTTTTTAAAAACACTTGCTGAAAACGGTTCATATTACTTTTCCATAAATTAGACCATGACTGAGGATCTACTGCCAAAACAATCAAGAAACAACTGGTATGTACCGAAAAAGCTGCTTTATGTCTGATTAGAATGCTTTTTAAGAACAATTTTCAAGACATTTTCAAGGTTTTCTATTTTTTTTCTAAATTCTTTTAAAGACTCAAAAATAAATAAAAATGAAATTTTCCCACCCCCACACTTGAACGACATATTGTCCTCAATGTAAGATAGGGAATAAAAGAAAACAGAAAAAAAAAACATAACAACAATAAAAAGGAACAGACTCCCCTGGATATAGGCAGTGCGCGTATGAGTCTCTAGAGTTCCTCTCAATTGAACCGTATAGTATTTCATTCGTGGCCGATAAACAAACCTGAAACTAAGACTCAAAAGAAAAATAAAAACATAAAATTCTGGGATGCCTGATACACCGATGATGTGCAACTTTACCTTGCCTGAATGGAGATTTAGTACAGGCGAAGTTGTCTGATTGCAAGTTAAACTCCAAGCATTCCCAGAAAAACAAAAACAGACTCAAACTCTAAAAATAAAATAAAAAACGTACCTGGAATACTTTACACAACTATACAAACTCTACAATTAAACATACCCGACACATCTACTCATGGTGGTCTAGTGGGATGTTTGTGTCCCCACACCTCCAAGTGTGTGCTCCTCCTACACCCAGGTAACTCATCCACAGTTCTCCCTATTAGCCCCAACAATGCCAACCTTTTCTTTTCACTATCTGGTTCAGGTGGCTTTTTGACCTTTTTCTTCCTTCTCTTTCGTTTTTTCTTAGTGTTATTCTTGCTCACTAGTTCCATCCTGTCAATCACAAAACATTCTTTCTTTTCTTTTCCATTCTCCTTCACAGGAGATCCACTTTTGTTAGTTTTATGATTAGCGGTATTTGAGAACACCTTAAGACTCATCTTCCTATCCCCAAACCTCATTTTTACCGTCCCCTCAACACAATTAATAATCTTTAGCGGTAGCTAGGAACGGTCTACCCAGAATGACAGTTGGTTGTGTGTTTTTAACACAATCAAGCACTAAAAAATCTACTGGGTAATAAAACTCTCCAACCTTAACAATCACATCCCTTACAATCCCTCTAGGACACGAAGGAGTTTGATCGGCCAACACCACAGTTGTGTTGGTTTTTTGTAATGGACCAAAATCATACTGATCATATAAACTCCCTGGTAGAATACTCATACTAGCTCCCAAATCCAGAAGCGCTCTATCCACTTGAAAATCACCTACTTGTATAACAATAATAGACGCTCCTGGGTCTTGGAGTTTTGGGGGAAGGGTACCTAACAACACGGCATTCACATTGGCACTTAAATCTAACTGTTTAGGATGTTTATGCCGTCGTTTTTGGGCACTCAATTCCTTCAGACACTGAACCTGATCGGGACATTCTTCAATTTTATTAATTAACGGTAAATTGATTTTGACAGTTTTAAACTTTTCCCACTTCTCATCCTTTGGTGGGTTCCGTTTAATTAAATCTTTTCACTTGGCAGGATTTAATAAAGCCATAGGAAATGGCACCTTTTTCACCTTCTCACCCCCACACTTTGCCTCATTAGACCCACCCTTCACGTTTTTACTCTCAAGATTTAATTTGAAATTTTGTTGTTGTTCAGGTTCAGCCTCAGATTCAATGTTACACTCCTCCACCACTCCCTCAACAAACTTTGGTGGAGTACCGTCTACACTACCTATTTCAGAGGTGGGGAAAATACTTACTGCGTTGATGTGTAGACTTCTGGAGGAAGACTGGTGAGCAGGATTTAGTGCAGTATCACTAGGGAGTTTACCTGGGTCTCTCCCTGACATCTGAGCAGCTAGTTGGCCTACCTGTTTTGACAAGGCTTCCATAGTCTTGTCCCACACTTCATTATCCTTCCTAACTCCCTTAACATCCTCCTGGATTGCCTTGATAGCTTCCAGAATCACATGTAACTGATTACTTCTTTCATCTGAAGTGCCGTGCTGTTGGTTCCAGTGCTGCTGCTCATTTCCACCCTGCACATGAGAATTAGAAAAATTAGGATTTAATTGGTTATTCGGGTTACCATACCTGAAATCGGGGTGATTGCATAGTACAGGATGATATGTATTTGAATTCATGTCATACTGTTTTCTTTCTCCATA
Organism: Ambrosia x helenae; assembly: GCA_030844895.1. NCBI lineage: Eukaryota > Viridiplantae > Streptophyta > Magnoliopsida > Asterales > Asteraceae > Ambrosia > Ambrosia x helenae. The sequence continues at coordinate 51,024 of JAUTDX010007255.1, forward strand.
GACTTGATTTACCTTTTCACCCGGTTTTTTCCCGTCCACCTGCACATTCGGCTAGAATATGACCAAATTCATTACATTTAGTGCAAACATTAAAAGCACTACCTACCTTCACCTCATCATTTTTTCTTACTCTCAACTGGGCTACCTGTTTTTCTAAGATCAAATTCTGATGCTTAAATTTTTCTATCCTCTCTCCAGCTTCATAATCAACAGCCCTAACAGAAGATGATCTAGATTTCCTACTAGACTGTTAGTGAAAAAAGTACCACTGCTAATAGCTGTTAGATCCCTAACCTCATCAGGCAATAATCCATCATAAAATGCTTTAATAAGCTCTCAAGTCTTAATGCCATGATGTGGGCACTTCCTAAGCAACTCCTTAAATCTAGTAAAGGCCTCATGAAATGTCTCACCTGAATTCTGCTCAAAGGCTCTAGTTGCTTTTCTAGCCTCAGAAGTCTTATTCATAGTGTAATACTCTTCTAAAAACACCTGCTGCATTTCTTGCCAAGTAAAAATGCTACCTGGGGTTAGGGTTGCAAACCACTGCCTAGCCCTATCCTTCAAAGTGAATTGAAACAACATAAGCATAACCTGATCCTTAGTAAACCCAGCCCCTCCTACAGTGTTACAAATAGACTCAAAAGTTGCAATATGTAAGTAGGGCTCCTCTGATCTCTTACCATAAAAATCAGGTAGATGGCCTAAATAATCGGGTTTAACCTCAAAAGCTCTACCATTCCTACCTACGGGTGTCACTACAGCTGATGAATTAGACATAATGACTGGCCTAAAATGACTATCTACCCCACCCCTAGCTGGTGCCCTCTGAACAAGCTGTGGGACACCATCTACAAACTCTAAATCATCCCCCATATCACCCGCATCAAATTGTGGCACACCTCTTAGTACCTGGTTAATTACCCTTTGCCTTCCAACCCGGTTCCCTTGATTAAATTGACGTACCTGATTACGTGGGACTGGACGCCTAGGATGCAAGTCGAACCCATCCTGATCAAAATCATCATACCTGACGTCGGCACATCTGTCGTCATACTCCTCATGCTCGGATTCTCTGTCCCAGTCAGTCTGCCATGTACTGTGAAAACTTCCCTCATCAAATGGTTGAGGGATGTGATGCAGCTGTTGGTTTCCAAAGTTTTGTTGCTACTGTGGTATGACTGGTCGGGTGTTTCGGGCGGGTTGGAATTGTGGTATTGGTTGTGGGTTTTGTGGTTGTGGTGATATAGATGGAATAGGTGGTGGTGGATTCTGAGGAGATAGATCCTCAGGAACACTGTGGTGGCTGTGGTGACTCATGGTAAGTTTAAATTGTTGTAAGGATTGGTTTCTTTTAGCAGTTTTTTCGAGGCATACAAGTATAATAACCCGCACACACAAAGACAAGAAAACCAGAGTAGTACTGAACAAGGAAAATAACTAAATAAAGAACAAAAGTAAATAAAAAAAGATAATATTTAAAAAAATATATTTTTTTTTTGTTTTTTTAAAGTTTTTTTTTAAAACTAAACACAACTAAAACTAAAAACACTAAGCGCACGCACTCCCTGGCAACGGCACCATTTTGATCGCATGTCGAAGTGCTAATAAAAAACTAAATAAAAACTACTCATTAGTTACAACTGACTGCAGTATAGGGAGTAGGATTGTCGAACCACGAGGAGTATGTGGTTAGTGTTAATAGTATTTTATTAATTAACTAACTAATTAAAAATAATATTTTATGAAGTAAAATGTTGCGGTGCTTGCAAAAGTTGAATTGAATTGATTTGAAAAGAAAACAATAATAATAAAGCCATAACTCCCTCTAAACTTCGGGTTCTAGGTTTCACACAGTTGTCAGTTTAAAGATTGGGAACCACATAGACAAACTTCTGGAAATTAGTTAACTAGCTAGTAGCACAGGTTCTTGTCATCAAACCCTATTAACTACCCAGTTGTAAGTGTCAAGTCTATCCTCTTTATGTCACCCAACCCGCTACTAAGTTTTGTCATCAACCGAACAAGTTGTAAAGAAAGGACTCAAAACACAGTTCAACTGTTTAATTAACTAATGCATCAATAATGTTTAAGATATTTGTCATCACAAGCAAAAACAAAATCCAATACTTAAATAAACATAAAAAGTATGAAACCTAATCGAACCATTCGTCTAGAGGAATTACAAAGATTTAGCCTTGCATCTTGGTCGTGTGCATGCCCCCTTTTCTTTTCTTTTCTTTTCTTTTCTTTGTCTTGTGCGATTATGTGTTCTGTGCGTCCCCTTGATCCACAGCCATCCAAGATAATAAATCTTCTCCTTACCCGTATCCTCCTATAGGGTTTTTAAGATGGGCCTTAAATGCACTTTGAATTATTTTCTTTTCACTTGTTTCTTCTTTTTTTTTTCCTCTTTTACGTTTGTTGTACTTATTATTACTATTACTATTACTATTACTATTACTATTACTATTACTATTACTATTACTATTACTATTACTATTACTATTATCTTTCAACTCGGGTGTTCTTCGCTCGACCAAAATTTCTCGTCTACGCTCCAACAACCACGAACACCTACAAAACACATGCGCACTAATAAATAACTAAGACCGACTAAAAGTACACAATAAAAGACTAAAATATATAAAAAACTAACATATTAACCAGGTGTGTTTACCAACACATCAGGTGTTTTGTTTCATGACCCCACTCTTTACAGGTCTTTATTTGGGGCTTTCCAATATCTCACAATTACTAGACCAGATCTCTCTTATGTAGTGAATCAAGCCAGTCAATATTTACAGGCTCCTACAACACCTCATTTTCAGTCGGTTAAAAGGATACTTCGTTATGTTAAAGGGTCCATTGACTGATTTCAACGACTTTAGTTGGCTAGTTTGATGCAGACTGGGCCCGCTGTATTGAAACTAGACGATCCACTTATGGCTATTCGATTTATTTGGGTGGCAGTCTGGTTTCCTGGAGTGCAAGGAAAAAACCCATGGTCTCTCGCTCTACTTGTGAATCTGAGTACCGTGCCATGGCAAATAATGTGGCTGAAATCATTTGGCTCCTTCTGTAACACCCGCTTTTCTCGAATAATATAATAATAATATTTATTCACAAAACGATTGTAATTCATTAACAATAATATAGCGTTAACGATGGAATAATTTATTATCCGGGAATGACTATAATCAGTCATTTCGCTAACTTAAACATTTAAAATAATAATAACGCGTTATACGTAATAACATACCAGTAAGCCGACACTTATCCTGGTGAATTTATAAACGCGACAAAAAAATATATATAATAAATACGTAGTTCAAATACTCGTTTCGAATCGTTTTTATATAAAAATTTCATAGAATAATTATCCTATTGATTAAACGAGCCTAATTCATAAACGAGACCCGAGCCAGTTATTAGTTCATTTAAACAATAACTCACCACCTAACCCACCTACCAAAACCCTATGTATATAATCACCTTAACTTCATCTTCCTACTCCTTCTTCCCCAAAGAAAACCCTAGCCTCCTCTTCCATTTTTCCCTGTCTGCTCCTTTCAACACACACTACAACCATCACCATTGTCCTCTCCTTTTCCCTCTCTAGAAGGCAGCGACGGCAAGGACAAGGAACCGCCGCCAGCCACCACCATAACCCTCACTCTATTCCTCTACTGCTCAACTCCACACCACTAGCAACCACCATCCGACCCACCATCCTCCTCCTTTATACTCTCACGTCTCTCTCCCTCACCCTCTCTTTATGTAGCAGCCGGCCCCACTTGGTGGTGGCGGCGGCGCTGATTGAATAAGACGACGGGGCTGCCAACGACAACCATCGATACCCGAGCTCCACCTGGATTGTTTCCAGATTATTATGGTGCGACGGCGGGTGGTGGTACCAGGTTAGTTTCCAGTTCGGTTTTTTAACGAGTCCGGAGATGGGTTTCCGTTTTGGGTCTTATCTCTGTGTTTTATTCGGTTATAGTGCAGCCTTGTGGGTTGGTCTTGGTACGATTACCGGTGAGGATTTCCGTTGAGTTACCTGGTTACGTTTTGATTGATCTGTTTGGTCGATTAATATTGGGTCTGTTTTGTTTCCTAGCCAACCGTAATGCTCAGTTTGAGCTTTGAAGGTCTCGGTCAACTCTAGTTGACCAGGTCAAACTGCTAGTCAAACCCGGGTCAACATCGGTCAAACAGACCGACCTGGTCAAGGTGTGGGCAACGGTTCGGATCTGTCGACTCCTAGTTCGGGGCCCTAGCGTATCGGTTCGCGAGCTCATTTACTGGAAGGTATAGCTCATGTCTTTAGTTTAATTATTTTATTACATATATATATATATATAGATATATATATATATATATATAAGTCATGAAAGCTTAAACGAACCGAACCGACTTGCGACTAAAAGCTATCTTATTAGTGACTTGAACGAATGGAAAATACCAACTTATAATATACTTAATGTCGCAAGGACAGTAAATGTTAAACAATATATGTAAACATATCACTTTTCGAAATGTATAGTTTCACTTTATGCTAGTTAATAAATTAAACCTTTTGTCGTACATATAATCGCTTAGCTAAATAATGTTGTGATTATGAACTTGACGGTTGATTTTTGGGATAAAAATAGACGACTTGCGTTGTCTGGTTTTATACAAAAACAGAGGAAACTCTGCCCAAATTTTTACAAAATATAAGAATCATATCGAGCATTCAAATCTATACTTTCGTTGATAAATAACGCTACATTTTTACAAATAAACACTATCCCAACTTTACCTTGTCGTGATAGGTATATGTGTATATATATATATATATATATAAACATAATAGTACAAATACTAACCGGTCTTCGAAAACAAACTAAAATGCGAGGCAAGCCACGCATACATTATTTTCACTATCTTAAATGTTTTCTTCTAACTAATTTCAAGTCGGGAAACTGAATATGATATTAAAGTATGTATCTTAAATAACCTTACACGTACGCATATTTTCAATAAACCAAACCAAGTTACCATCGGTTCATTAAGTTATACACAATTTAAGACACGTATTATTTACAATACGGGTCTAGGTAGTTGGATCAACTATCTTTACAATAAGAAACAAAATAAGTTCATTTGCATTAGAAATTAAGGCATCCTCTACTTGTAATAGGACACAAGAGATTCAGCCAGTCCAGCTTCAGACATTGTTTGTTATTCTTTCATAATGCACTCAGGTGAGTTCATACTTGTCCCCTTTTACTCTTTATCACTTTTTGGGTGTAAACATGTATCATATGCAAAACACACTAATGCTTTCATAAACACACATGCTCAATCTATTAAACATACTTATATGCTACTTGCCATGCTTATGATTCTTAGATACATAGACATAAATCATTAACTATTATTAGCCCACTTAACATGTATATCGCTATAGGACTAGCAAACCGCCCCCTTTATGGGTCATTGTTAAGATTTAAACGGCCTAAAATGAATATCTTAGGTATATGCTGTGGTACTCGCGGGTTTGAGTTATGTCTTTTGTATGATATGTATGTGCAATGCTATAGTATGAGATTTGAGTAAACCATTCTAAAATACTATGTATGTAAACCAAAACTAGTATGCTCACCAATACTTTATGTGTTGACGGATATTTTATACATGTTGCAGGAAAAGCTTGATGAGACGATACAAGAAACATTACTTAGGATTCGGCCTTAGAAACAAACGAAGCAATCTTTATTTTACTTCATGTTTAAGTTAATGTATTTTTCTCATGAACAAATTGTATACTTGTTGAATCTTAGATACGAATGAAATCTATTTTAACCTATTATCACAATTTAGTGTTATGAAGTTTTTGAACAATCTACCACAAGTCTCGCCCCGATGTATTCCGCCATCGGTTGGGGTGTGACACCTTCTTCGTGAACTACATGCCGCTTCCCATGGCTTGTTCAACTTTGCTTTGTGACAACAAGAGTGCTATTTTCTCAGTCAACCCAGTTTCACACAAACGTGCCAAGCATATCGACATTGACTACCATTTTGTGCATTAGCTTGTCTCACCAGGTCGACTTCATACAAAGTTTGTTCCATCCAATCTCCAGGTTGCGGACATTTTCACCAAAAGTCTCTCACAGCCTCTCTTTGAGAAATCTCGGGGGCTGCTACATATTGGTCCCCCACCTATTTGATTGACGGGGGGGGGGGGGTAAAGCATAACGTAAATCATGCTCATGATTTACGTAAATTATCTCTATGATTATGTGTAGTTATTGTAATCAATATGTATTATTTAGTTTCATAGAATATGCTTATTGTAAGTTTATATTGTAAACTCATTTATCAATAATATTGAGAGATTTAGTTTCTACAGTATATCTAGCTGAGCAAGAGATAAGCTGTAACATGGCTAAAAAGGTTTAGACATATATTTTATATCAATGATAAAAAAAATAAGTTTAAAAGGGCAAATGAAAGTAGTACAGAAATTTTACTCTCTATTAATAGAAAGTGGAATGTCTACTCAATATTGGTTCTTTTTTCTATTCAGGACATCTCATTATAACGTCTATATTACCATATTCAGTTAAAGAAGTCAAAGATGGAAGAGTTACACTCGCAAGCCAAAGTCCAAGATCGAATAAGGAGTCAAAGTTGTAACCGATGTGCATTTAATATCAGCGAAGAACCAGGAAACCGTTGCTACAACGACTATATGAGGTGAAACAGCCACAACGGTCGTCTGAAGCTTTCAAAGAACTTAACTAAGTAGCGGATTACGTGGGATCTTTTATTTACTTTCATGTAACTATAAAAAGGGGATGATTGACGAGTATAGGACACATTCCACTCACCTGAACAACACCTACACTCTGCTGCACATTATAGAATACTCAGATATTTACACACACTTAGCACAAGCATTGTAATCGTAGTACACTCGTCCATCATTCATCCAAAGTTGTAACCATTTTACCCATTTTTAATATTAACAAACAAGGCAAGGGCTTAGACTCCTCCCGAGGTTTTGTGCTGGTGATCAACAACTGATCAAGTGCTTTCCTCGTACATCGAGTGTTGTTCTTTGTTTATTTGCACTTTATTTACATATTTCTCAATTCTGCCACAAAGTTACATCTTCAGGATATAACTGTCCATCCTCAACTTTACCTTAACCATCCCGAGCATAGTTGTCATATTATTGTTCTTTTATTCTTGTAAATCATCATCTTGAAAATAACACTGAGTTTTTACTGTATTAACACTCTACCTCACTTTTACTAATTAATTTGAAAAACAAAGTTATTTGTAGCAAGCAATTTTTTACCAAAACACATATATTTTACATCGATGATTAAAAAAGAAATAAGTTTAGAAGGGCAAATGAAAATAGTATAGAAAATTTCCTATCTATTAATAGAAAGTGGAATTTCTACGCACTATTGGTTCTTTTTTCTATTCAGAACATCTCATTAGTGTAAATTATCGCGTTTTCGTCTGAAAGTTTTATACGTACTAAGTCCGGCCCACAACGTTTAAGGGACCTGTGACTTTCATCCCCCTCAAAAAAAAATTTCAAGCTCCGCCACCAATTGCTTTATGTTTAAATATATCTATATCTATTATATAATTGAAAGCAATAAATCCTACATGACACTCAAAGAGGGCATCTTCCCCCTTGAGTGTGTCATGTGGCATTAATTGATTTTAGGAAAAAAAATTTAAAAACAAAATTGTATTTTTCTCTCTCATGTTTCCTCCCATAATTTCTAAACGTTAATATCTTTTATATACTAGATTTTTTAAAGAAAAAAATTACACCAAATTAATGAGCGTTTTATTATCTTTTCAACGAGTACCATAGTGCTATATAAAAACGGAGAAAAAACGACAATTTTTTTGTGGGGTTTTGTTCATACATAAAAAAAACACGAAGTATTCAGGTAATTCATTATATGTATGTTTGAATGTGTGTGTATATATGTAGTATGTATGTATGTATTTATGTATGTATGTATGTATGTGTGTGTTATTATATGTAGTATTATAATAAAACACATACATGGGTGTGTGGAACGTAGGTATGTGCAAGCATACATATGTACATATGTATGTATTTATATGTATTATATGTATGCGTGTGATGTTATATATGTATGTGTGTGTGTAAAACAAATGTTTATGTGTATGAGTGTAATGACACCATGAAACATGAGTGTTCATGTGAATGGATTTGAGCATATACATATATGGGTGTGTATGTGTGAAAGTTCTATGAATATAAATAGTTATGTGTGTGATTGTGTATTATAATAAAACACATACATGGGTGTGTGGAACGTAGGTATGTGCAAGCATACATATGTACATATGTATGTGTATGTGAAAGCTATAATACATAACATTCATGTGTGTGCCAAGTATTATATTTATACATATACAAAGGGTACATAGTTTAACACAAGATCTATAAGAATAATAAGTGTGTTTAAAGGAATAACATGTGTTTATTTGCTAAAAACATATGATAAAGAGTCATGGTTTTAAAAGGTACTTTTTGGTATAATAAACCTTGAGTTTTGAAAATATTTTGGAAAGTGTAAACATCACCAATGATACCAACATAAATATATACTACGAGATGGGTGAACAATGTATATGAGGAAAACATCAAACATAGATCTGAGATGTCCATTCTCTATAGGACGTGTAGGTCTATCTTCCTAGCATACCGAGTTTACATTCTTGCTAGCTTTCTGCACAGACTTGAGGTGAGTTTCACGACTTCTTTTTACTGTTTTATATTTTGGGGAAAGACATGTATTGTTTACTAGTTTTAGAATGAATTCCTAGCAGACCGGTATACATGAGACAATATGTTTAGAGTACTCATATTGGGGTTGACACCCCCACTCTTGGTTAGTCGCTCTAACCCGGAAACATACAAGAAAAGAGTGCATGTATTTCACATATGATGATACACTGTATTTATTGTACAATGTGTGAGGCACGACACGTCAAGGTTTGGTTATGGACTCATGATCGTTCATTATCATCATTGTCTTAGCTAGACATTGATTGGTTATTCGTGGATTTCATTAACTTTATGTTTTCAACTATTTTAAAGATGTGAACTCACCGACTTTATGTTGACAAAGTTTTTATGCATGTCTTTCAGGTAACTAAATCTATGGATGGAACTTGGGGCATATTTAGGCATTCATTCACGGATATCATCATTTTGTGTTTTCAAACTTAAGAATATGTGGTTTATAAAACAATACATTTGAATGGTTGTTGTCTCTGAACAAAATTTGGTATCCTAATATTATGTTATTATGAATGTTTGCTCGAATCTTGTGTTTGAAAACCTTTCGTGTCACATCTCGTGTTTCCACCTTGGCAGGATGTGACAAAACCCAATACGCCTTTAATCCTAGAAACCGTAGACATTAATGACCATACACTTCTACCTTATTTCTACAATATGTTGAATTACTCAGGATTCAGCTTTGAGTTACAACTCACCAAAGCTTGAGTTGTTGCTGCTTAGCAAACTTTAAGTATACTTATCCTTTTTTTTTTTTTTTTGCTTCATACACTTTTGGGACGAAACATTTACACCTATATAAAATTACACTTACATATAAACTTTTTCATACCCAATTTATATACGTTTTCTTATTTACATCTTGTGCTTTATGCTTAAACTTAATCATAGTATACTTACACTCATTATGCAAAATCATTAACTCTATACAAGTTGACTTCAACGATGAATAGTGTTATTAGATTTACGACCCACCTTGCTTGATTTACCATTTCGAGGCGAAGCCCATGGTCATTGTTAATTCTTATTCTTTTTAGGACCTTTTTGTCAACTTTAGGTTTGATTTTGTCCTGTTTGTGTATTTATGTGTTTACATAAATGCCATAATAAGACTTAACACATGAATTATACTATTTCTTAAACTTATACTATACTTGTACTAATCCTAAGTATGCTTACCAACATATTTGTTGACAAAACTATTTTGTAAATGTTTTAGGTTTTGCATGATACAAAACGAAAGACCGCTGGTGAAGTAGGTGATGGTGACTATTGACGGTGATTGTAGTGGTAGTTACAAAAACATCGATGAAGATAGTGGGTTTATGGGTGAAGGACGGTGACAATGGTTGTGCTTTTAGACCACACCACACCTTTTTGCTTCTTGATTTCTTATTTCAATTCAATTAAACAATCTCTTGAAAACCCATTTTCATTGCAAATCATGAGCATTCCTTCGTTTTAGTTTTTATTTTCCCTGTTAAATATAACTTGCACCTAATCCCATCCAAATACACACGCGTACGTGCACATATAATTAATTAGTTAGTTAAAAATCCAATATATCATTTAAATTCAAAATTTTAGTAAAAGATCCGAATTTCGAATTTGATTAAAAAGTTAAAACATTAGTTCAAATTAGTTAGTATTTTGAAAACCGAATTCTAAATTGAAATTCGAATCCTAAAAAAACAAATTTTAAGTTTTCAAGTTGATTTAAATACTAAAAAAAGTTACTAATAAGGACCTACCACTGCAATGATTGGTCCCTCGCATCTCATATACACCATACATTTTATATATATATACACACACGTTTTTATTTTCAATCCTTGTTTTAGCCCATTGTCACATAGTTAGATTTCAAGGCCCCATGTGGCCCACTCGCTTATCTGAGTGCCAGCCTTTCCATTCTGATGATGACCGGGTCTCACGTTTTGTCCTCACATGGTGGCATCAAGTGAGCGTACACAACTCGTGACTTCCAGTGCCTTCGATATGTGATCAGTCTCAGTACATACATTTCAAAAATCACTTAGGTCGTTGATGGGCATAAAACTAAACATGTTTTTCACATCATTTATAACCCGTTTTAGGTTGTTTTCTTGTAATCTTGGTAAATTATTTCTAGATTTGTTTTTTTTTTTCCAGGTATTGGGCCCCAAAATGGCAAAAGAAGGAAAAAACCCGAAGAAAATCAAAAACTATCAACTTGCACCTCAAGACATGGGTCATGCCTGTAAGACACATCCTTTACCTACATGACATGCTACGAGCCCAATCCTAAAAATGAAAAAAAAAATAAAATAAAATAATGGTCTCCTCAAGACAAGACAAAGTGCTGGTCCTCTTAGCCAACTAAAATACAACGTTGTATTGAGTTGATAACCAAAAACTAACAAAAATAGAAAAAAATAGTGGTCTCCCAAAACTTCACAGAATCATATCTTAGGCTAGGAAATGAGTTACGGGGATCATAATATATGAATCTTGAGTATTCACAAGGAAAAACTAACAAAATGGGTTCTATGGTAAAAAAAAGCTTTTGCAAGGCACAGGCTATGCCTAGTAGACACTAGGCACTGGTCGTGCCTCCTGCTGGAAACTAAAAAAAACTGCATGTGTCCCTAAGGCTGATCGATGTCGTTTGGTCGATCAAAAATATAATCTTATAGTTTAGTGAAGTAAGGTTGTCTCCACATGGAATTAGTGAAAAGTTGTAACTTTTAAAGCTAAATTAACTTAATACTAAATAAAGTGACTTTATTTGTTTGATTCACTTAATATCTAAAGAAACAATTTTGATTGTGATTTTTAAACAAATATGGAAAAGTAGTAACCCCCTCCGGATTCCATTTCAATGATTCACCCAAACATGTTCCAATTAGTTAGATACCACATAGACATAGTATTGTTTAATTGTTTTAATTCAAGTGATAAGAAGATACAAGTTTTTAGTAATAACCTATGCAATCCAATTACGAAATCATATGTGACAAAAACCCACTCAATAATCAAACTGCTCACGATGCAAGAAAACGGAATGTGAATGATGAAAGAAGAATAACTACAACACAAATAACTTGTTTAAATAAATCAAAACCCTATGGATCCTTCAAATACCAAAAAATAATCCAAAATACTAAAAAGAATCGAGTTTGAGTTTCACATAAATGGACCATCCGCCTAGAGGTAGTACATGAGAATAGCCACTCATCACCATGGTAAGATCTTCACTGATTGAATTAGGTGATAATTACATGAAATGATTAATTGGGTTGAGGTTTTTGTGTCACACCCTCAAATTTCCACTGCAGTGTTTATACCACGAGGCGCATGACATACCAGGATCCCATAGCCATAAGTCATATGAACGAACTCTAAATGCCCAAACCATTTAGTTCGTTTTCAAAAACCAAGTTTAGTTAAGCTGCGGAAGCGTAAACCAAATTTAAACCTTTAAAAACCATGCGCAAAACAACGTGCCCAAATTAAAACCTTTCGAAAGAAAATGTAAAAGCATAATATGTAATTTAGGTGTATGCCCAAGACTCAAATGCAGTGAAGTGTGTAGTGCTTTCTAATCCTGGCACCGGAAGCTAACTACCTGCAAAAGCATGTATATCATGGGTCAACAGACAATGTTGGTGAGTTCACTAAGTAAAGTAAATGAGCATGTAAATGCGCTGGTTTCCAAAACCACGTAAACAAGTATTGAGTTGGTTCCAAGAACCATGTAAACACTAGTTCATCGCATGTCAAGGGTAGCTAACCCATTCATGATAACTAACACCGATATACCGAACTGCTGATGTACGTGTAGCCACAAATGTGAGCCGCATGCCTTACATCATTGCCTATCAACAATGATAAAATCTGTTAAGTTATAGTTCACTCCCGCACTCCCCGAGCCGGTGTGAGGTTTGTCAGACCTAATAGCGCTATCAACTAATAACCCGCTTGCCATAACCCGGCAACTCATTCGGTATGTGAAGGACTTACAGATGATAGAGTTGGTTTAGTTCATCAAGGACACAGTTTGCGAACTAGCAAAAACCGACCCACACAAGGATCCATAGCATCCCAACCCGGGATGTGTAAATAGTCCCAAACCGGACTAGAAAGTAGTAGTCCCAACCCGGACTAGAAAATAGTAGTCCCAACCCGGACTAGAAAAAGTTAAGTACGTTGTCTCAACCCGAGACGCATGCTTTTGACAAAAGAGTAGTGAAACTCACCTTAGGTTGCACGTGAATAATCCAAATTCCTCAAATAGAAATGAGCTACCGACTCCCTATTACAAATGTCACTAGGTGAGTATATGTGCATAATCAACACACCATACAACTCGTTTGTCCAAGACTTTTAAAGTTCAAACTGTGTAGTGACACCTAATGACTCTACATGCACAAGTAAGTCCTACGTATCCCGTTGGTGATCATATTGATTATTATCAGTTTTATACCTCATACACATCTCATATAAGTATTCATGCAAGTTCATGTCAAATACATACCATATAAGACTCCAAATAGTCCCGCAAACATCCCTTACACAATCTGCGTTTTCAGGGCAGATTGTACACTGTGAAAAACGAATTATTTAAAATACTTAACGAATGAATTAAACTCCCAAATTTTTACTGAATATTAATTGGGATTCATTTGATAACCCATATTTTTTTTTCTCAAAACCAAATACAAAAATTATTAAAATTCGTACAACACAGCTATGTCCAGAAAATTTCCACAACATATTAGTTTAGTAGAAAAATTCCCAAATATTGTGTATTCACCCAAACGAGGTGAACCCAACTGGAAAAGCCAAGTTTTTCCAATGTTGACCTACTGTCCAAATTTCATAACTTAACCCTTTGTAAAACTCGAGTTATGACCGTTTAAAGTTGACCCAATTTATAATTCCGAAAATCTGATATGACCTTTAATCAAATAAAATTCCAAAAACATATCAAACGACATCCAAATCAGATGATTTTGCCCATTCTAAAAAGCTAAGACCATGTACAATCCATTCATGCAAAGAATCGATCAAAACAATCAATTTAACATCACAATACAGACCCTACAAAACACCCTAATGAATCTTTCAGAAAACTGAAACTTGCACCCCAAGTTATTCATAAACCCTAATCATCCATAATCACCTATTCCATGAAATTCTCATATACAATCATATTAAAATCTGTATTTTTCACATTCCTAAACCCTAATTATAATCCCATACATCAATTCTCATAAACCTCCATGCAAAACATATAAGAATTTACACAAACACATACACATGCGATTCATTCTCATAGAGTTTCTAGGGTTTTTAAAAGCTTTTCAAAACATTAACAATTATCATAATACGTTTCAATGCAAGAAATCCTCAAGGTTTAGAGATTCCACCCAACACCACTTGGATTAATCAAGGGAATTTGTTGTTTGATTGAAATTGAGAGATTGTGGGGGTGGGGGTGTTTACGGCGCAAGGGTAGGGGGTTAGGGTTTCTTATTATTTTTTTTCATCAATAATTATAAGGGGATTTGGCTTGTTGCCCAAGTAATTGGGTATTAGGGCCTTTTTGTCTACTAACCGGACCCGTTAATCATGTTTTAGCCCAATACCGGACCCGATAATATTAACCACCCTAACTTACTTAAAAATCATTGTTTTTATCATCTCATAACACATTAATCATAGAGTGCACGTAATTTGCATGGTTTACGTACTAACTATCAGTTAAGCAGTAATTTGCATAAACACGTAATTCACATAAACATGTTACTTCACGTTCATCATATTTCAATTGTACACATTATCATGTATGCTAGACAAATCACCAACGTTCAGGATACAGGACTCGTGTGTGCATTGTGATGATAACTTTACTTATTATAATGTAACATATGTTATTATCACATAACATATGTTATTACCCTATAACATATAGGAAGACCTTCCTAACTAACCCTAGTCAAGTGTTTAGTCACGTATGCACATGCAAGTTAACTAGAGATTAGTTAAAGTAGGAACCTGAAAATGCGGGGTGTCACATTTTGAATGATAAAATTTATCCTTAGGAGCTCCAAAACGGCTAGGGTTTCAAATATATAAGTCTTTTGGGGTGGTTTATCCTAAAATATGGCCAATATCCACAAAATCCGCACATAGTTAGAAAGTGGTGCCAGGTGGCTCCAAAAATGGCGCCACGTGGGTCTGATTTCACTTTTTTTTGCTGAAGTACGCCAATTTCGTACCACGTGGTGCTGATATTCAATTATAGGGTGCTAAACATTGCTTTCTTCCCTTTTCTTCATGTTTTCATTTCCGTTATGCCTAGGCACCTCCAATCTTTCATAATATCTTTTGAAAACCTTCCAATATGCTATAATTAGCACCATTAAGCTCCAAACACCTACAAATCACAATTATTCTCAAACTAACCATGTCTTATGATATAAACCGCTTAAAACAACATAAATAACTACATCTTAACATTGTAAAATACCCTCTTATCAGAGGCATGCATCATGCCTCTTCCCATAAATTACAAAAAATATCTTTGTTTGAGTTTTGAAGATCTCTTGGGCCTACAGAGTTGACCACACCCCGTGTCAGTCATTGGATGAAGATTTTGCAAGATCTATTCAAGAGACGTGTCGTGCGTGGTTACCCAGTGCAACCTATAAAGAGCTTCCTCTTCAATTTCCATTGCTTAATTATTTCCATTCCTCGTAAATTATACTCTAATTCTACCATTTTCTAGTATAGATTTGTAATCCTAAGTTTGTAAGAACAAGTTTAATAAATTTCCAATCTTTTTGTGACTAATATAATCAAATGAAGTTTGTTAATGAACATATCTAAAGCCATGAGTGTCTAAAAATCTTTCGGACTTAGAGAACAACCCCTTGACGGGGACTTAACGTAACGGGTTTTGGATAACCGAGGGGCGTCTTTATGGGAATGACTTTAAGTACTTGTTAACATGTTAATTGCTTGACAGAGGGTTAGAGTTTATGGTTCGGGACTATGGGTTTGGTAAATCTTTCCATAGTGTGCTGGCAAAATC
Organism: Ambrosia x helenae; assembly: GCA_030844895.1. NCBI lineage: Eukaryota > Viridiplantae > Streptophyta > Magnoliopsida > Asterales > Asteraceae > Ambrosia > Ambrosia x helenae. The sequence continues at coordinate 66,959 of JAUTDX010007255.1, forward strand.
TAAGCGCTAAAGACTTGATTTAATACGTTGTTCACTACTCTTGCGGAGATAGAATCAAACCAAGAGATCTACAGTGATCGGTGGAATAAATCCCTTGTAACTAGTTTTTACTTGATATGAAACCGCAATAATGGATAGTCGCCCTGCTGCTTCTGTTGTAAGTTGCGGGTTTGATTCCGACCAGCGAATCGGTTGCTTGTGTGATACCCCGCAAATTCAGGTTCTCACTTTAACTAAACTCTAGTTACGTTCCTTGCATTATACTTAACTAGGGTTAGCTAGATAGGACACACGTTGCATTGTTGTGAGTTAATAACTGAATACATGATTAGTGAACCTCGGACGTTGGTGAATAATGAAGTATAATAATAATGAGTAAACTAATTTGGATTGATTGCGATTACGTGTCTATGTGATATTCGATGAACTTATGTGAAAACCATACGTGATTGTGTGAACCTAAACCGAATACGATAATAAAATCACTAAAGGTGGATCATTAGGTTGATTAGGATCTTAACGCATAGGGTTGCACTTGTTACGGTCCGAAATAACGAAAACGTCGAAGGAAAACGCGTCGGGTGACGAAACGGGCCACCCACGCGGGCCAAGGGCCTGTGAGCGGCCGCTCACAGGGCCCGAGCGGCCGCGCGAAATAGCCTGACGGGTCTAAATCGCCTCAAACCCCTATTTAAACACTCTTAAGCCCCATGCAACCTCTAAACTCAACCCTAATCACCCCCTTACTGCCCCTTACGAATTATAAACCCCAAACAACCTGCAAAGGCTCAAGATCATCGATTGGGAAGCTCCAAAGGCGTTCGGTTGATTGTATCGAAGAGCTAGGGGTATAATCTTTAATCCTTTACACTTTAATCTTATTTTTATGTTATAAAAATCATATAACAAGGTTTGTCCAGGTCTGAAAGCTTTTGATAATTATTAAAACTTGGTGTTTTTGAAGACTAAACGAATCAAACATGATGATAGGCGATTAGTAATATCATAGGTTACTTGTTGCGTAAGTTGTTGAAGTTTTGATCATTAAAGTTGTAATCTTTGCATGAATAATGATAGGATCTGATCACAATAGGTATTAGGAATATTTGGTAATGGTTGTTGATGATTATTAGGTGTTATTGATTGATAATATGCAACTAGGGTTTGATATAATTGATAATATTGCATGATTAGAATCTGGACAGAATCTGAATGTCGACTTGTAGGGTCTGTTTCGTGGCTTGAAAATAATTGTTTTGATCGATTCTTTGCATGAATAGATTTTACATGGTCTTAGCTTTTTACAATGGGCAAAATCATCTGATTTGGATGTCGTTTGATATGTTTTTGGACAGTAGGTTAACATTGGAATAACTTGGCTTTTCCAAGTAGATTCATCCCGTTTGGATGAATATACGATTTTTGGGATTTTTTCTACTAACCTGACATGCTGTAGAAATTTTCTGGACATATCTGTGATGTACGATTTTTCATGATTTTTGTGTTTGGTTTTGGGACAAAACAAAAATATGGGTTATCAAATGAATCCCAAATAATATTCAGAAACAATTTGGGAGTTTAACTCACTGATTTAGTATTTTAAATAAATTAGTTTTGGTGACGCACAATCTGTCCTAAAAACGCAGATTGTGTATTTTGTGTTTGTGTAACTAATTGGAGTCCTATGTGGTATGTGTTTGATATATATTTGAATGGGCACTTATATGAGATGCATATGAAGTGTAAAACAAATGGTAACCAACATATTCACCAACGGGTCCGTAGGATTTACTTATGCATGTAGAATCACTAGGTGTCACTTACACGCTTTTGAACATTTAAACGTCTTGGACAAACGGATTATATGGTGTAATGGTATTACACATATACTCACTTAGTGACACATGTACTAGGGAGTCGGTAGCACACCCTACTTTGGAGTTGGATTTATTTGCTTGCATTATAAGGTGAGTTTCACTATTCTTTTCTCAAAAGCACGCGTCTCGGGTTTGAGACAACTTACAAAACGTTTTCTAGTCCGGTTTGGGACTACTTTTACATCTCGGGTTATGAGACGCTTTGACTCCTTGCGTGGGTCGGGTTTTGACTCCTTGTGTGGGTCGGTTTTACGATTCCTTGTGTGGATCGGGTTTTTGATCAGTTTAAAACTTATTGGTCCTTTGTAAACTAAACACTCTATCATTTTGGAAAGTCCTTGCATATTATTGGGTTAATTGCTGGAGGCGAGCGGGGTATTAGTTGATAGTGCTATTAGGTTGTGTAGCAACCTCATGTCTGAGGTGCTTGAGGCACGGGCATGAACTTCTGACCACATTTGAGAACTGGTGTTGATAGACACCAGTTATTGAGGCAAACTATTACATTACTGAAGGTGTCCCAATAATTCTGTTTAGTTACACTGAGTGGGTTAGCTACCCCTGACACGCTTAAACTGATAACTCTTGAACATTTTGGTCTGGAGGACCTACGCTTTTACTTGGTTACGTGGTTTTGGAAACCAGCGCATTTACTTACTCATTTTCTTTACTTAGTGAACTCACCAACATTGTTTGTTGACCCACGATATACATGCTTTTGCAGGTAGTTAGCTTCCGGTGCCACGATTAGAAAGCACTGCACACTTCACTGCATTTGGGTCTTGGGCATACACTTAAATTATATATCATGCTTTTACATTTTCTTTCGTATGGTTTTAATTTGGGCGCGTTTTTTTGCGCATTGTTTTGAAAAGGTTTAAATTTGGTTTACGCTTCCGCAGCCTAACTAAACTTGGTTTTTGAAAACGAACTAAATGGTTTGGGCATTTAGAGTTCGTTCATATGACTTATGGCTATTGGATCCTGGTATGTCATGCGCCTCGCGGTATAAACCCTGCAGTGGAAATTTGAGGGTGTGACAGCTTGGCTGCTTCCTTCTAATATGGTTGAGATATGACGATGTAAGTCCAAGATCTTCTCTACCGGTATCAAACAAACAATCGAGTGCGGAAAACAAGATTGAATGTGAAGAACAAAAGATTAAAACCGATGAAATCAATAGAACTGATGCTTCACCTTGCACACAATCTCTAGGATTGTCTGGTACAAGGTGGTGGCCAGAGAATTACAAATGAGAGGATTATGAAAGTCTAACCCTAACAATGAATCAAACAAAACATTATATAGGGTCCACTAAAGCCTTTGGCCCATATGGCCTAACCCAAGCCCATTAACTGAACTAAGCCAATTAATACAAACAGGCTTAATAAAGACAAGCGTAAACCTACTTAAATATAGCCCAACAATATCCCCCTAGGTTTATGCTGTCTTTATCATGACTTAGTAGGAAGAATCTTCAGATCTTGATCTTCCAATCTTGGGTTCTTTCTTGTTCTCTTGGAGGTAGCTTCACATCGTTAATCATCATCAGCTTTTGCTCGAACATATTGCTAAAAGAGAACGTGAGAGGAGGATTCTCAGAAGCTCTTTTCTTTGTCAATTTTCTCTTTCAAGCAACTTCACATGTACTTCTTCAGTTGTATTCTCATTGTCAAAAGATGATTCACTTCAGGTTCTTCTGACTCGGGTACATCTTCTCATTGAGGTGATTCATGCTTGTCAGCAACTGGAACTCTTTCATTCTTCATCAACCCCTGTTTCTTGATTTGTATAAATTCTGCAAATTCTCAGAATTTTGTGAGCAAACAATTTATGCAACAGAGGGTCCAGTATATACATGAACACCAAGTACATCAGTGTACTTCCTTTTTAAAATCTCAAAAACCTGAATTATGTTTGAGAATCGGTCAAATCCTCAAGAATGGTTAATTTTTATAAACGAAAACAAACAAATTAAAATAAAAATTCAAACTAATTACAATGCATCTTTTTGGTGAGAATCATGTGCAAGAAGATCATATCAGCTTTGTCAAAATGCAACACACCGTTAGTACATTTGTTTTGGTATACTTATTAAAGTGCCAGAAAGCAATCCAAGACGATTACCAGCATCGTTTATCCACTTAAACAAACATACACACACGTCTTCAAGTCCTTTATTTTTCTTATTTTCTTAACGTGTGTTAGACCGAAATAACTGTGTGTCCCACATCATGACATACCCCCGCGATCAAGGTATGCACAAAGCTTCTTCATAACAGGTGAGTAAATTGCTGACATCTGTATGATTTACAAGGTCAAAATCATCGGTGATCAGGTCTGCATATATCTGGATGCAACAGAGAGACCAATGGATTCTCGATCAGGGTTAGGGAAAATACCAAATGTTTCGATATGATCATTGCTTTAGGCTTTTGATTTGTACCTTTAGCTTGAATTCTCTTTGATAGATTTGGGTTTTGGCATTTTCTTATTGCTCTTTTAAGATGTCCTGGCTGTGCCTAGGTCAGCATATATCTGGATGCAGCAGAAGGGCAGCCAGGTTATCCCCAGATGTATCAACAATTTAAAGACCTGAAATCTCAAACTTTGGCAATCTATCAACGCAAGATTTAAGACCATAAGATCATACGCCGATGATGTGTTACCCACAAGCCACACAGTCCTTTATCTTTAGCATGTTTTGGACTGATTTCGTTGTGCAGTTTGCCTGCCAATACATCATATAATGGAGCTGCAATCACACTTGATTTAATTTTCTTTTCGATTTTAAGGTGTGACAACTCAACAGCTGATGTAATATCATTTCTTCTTTTTCGCACCATGAAATCTCATTTTTGAAATTTTCTATTGTTTTTGTATTTTTTTAAAGAGATATATCCCCCTAAATTTGTGCTTAAAATTGAAAATTTAAAGAACAAATTTACAACCTAAAACTAAGAAAAATCTTTTTGTGTTTTTCTAAGACCATTCTCGAATTAATGACCAAAACAATTTCAAAATTTTAACGAATCAGGTTTTGAACGTACCTCTCTAGCTGATTTTACCTCCATTATCTCCTTTAAAGGAAACATACTCACTGTTTAAGAAATTAACATAAATGTATAACAGAGAGATGTCACCTGTCATGTGCATGGAACAACCTTTATCAACATACCAGTGGTCGTCGACAATCCTCCTTGGATGTCCCTGCACTAAATGAGGAGATTAGGTAAACATTGGTACCCAGGCCATCGCGGTCCTGGGCACTCATGAAGCATCTACGTAAGACACTTCTCTCAAGCACATGTCCTTATTCTCATTTAGAACTGGTGTTGCTGCCGCCTTTGGTTTCCAGGCTTGCTTAGGCTTAAGAACTGGTTTTGCTACTTTCGGAGTAGCAGCTTTTGGTTTTCCAGGTTGTTTTGATTTCTGTGGAGGAACAACCTTTCGCTTGTTCTTGGCAGCATTCCAGTCTCCATCAGACGGTTTAACTTTGGGATTCATGTTCTTCCTTGCCTTAGGTTTATCAACCTTCATTGGCTTGGAGTAGTAGTTATCCCTAGGCATAACCTTCTGATGTTGTCGATAATAGGGCACATAAGGACGACTTGTGCAGTTCCTTGCAATGTGACCGGGTCTTCCACGTTGTAGCATGTCTGCTTCTTTGCATATGAAGCATATCCCGGTTTGTTCGATCCCACTGATGAATGTGAGTGATGGGATCTGTTGGATGATTTCTTTGCAGGCTTCTTAAAGTTTCTGCTCTGCTTAGAACATCTTGAACACCCGTGTGAACAAGATTGTGCTTGTGATGATGACTGTCCTTGAACTTTCTGTTTAAATTCAGGAACCTGCTCAGAAGAGTTAGCACAGGTAGTTTTTCTATGTGGTGGCACATATTTACCGGTTGTGCCAATAACAGATAGCTCAGAAACAGTCTTTTGCACATATGGTATAGCATCTGCAGACAAATTAGACTGTTTCACACCAACACCTGCATTGTTAGTGCAAACAAGATCATCCCCCTCAACCTTAACCTCTACCTTAACTTCAGCTGTACATGAGGTAGAAGCATTAGTAACATTCATACATTTAAAATCAGGGACTATTGGCTTTACCACACCTATGCCAATAGTCTTGGATGAGGGATCCTCACATTCTTGTTTAATCTCGACTGGCCTTGAGCACACAGATTTTTCAGATTCTGGCTCAGTCGAGGGTGTGTCATTTGATTCAGACGAGCCACTTGATTCAGAAACATGTTGTGGCTCTGCTGAATCCCCCGTTGACTCAGCTGCTCTAGATGACTCACAGCTGGATTCACTCGATTCAACTGATACTGATTTCTCAGATTTGGTTGTTTCGGGTGATTCACATTTGGAGTCACTTTCAGAAGTTGATGGGGCAACTGGTCCAACGGTTTGTGGTGCCCTGTACTCTTCATAAATCTTTTTGAATGTTTTCATGAAATCAAACTCAAAGGGCACATTTGAGTCTGATTGGCCGGTCGGTTCAGTTTGCTCAATTTTCGGTTCAGTTTCAAAAACGGTTTCTTTTAAGACGTCATTCAATTTATTTGTGTCATTTGAAACTAGAACTTCATCTCTCCTCACATCAAAAACTCTGTCAATTTCTTTATTTTTCTCAAAATTTAACGTCTCGGTCTGCTTTGAAGCATCTTGAGACTTGACAAAGGTTTTTGATGGAGCCTGCTCCTGCTTAGGTTGTTTGTTCTTGGGTTTAGAGATTCGGACAGGGACTGATTTAGGTTTGGAGATCTCAACTTGATCCCTCGATGGTCGACTGGTTGGCTCTTCTATTGGAGGACCGTATCCTTTAACAGGCAGAGCCAACAACTCTTCATCCGACATGGGAATTGAGGAATAGTTTTCATTAAAAGGTGGTGGAATTTCCACAAACCCGAGAACTTTATTCCTCACTTCCTTTGGCCTGAACTTTAACTGGGTATTGATCATTTTTTCAACTTTGGGACTAGAACAATCGAACTTTTTAAAATGAAAATTGGCATTTTCAAATTTTGATTTTAAGTCGATCAATTCCGCGGTTAAAGTATCAGACAGTCGTTTGAAGTGTAAATATCGACACTTGTGATCACTCACCTCCTGATGCAAGCGCTTGATATCGAGTTTTTGTTGTTCGACCATTTCTTTATAAGAATTAAATTTCTTTTTAATATCCCAAGTGGCCATTTTCTCGTATTCAAGCTGCTTGTATGTAGAGAGAGTTTCTTCTCTAAAACCTTTAATTTTTAACCTGCATCGTTCAGTACAACATGATTCAGCTAAAATGTCAGCGTGTACCTCAGATGCGGATGGCACGTGGTCATATTCCATCTGTGCCATGAGAACTTGAGCAGCGTAAGTGGCAGGAGCAACAGATGTGACAGGAGCAGCAGGTGTGACAGAAGCAGCGGGAGCGGCAGGAGCAGCGAGAGCGGGTGAGCAGTCAGATTTTGAATTTGAAGATGAAGTGTCAGAGGCAAATGAGCATGTTGTAGCAGAGGTGTTGCTTTGAGTCGTCAGCTTTGCACGCTCAGCATGTTCTTTGACGAGTAAGATTAACTCATCCGACGTCATTTTGGACCAACTTGTTTGTGTGATAATCCAATTGACATACTTAAACCAGCTGCATGTTGGCTCATCTGGAATTCTTTTCAAAGCGTCGAGAAGACTTTTGTTGACCCATCGATTTGACACTATGATTTCAGCAATTTTTATGCCTGACAGTAGTTCGGTAAATCTGCCAATAATTGCTTCCACGGTTTCACCAGGAGTGTAACTGAAACCTTCAAGTCTCTGCTTAAACACCTCACTTTGAGAAGACATTTTAATTTTGAATAGTGATCCTCCAAAAATCTAGACGTTTCACCAAAATTTTAAGACGAGCACCGGACGTCCAACCGTAGTCAACAGTAAAAATTAGTACACAGTCTAGTCCACCATAGAACTGTTCAGGTCGAACTCAAGGTTGTACTCAAGGTCGAACTCAAGGTTGAACTCAAGGTTGAACTCAAGGTCGAACTCAGGGTTGAACTCAAGGTTGAACTCAAGGTTGAACTTAAGGTTGAACTCAAGGTTGAACTCAAGGTCGAACTCAAGGTCGAAGTCAAGGTTGAACTCAAGGTCGAACTCAGGGTTGAACTCAAGGTCGAAATCAGGGTTGAACTCAAGGTTGAACTCAAGGTTGAACTTAAGGTTGAACTCAAGGTTGAACTCAAGGTCAAACTCAGGCAGTTGGTCGAACTCAAGGTCGAACTCAAGGTTGAACTTAAGGTTGAACTCAAGGTTGAACTCAAGGTTGAACTCAAGGTTGAAATTTGGAGCACGATCTTTGACTTTTGATTGCTGATAATGTTCCCCTTTCCTTTTCCTTTTGAATATGTTGACCTTTCAAAATTAGATAATATGCTTGTTTCCAAACTCAACACCTAAAAACTTGCAAACACAATTAATAACCACCAAAACAAGATCAAACAGCCTTTTTTGAACCTTTTTCTTGGTGTTCTTCAAACCTTTCAACAATAATGAATCTGCCAACAAAACTTAACAACAAAAACGGATTAGAAAAATAAAATTATTGAACAAGATAGAGCATAAACCTGTAAAACCGAATTAACGCAGCAGCAAAAAGTCCTCTTTTGATCTTCGAATAATACCGAACCGAGCCTTCGAAAGACTTCTTAGGCTCTGATACCAATTGTAAGTCCAAGATCTTCTCTACCGGGTATCAAACAAACAATCGAGTGCGGAAAACAAGATTGAATGTGAAGAACAAAAGATTAAAACCGATGAAATCAATAGAACTGCTGCTTCACCTTGCACACAATCTCTAGGATTGTCTGGTACAAGGTGGTGGCCAGAGAATTACAAATGAGAGGATTATGAAAGTCTAACCCTAACAATGAATCAAACAAAACATTATATAGGGTCCACTAAAGCCTTTGGCCCACATGGCCTAACCCAAGCCCATTAACTGAACTAAGCCCAATTAATACAAACAGGCTTAATAAAGACAAGCGTAAACCTACTTAAATATAGTCCAACAGACGATGCTCACAAAATGGGGTCCCGGTACTTTATGCATTAACATACACAATTTTTTACTAGGTCTTGAAAACGACCGTGGATGGTTGTCTCGCAAAGCACTCGGAATAACTGTCCAAGGGTGTGGTGTTTTATAAAATTAAAGTTTCGAAAATCCATTACCAATTTGGTTGATAGTACCATCAAGGGGAAGTAAAAGCCCAAGTGGCCATTTTTAATTTGATTTCAATACCATTTATCTTTTATTAATTTATTTTTATGTGTATTTTTATAAATCTACAAAAAAAAACACACTCTCTTTTTGGCTTGACTAGACGTTAGGTCGTCCGTTGTGGAGCCATGAGCGACCGGGCGTGAGCCACCAACATGACTCTCAAGTAACCCGATCACTTGACCCCGTTGTGGCTGGAGGTGAGCATCGGCGCGACCAATAGGGCTGTACACTAGCCGAGCCGAGCCAGGCTGAGCTCGAGCTCGAAATTAAAAGAGCCAGCCCGGCTTGTTTATCTGGTCGAGCTGAAAAGTCGAGCTCGAGCTCAGCTCGTAAATGTTCAAGCCGAGCTGGAGCTCAGCTCGTTATTTTTTTACAAAGATAGATAAAAAACTAAAACAAAAAAATAAAATTACACATATACATGTATATTTTTTATTTTTCTAAGTTAGGGTTTATTGGATTATAAATGAGAGAGATAGGTAGGTAGTATGAGTGAGACTTTCAATATTTGAATTTTATAATTGGGTTTGGATCTAAAATATATGTCGAGCCATCGAGCCGTGCCAAGAGGTGAACACCCCTGGTTAGCTCGGCTCGGCTAGAAAACAAAACGTGCATTTTTAGCGAGCTTTTTGTACACCCCTAGCGACCAAAGGTCAGTTTCTCTCATTAGCCCATGCAACCACCGTCTCTTGTGCTCGCTCGCGCCGGGGTTCGCGTAGGGCTGTTGTGGCTAGAGGTGAACACCAGTGCAAAAAACTCCGTTCGTGTAATGCCACTCGCGCTCCACAATGGATAGTCTTAATGACATTCCGTTACTAAAAGCCCATGTATCCTTAGGTGACCTACCGTATCTTACTATCACTATGGTGCGGTGCACTTGCCCTAACGTGGTATTTTGAGTTATCGTACGTCATCGTGTTTTACAATTACAAATTTAAGACTTAATTTGTGCAAAAACCTTCTAAAAATATTCTATACTTTTAGGTCACCCGGGGTGGTCCGCGATAGGCCTGTCATGATGGCATGGTCACCGCGAAACACCGCCCCCTTATAATATCACGACCGCGATATGAATCTTCGTGATGGCCATCACGGCTAATGAATGTTGGCTAACGGTCACATGACCGTTGATTTTAATAAAAAAAAAATTCCCAAATCACTATATATACATTTCTATTTCAACTCAAAATACACACAATCAAAACAACATACAATCAAACTCTACAATAAAAAAATGGAAGGATCAAGCAAGAAACAAATGGCTGCGAAATGAAAGTTTAGACCAAAGGTTCGGCCTAACTTAGGCGAACCGGCTCGATTTTTTTAAGACGCACCAATAACCCCACAACCTACACACCAATCCTATCAAAACCAAAGTTTTCAAAACCTTATGTTTCAAACCCAACAATTCTCGCTTCCAAACCAATATCCACTCAACTACCCACAACCCAACATGCCAACCCAAATTGCATCCGGAGTGTTTCAAGCACCTCCTGATCCAACTGATCTACCTATGTTGGACCGTTATGGGGTTCGCGTTCCACATAACTATACGGTCCAAGATTCCGAGGAAGAAGATAATGATGAATATGAAGAAGAGGTTGAGGAAGAGGAAGAGGAAGAAGAAGAAGAAGAAGAAGAAGAAGAAGAAGAGATACCGGTGCAAGCAGGAAGAGGAAGAAGATGAGGAGATACCAGGTCAAAAGAAAGAACTCCCTGGTCGCAAGAAGAAGAAGTGGCGTTGACCAAGTTGTTTTACATATTTCCGAGGATAAACGCGTTGGAAATCAACAACCATCCGACACCTTTTGGCTGCGAGTGAAGGCCCACTTTGAACAACTTACCGGTATGACGAGAAGGCGGATGGATCAAATAACCGGTAAATGAACCGATTTACAGAAAAAAAAATGAGTAGATTCAACTCCCTCTACATCACACAGGTATATGATGTTATTTTTTATAATTCGTTTACTTTATATTTTTTTATAGAATTGTTAACTATATATTTATTTTATAAATTATAGAAACGTCTTTGGCCAAGTGGATCGTCAGATGTGGACATCATACATACGGCCCTCAACGATTATCAGCGGGTGTACGTAAGAATGGTTTTACTTCTTTGGACTCTTGTGAAGTTGCAAGAGTTCATTCGAAGTGGGTTCCCCTTGATATTCTGGAGTTAACTCCACTTGGAAATACAAAGAGAGAACACCTACATAAAACACTTGTCCGAAATAGAAAAAAAATAAAGATTTGAAGGTGTTGAGGGAATCGCACGAGGACGCCGAAGAGCCATACAGGTCAATTCTCATCGAACGAAAACGAGAAATTTGCCATAAGTGGGGGGTGGCCTTATAACTTTTAGGTTTATTTTATTTTATTTTTTGATTTTTTAGGTTTTTAATGTTTATTTTTCTGTTTTTTTATATTTTTTAGGTTATTTTTATGTTTTTTATTTAATGTAATGTTTTCTTAGTTTAATTTAATGTTTTTTTTATTTAATTTAATGTTTTTTTTTATTTAATATAATATGTTTTTAGTTTATTTAAAAAAAAAAGTTTAGTGATGAAATGTGATAGAATGTGAACACCCCCGCATGGGTTTGGTGATGGAATGTGATAGAAATCTAGAATGTGATAAAATAAGGTTGCAGAATCTGATTGGGTGTGATAGTGTGATGGTAGTGATGGTTTTTTCACCACCCCTTGTAGCCTTGTACACTCCACAAGTATGGTATTTATGACGCCGATATACTCGTAGTCAGATCTATGGCTCTAACAACCAATCTATCAGAACGCCGAGATATTATGTTTTGAACACAACGCCGAGATATTAAGTTTTGAAAACCATAGCCTGGGCTTCATACATTGTCATTCTTCTAGCTCCAACGGACAAGTACGGTATTTATGGCATCGATACTCGCATGTGAGATTTACGGGTCTAACTAACATGGTACGGGATTTACGGCTGTGTCGCCGAGACGTTCAGTTTTGAACATGATCACCTAGATTTCATACTTTGAAACTTGGCGAGTAGATTTGGGGTATGGAAGATTTTCTACAGCAACATGAAACTTTAGATTCTGTGGAAAAAGTACTATTATGCTCTCTTGCAAGTCCTAGAGAAACACCTTAGTCGTATTCAAGCATCACCCACCAACCAATCCATTGGGCACCAACATTTATCTTCTCCCATCACCATTGTTAGTAACAGATTCAGGACTAGACAGATAATTATCATGGCTATAGAGAGATCCCACCAAAACCCTAGTTTGGGAAACCTAAACAATTGTACATAACGTTTCAATTGTGATCCAAACAAGGACAAAAACAAACAATGTCCGTACATGAGGATACCCGAACACAATATCCAAAAATGACTAGTAAAACAACTAGTTAAAAAGTATAAATATTGTGCACACAATTACAAATTATCTTGTATTACATAGACTTATACAAAAATTATACTTATCATAAAATTATAATATGTAGCCATACATTTGTATAAAGCAAATTAAAAAGTTCAATATATATATATATGTATGTACATACATATACTCGACGGCACACACACATATATGTGTGTATGTGCTTCCCAATGTTTAAACTCATACATCTTAATGATCTATCATTTCAACTAGATTCCCACATATTTGGTATACACCTTTAACACTTATTCATCCCATGAGCTTTTGACTTACCACAAATACTTACTCATATATATATATATATATATATATATATCGACACAGACATATATATACTACACAAGACACAAAGATTCTTGATAACAACTTTTACCAACTAGGAAACAAGACTTTGAGCAAAATATGATGACTTACCCTATTTAACTTACACAATCTTCCACCAAGATCCTTCCAACACATTCTCTAATCACATCTGTCACATTCCTAGACTTTGCACCATAATAGAAAGATTCTTGTGACATCTATGAAAGTTCTAAGTTGACTTACCTCATTTGTTAATCAACTCTTCCACCATGATCCTACCATAATCTATCAAAGATCTCACTAATGTGACTAAAGAGAATGATTATCATACATCAACATTAGATGATTTAGACTAATCTATGAACACCCAACACCCTCTAAATTTTCGGCCTATATATCCCAAAGACAAGGTCTCACCACATCAAATCCTATAATGTCTCAAATCTAGCCAACACCATGAATACCTTACATCAAATCCAAAGAGTTGACTCATCCAAACCTCCACACACTTCCCCATTTTCGGCCCCCATTAACCAAGGAAACATGCACAAGTCAAGTCCAAAAATCTTTTCCTAATCTCATCAAAATCACCTTTAGAAGATATTAATCCATATTAGGAAATATGCCTTCTTTTGCCTTTCTTAAAGCATCATGACTTACCATTGTAAATCCCTATATATATGACTAGTGAGAAGAGGATTAGTGCACCCAAAAACAACCAACACACTCTCATCTCTCCCTCTCCTCTCCTCTCGGTCGAACCACCACCACCACTACAAAACCACCTCTCATCCAAGCCCTTACACATAAATATTAACTTCCAAGGGATCATTAGGGGTACAAGGAGCATAACTAAGGTTGTACAAGGTCCCTAACTCCCTCTTTTTCTAAGACACTAGGAGGTATAACCTTGTTTTCTTAAACTTATATTTTTATTCTTACATAGTCTTGTAAATATCAAGTTGTTCACTAAGTATGATTACTCTTGTAACTTAATCAAGTAAATGAGTAAATCCATGTTTTAGATGCATTATGTTGATTAAAAAATGTATGTATTTTAACACCCTAAGGGCCGAAATATGTATATAGATATATACATACACATAGCCAAAAGTTTTATAAGAAACCTTATGTTTTCTAAACTTATTAACATAAGACATGATGTTGAAAGTTATTTGTCATATATGACAAGTTATAACAAATCCTACAAGGATATATATGTTTTCAAGGAAGTAATGTTTCGACATAGAATATTATTATTTTCTCAAAGTTGTTAAACCATGAAAATAATAATTAGTTAAACATACTCAAATACTGTAAATCCATACATATAGTAAAGATTGTAAAACCTACAACACATGAGAACATACTCCATCAAAAGGTTATAAAACATTCTGTTTCAGATTGGCTTGCGTAGGTGAAGTACGGGTAGTGGGAGTTTCAAACTTCTGTTGCTAAGGTTGTGGCCGCGCTGAGTTATCATCGTTGTCCTTCCACTTTTGCTTGTTGTTGGCTCCCTTGGGTGTGATGGCTTGGGTAGGTAGGCTAGTTTGAGGTTTCGTCAAGGTAGTGTCTCCAAAAGGTAATGGTTTGATTGTGAGACAGACAAGGGGTTAGGAAACATGTTCATCCTTTTGTTGGTGGTGCTATACCATCAAAATACAGAGCAATTAGCTCTCCTGTAGAGTTAACTATCGACGGACATAACACAACCCGTACATGAGTGATGTTTAGATACGTCCTTAGGCATGTCTGAAGAAGACCAGAAGAAGTTTGCTGATACATTTGTGAAAGAGGGTCTCTTCAACCAAATACATTATTTTTCTGATCCCACAACTGAAGAACTCAAGAAACTCATTGGGAGACCTCCATCACCAAAATCATCTCAAATAAATTTGCAGCTTAACAGATCCTCTGATTCAAAAATTCTAAAATGGAAGGTCAACAAAGATAACCATAAATTGACTCTGCTCAGATCAGATGGAGAAGCCCAAAAGTTGAGCATGGATGATGCACATGGCCTATGTGCAGATGATCTCCAAACATTGCTAAACTTAGAGCTTGAAAGAGATGCAGAAGACCTCTTCTCATTGAGCTTTGAATTACAACTCAAAGGTCAAATCAGAGAAAGTCTGATGAGGAATATAGATTAATAATAAAGCTTAGTTTTGGCATCATCTGTTCTAGGGGAGATTGTTGGGTCTGCTGACCTGGAGAAGAACAGATGATCGGAAAGCCAAAATATACTACACAATTAGTCCTTAATAATAACAGCATTTACAAGTTACTTCTCCCAAAAGACTATTGACCCTAACAGCTGTTGTACCCTAACAACTGTTGGAACAACTGCTGCTTGCAAAGGTCTGATGAAGAACAACTGCTAGAGAACAAGTGCTGATCAAAGGTCTGATACAGAACAACTACTGATCTAAAGACTGAAGACTAAAGGTCTGCTGGAGCCAACAACACTTAGGCTCCAACAGACGTTACAAGACCATCAAAAGTTTCCAATTAGCTGTTTGTCTATCAGGGTTTTCCAATGTAACACTATTTATGTCATCAGATGTTTTATGTTGTTATTTTGTTAGAGGTCACTGTCTTAGGTGACGTCAGCCTAGGTCATCAGTAGTTTAGATTGTCTAAAAATAGAACAGTGCATGTACTGTTCCATTCCATCACTCAAAACATTCTCTTAGAAAAACTTACACGAGTGATCAGGCTGAGGGGGAGTAATTGTAATCGTTTGTAATCATTCCATTTTATGAAAACTTTCGATTCAAAAACAATTATTCTCTTGTTTTGGTTTATAGTTTATCATTCTGCTGCACTTTCCATTTATAGTTTATTTCATTCATTACTCATATTACTTAAACAATCAAAACAATCAAACTCAGATCCTAATAAAGTGCATTATTCATGTATGTCCCCAGCTATTGATCCGGTACTGAATGTCGAGGAACTAATGGAAAAACGTAAGGTCGAACGAAAGAAGAAGGATTCATTCGAACCCTACAAGGGTCGAATGGAATGTGTATAAATAGGGGGGAAGTTAGTTATTTTGTAAGAGTTATCATTTAAGCTTTTCCCCAGTTTGTGAGATTCTCTATATTAGGTCTAGGTTTTTTATTTGTAATGGTTTACATTTGATCTAATACACGAGTAAAGTTATGGAAATTGCTTGGTGATTCGCAGTCTGTTTTCATCACGATCTTTACTGATTATTTCTGAATCATTTTGCACAACCGGAGGAGATTCCGCATCCTACGGTTGATATTCGTGAGATCACGTTACGTGTTTTGGATCCTAAAAAACGAATTATCAAGTGGTATCAGATCGTAGGCTCGATTTCACGATTACAAACTGATATGAATTGATGAAAACAGATTAAAATTATGTTTTAAAGATCAAAACCCTAGAAATTTTGAAGATTTTCATAAAAACATGGTTTTTGATTGAATTGGAGTTGAATTTGTTGTTATTTTCAAAGATTCTTTCACAAAAGTTTGTCTAAATTCAATTCCGAACAAAACCTATCAAATTTCATTACATTTGGTGAAAATTTGTCCAAAACAGATCTGATTCGTAAGTTCTAGAGGTTGAAGATGATGAACAGACATGAAAAGGTCGAATGAGAGCTTCGAGAGGTCGAATCAAGCGTATTTTTGGTCAAACCAACTTATTTTAGGTCGAACCAAGTGTGTTTTTAGGTCGAATCAGATTTTTCAGTGTGTGTTGTTGTTCATTCGACCAATTCTTGTTCATTCGACCTAACGTGAGGTCGAACGAAGATCATTTTCAGGTCGAATCAAGTTCTTTTCAACTGTTACTCATTCGAACTTGTACAAGAGGTCGAACCAACTGTTTCAAGTTCATTCGACCCTTCGATAGTGTTGAATAGGTCGAACCAATTTTCAGATTTTCAGATTTGGACTAAATTCAATTCCGAACAAAACCAAGTTCATTCGACCCTTGTTTTTGAAATTTTTTGAAATTATCATTGTTGAAAAATGAGAAATCAATTGCCTTATCTTATGTCAAGAACTGAAAATCAAATAAAAGCTGCAATACAACAATAGCAAACATGGGGATAAGTCTTTGCACCTACGATTCAACAATCTGTTACACGACCTATTGTTGATTATTGTGGAAACATAATAGCTCCAGCTGTGTAACTAACTGATAAAATGGTACATGTTGACAAGTGTGTTAACAGAGGAAGTGTTAAAAGTGATGTTGTGTGTCTTGTCAAACAAATGAGAAATGATGATTCAAGTGAATTGTCAAAGAGCGATTTGAGTTCTGATACGAGTTCAGAACAGGGTGAATCAAGACAAAGTGATACATCAAATGTTGATGCAAAATATGAAAATGGTAATAATGTAGATTCTGAGGTAAATTCAAAATCTGAATGTGCTAAATGTTCTGAGTGTGTCAAATTGAAAAATGAAGTAATGAAACTTTTTGAGGACAAACAGAACTTAGCAAATGAACTTGAAAGATATAAAATTGAAAATAATTTTTTTATGAATAATGAAAAACATTTTATGAATCAAATTGAATCTTTTAAGAATTAGATTTTAGAACTCCATGAAACTATTTCAAAGAATAATTTCACATCAGAATATTACTAAATAAGGATGAAAATTCATTTGAATTTATCTAAAATTTCACATATATGTGTGTGTGCCGTTGAGTATATGTATGTAAAAATAAGACATTTTCCAGAAAATAAAAGTATGGAAATTTTCTTTATGGTGTCAAGATACTACACCTAAATTTTTATAATTTTTGGATCAAAAATGAATTTATTATGATTATTTTAAGATATAAATGTATTTGTATATAAATAAATAGGAAAGGAAAACAAAAATACAAAATCTGGAAAAAGAGAACTCAAAATGTTGCTCTAGGGACTCGAACCAGGGTCACCATTGTATCAAAACACACACACACAACCACTACTCCAACATACTAACTTGTTTTATGTTTTGAAAAGAAAAAGTTTTAACCAATATTATCAATTCATCATCTTCTTCCTCCCCAATTTCACATAAACCCTAACCTAGATTTTAATAAACCCAATCAGGACACCATAGGTGATCTGTAATAGAGGGTTTATGTTCGGAAACTATTAATAAACAAAACGACACAAGAAAAAGAGGCTTACAAGGTGGTTTCAGACCAGAACAAGAAGGTGAAAGAATCGCACATTTTGGCCGAAAAAACAAGCTTCTGGACAGGTTTTTCGAAGATTTTTAGATGTGTTTAGAAGATTTAGCGGTGCAGAATTTGATTGGGAAGATTACTTCTTATACATGTCGCATGAAACAGACAATTTATTGATTTTGAATATCCGGCCGTTTCATGTTTAAATCCCAATTAAAACTCGCATACAACATGTTAAACGCTTGTTTATATGCTTGGAATTCAATGTACAATGATGGAGAAAACGTTTGGGATAATTAGAAGTTGAAACGGCCCATTAATTTGCGAGTTTGAGACTCGCCGGACATGAACTCCGGCTGCCGCCGGCGAGGTTGGCCGGAAAAACGACTGCAGTGAGGGAAGGGGAGGGTTGGTTTGAAAGTTTCTTGATTTGGCAGCTTAGGTCCCTAGAGTTTATCTTGGTTAAGTTTATTGTGATTCTAGTTAAGTTTCCTATATAATACACTAACCAAGTTAAGAGAAATTAACCAAAATGTTTTTAAAGCTTTATAAAACATAATTTTTTTTTATAAAATCTTTTACGAATACGTTTCACCTACGTATTTGATTAAAACTTATACCCAATCAATTATAAATATAACTGATAAAATTTTAGTTCGCTCCAAAATTAAATTTGAAAACGACGAAACTTATAGGAACTATAATGGAAATATTTGAGGGACTATTATTGTCAATTAGATGAAAGACGAGGGTGACGGATGTCACACAATTGTTGCGGTTTTTTAAAGTAGGTGCTTTTTAAATTTCGAATGTTTAGTGTTTAATTTCGAATGTTTAATGTTTAGTGTTTTTTATTAATACTTGGGTGCTTTTTTTCGGCAATTTTTTTACGAATTGTTTTTTTTTTAATTTTTAAAATAGTTAATTATTAATTCCTTTGAAATATAATTAAAAAAATAAAGTTAAACAAAATAAAATAATAATAATAAATGAGGGGGGATGTCCCCATACCCTTGGTTAGTCCTCAAAATGAGAACATCCCACCCTTGCTTACGTGACGCCTATGTGGCATGGAGGACATCTCATTTGGGTTGTCCTCATACCCACTAGTCTTAACTTCGTAAAAATACCATACTTTATGGGGGGGGGGGGTATTACGAAATTTTACGAGGAGGTGCTTGGGAAACATGGATATAACACTGAGTTTTTTTTAAAGGGGGAGGCCGCCCCTTGCAATGGCAGTAGCCACCGACCCACATTTTTAGAGGCCCTAATCGATCTACAAAATCAGGGATCTTTATAATTCGAAAAAAACAAAAAAAAAAACTGCATCTACTTTGGTTGAAAATTTAAATGAACATTATGTTGAAGTCTTTATAGCATTATTTCACCCCAAATCAGCAATTGTCATTCACATATTCACATCAGTTAGTAAAAGACGTCGCGTAATGGGTTGGTAACGAACTGCGTGACAAAGGATGAGTTAATTTACCAATGGGGTGGTGGTCCATTGGTAAAGGCAAAGCCTTTAAAACACCTATGTTGTGGGGGTGTGGAAGGTCTTTGGTTCAAGTACCAATGACTATAGGATTAAAAAAGAAATTAACCTTTACAAAAAGGATGAGTTAATTTAGGGATCTGTCATTGATTTTATGATTTAATTAGAGTCGTAGTTACCTGTGTGTTGTTGCGGGACGAGATTACACTTGTGCGTTGCCACAAACCCGATTTGAACTTCGTACACATCGAAACATCCATTTTCAATGGGTTTTATACGTCTGTCACGTTGAGAAAACTATAAAAATGAATACAATATCGAGACCAATATTAAGACAGTAATGGTTCGGTTCTCCACAATAAATACAAATATCATTGTACCATTCGGTGCGAGTACCCGGTACCAAATGCTTATCTCTAAAAAGAAAAAAAAAATATATTACCTAGTAATTGTTAGGTTCTAGTGATTTGAATTAATAATTTTTTTTAATTGAATCGAAAATCACAATTTTGAATTCAATAAAAATTCGAATGGTTGCTACTTCGAATAGGAATTTCGATATTAAAATTTAAAATTTGTTCTTGAATCTAATCCAATCTCGAGTTTTTGCGTCCGGTTTGAGCATTAAAGCATCATCCTTCAGAAGATGCATTTGCCACCTACCTCCACATTGATGGGTACCTCTCATTTCATATACACCACACAATATAGCACGTTTTTTTTATTTATGATATAACTTAAGATATAGGCTTTTTTTTTTTTTTTAATAGTAATCATAGAATATGTGTTCCTTTTTCCACCATTTAGATTTTAGTTTTTATGATATGAAAATAATAAAATCTCTAATGATAGTTTACATCCAAGAGATTGCTTAGAAAAAGTTATTATTTCATCCATAATCCTTCATGGGATGATAATGTGACACCTGGCAAATTCAGGTTAACAACGTTGTCTAGATGAAAGTCTACCTTAGCGAGTCACGCGTATATGGTACTTAACTGGGTTAGTTAAGTCGGGATATGGTTCGGGAACTATTGGTTAGTCTAGAAGATCATTGGATGTTGGTCTAGAGGTTCGTTAGATGTCGGTCCTTAACCAAGTGAACAAACGGTGACGATTTGTAGGATCGTCAGGGCATACGGAACGTACGAGTCTCGAGTCCCGGGAATTGGTGAACGAGTGTAAATATGTGTATTTACTTGTGTTATGTGTTTACAATCATTATGTGACTTGTCGGTACATTAATATGCATTAACATATGTTAAAACGGGGTTTAACGCGCAAAACACACAAAATGAACCCCTACAGGCGATTAGGAAGCCTAATCGCCCATAGGGGAGGCGAGTAGGGATTTTTGAAGGCGATTAGGGTCCTAATCGTGTATAAGTTTAGGCGATTAGGCCCAATCACATGCACAATCACGCGATTAGCAGCCCTAATCGCGTGTATCTGCTGCACAATCGCATGGAACGGGCTGGACGACTAGAAACGCCTATAAATACCATACTTAACCTCCTAAACTTCATTAGACAAACCCTAGTCGTCCCATAACCGCCCCAAACACTGAAACAACCTCTGGGAGGCGATTTTGATCAAAAACACAAGGTTTCAAGGTCTAACCATCAATCTTTTACAATTCCAAGGTTTGATTCTCATCCATAACACTTTGTAAACGTTTTTAATCAATCCCTAATGGTCCATACCTGTTCATAAACGAAAAAGCTTTCTGAAAATCGTCAATAAGGGTTGTTAATCGGATTTTAATTAATATACATGCGTTATGGGTGTGTATGATTAGAAAGATAGGATTTTTATGATTCTTGATGATGATTTGATGTGTTATCATGCTAGGTCAGAATTAATATTGTTAGTATGATGATAGAAATCTCAGTAATTGGATAATAGGGTTATGATTACATGCGTTAATTGAAGATTGCATGCTATGTGTATGTGTTTGGATTGTTTTGGTTGCATGCAGGACTGATTTTACGAGGATGAACGAAGGGTTTTGGGTTAAACATGTTTAGGATAGTGTTTGGGATGATATTGGGTAGTTACACACGCTCTGGATCTGATTTGGAGCGTTAAACGCGCGAAAAACCGGAACAGCAAGGTTACAGGCGAGTAGCCTTGCTAATCGCATGCCATAGGGGCGATTAGGCCCCACTCGCCTGACCATAAGGGCGAGTAGCCCAATCGCCTGACCATAAGGGCGAGTAGCCCAATCGCGTGGCAACAAGGGCGAGTAGCCCTACTCGCTCAACATTAGGGGCGATTAGCCCTAGTCGTGTGGTCATTCACGCGATTAGCCTCCCTAATCGCGTGTACTGCTGCTGTAAGTGTAAATTAGCATTCCGAGACCCGATTTGACATGTAGTAACATACTAGGAACCCCGTAACATGTCTAATAACTTGGTAACATATATTTGGATGTATTTCGGTGATACGTGAACTATGTGCTATAACTTGTTGTGTGTTAACGTATGTTAAGTGTACTTACGTTATTGTACGTTTTGGAGTGTAAACATAACACGGGGAGTCTCGGGTCACCAATGGGATGTCGAGTCTTGTACTTTGGGTCAGTTAAACAGTCACGGTATTTTTAAACGAACTTGGTTATGGTCTGGACATCTAGGGACTAATTAACCTGCGGGTTATTAGTCTAAGTACTTGTAACTGTCGTATGTTAGGTCGCCACTGTACGGGACTAACATAGCAGCTGAGTTTACTCGGGATTAGGAGTAAAGCAACTTAAGGTGAGTTTACGGCCCCTCTTTTAAACTGGTTTTATACTTTCGGGGGAGAAAACATGTGTTAAAACAACTGTTTGGTAACTACTGTCATACTATGGGTTTATACTGTGTACTACACGATCTTTGGAAGTCCCGGGGGGAACCATGAATGTGCGGGTTTGCACAACGGGGAAATGTGAATAGCGCTATTGGGAGTGACCAACCCCGCTCGTCGACTTGGAGGGTCGGCGGGTGCATATTGTCTCAAACAGGAACAACAGGAACAACAGGAACATACATCGGGCATACTTTTGGTATTCGAGTTAGTAATGGTTTTCCAATCGTGGTAGTAACAAAACGTACGCCTAGCTAGCGTATACTGGTTTTCTATTTGTTATAGTATGGACAGGTGGACTTGGTACTTGAACTGCAAACCTGTAAACTCACCAGCATTTTTGTGCTGACGTAAACTTTTACATGTTTTCTCAGGTCGCTAAGGTAGCACGACTGGACTAGGGCGCACGCGTCTGCACGGCGTCTAGATAGAGTTGCATGATTTCATAAACATTGAATTTTGGTTATTTATGTTGAACTTTATTTTGAATAAGCTTCCGCTGTAAACGGGATTTTAAAACTATGTTTTGGTATTGCATTAATTACATTTAGACTTGTTTATTGTGATCGTTGGTTTGGATCCTGGTTTGTCATGCGCCTCGCGGTAAAACTCCGCAAGTGGATTTTGAGGGTGTGACAGATTGGTATCAGAGCCAATGGTTATAGTGAACTAGGACTGCATGTAGAGTCTAGTCTATAGCCGAGTCGCACACACTAGACGATCACATGGTACTAAACGTTATAGTGATTTACGTATGGTCTTGTCGGGGTGTCTCTAAACCGTTGGTCTTTCTACGTTACATCATCCGTTCTATCTTAGGTTGGGTTACTTGTTTCCTAGGCAGTGTGGTCTATTGGGGTAACTCGTGTGCTCTTGAGATTTGTCCAAGGCTCGGACATCTCCCTTTCGCACTCCAATAGAAGCACTTGTCATGAACTACCGTAGTATTACGGTGTGTAGCTAAGAGTCTATGTTCGGTGATTTGAACTTTGAACTAGGAGAACACTTGGAGGACCATGTAGAGCGTTTTATCATTTTGGGTGCACACAAAATCATAAAACGAAATGCATGGAAGCACTAGTGAGCTCTGGGTTTGAGGGGATAGTCCTGGATTGGATCTAGCTTTAATCTTGTGAACATTAGTGGTTATCTTTAACTGCGAAACTAAAATTTCTCGTTCTTTCTGCCAGAATCATGTCTGGAGTGCGTGGAGGACGAGGAGGTGGTCGCAATGGTGGACGCGGTGGTGGTCGCGGTGGTGCTGGTGGTCGTGGTGGAGGAATTAACCTATCACAGGCTGATCTGAATAACTTGCTCCAGGCTGCCTTTCAGTTAGGGCACAACGGTGGTGGTAAGTTGTTTTATCTGTTTTCTTTGCCTCATTAGTGAACCTTGTGTACGTTGGAGCTGCTGAGGCGAGGCAAGACCCTGATACAGTCACCGGTACGTTTCTTCTCAATAATCACTCTGTTAGCGTGTTGTTTGATTCTGGTGCCGACAAGAGTTTTGTATCCATGAATGTTAGTCGACTGCTAGATGTAGTATCGGTACCATTAGAGACCAAGTATATTATTGAGTTGGCTGACGGTAAAACGATTGAAGCTACTAGTGTTCTTCGGGAGTGTCAATTAGAATTGTCGGGTATAACGTTTCCCATCGACCTTATGCCGGTACCATTGGGTAGTTTTGACGTTGTGGTAGGAATGGATTGGTTATCTTTGTATCGCGCGGAGATTGTCTGTTACGATAAGGTTATTCGGATTCCTCTCCCTGATGGAGAATTTCTTTCTGTATACGGTATCAAGGGTGGTGTTTCGCTAAACATCATCTCTAGCATGAAAGCCCTTAAGTGTCTTCGAAAGGGTTATCCAGCCGTTTTGGCGCTCTTATCTGTTTCCACTAGTGATGAGAAGAAGATTGACGACATTCCGGTAGTACGCGAGTTTTCTGATGTTTTTCCCGATGATTTATCTGGTCTTCCTCCTCATCGTCAAGTCGAGTTCGGTATTGATCTTGTACCAGGGGCTGCTCCTATTGCTCGGGCCCCCTATCGTCTTGCACCTCCCGAGATGCAGGAGTTGTCTAGTCAGTTACAGGAACTTTTGGACAAGGGTTTCATCCGGCCAAGTTCTTCCCCTTGGGGAGCCCCAATTTTATTTGTCAAGAAGAAGGATGGGAGTTTCCGATTGTGTGTAGACTACAGAGAGCTGAACAAGTTGACCATCAAGAACCGTTATCCTCTTCCACGTATCGATGATCTATTCGACCAGCTCCAGGGTTCTAGTTATTATTCCAAGATCGACTTGAGGTCCGGTTATCACCAGCTGCGCGTCAGGGAGGCTGACGTTGCAAAGACTGCTTTTCGAACACGTTATGGCCATTTCGAATTCTTGGTCATGCCTTTCGGTCTCACGAACGCACCGGCGGTTTTCATGGACTTGATGAACCGCGTCTGTAAACCGTATCTGGACAAGTTTGTCATTGTGTTTATTGATGACATTCTAATCTACTCCAAGAACGAGACCGAACACGGGGAACATCTGCGATTGGTTTTGGAACTTTTACGACGGGAGCAACTTTACGCCAAATTCTCAAAGTGTGACTTTTGGTTACGCGAAGTTCAATTCCTAGGACATGTGGTTAATGAACTAGGAATTCATGTCGATCCCGCTAAAATCGAAGCGATCAAGGACTGGGGAGCACCTAAGACGCCAACTGAGGTGCGGCAATTCCTAGGCCTTGCGGGCTATTATCGTCGTTTCATTCAGGGGTTCTCGAAGATTGCTCAACCCCTCACCACTCTCACTCAGAAGGATAGGAAGTTCGACTGGGGTGAATCACAAGAGTCCGCGTTTGAGGAACTGAAGTCTAAACTGTGTTCTGCTCCTATTCTGTCTTTACCTGAGGGTCCTGATGATTTTGTCGTTTACTGTGATGCTTCCATTCATGGACTCGGTTGCGTGTTGATGCAACGCGAGAAAGTGATTGCGTATGCTTCTCGTCAACTCAAAGTGCACGAGAAGAACTACACAACTCATGACTTGGAATTGGGTGCCGTGGTATTCGCGTTGAAAATTTGGAGACATTACTTGTACGGTACCAAATGCACCATCTACACCGATCACAAGAGTCTCCAACACATTTTCGACCAACAACACTTGAACATACGGCAGCGCCGTTGGATCGAACTTTTGAACGACTATGATTGTGCTATTAAGTACCATCCTGGCAAGGCGAATGTTGTAGCAGACGCCTTGAGCAGGAAGGAATCTTCTAAACCTCGTCGCGTTCGGGCATTGCAGCTCACTATCCATTCGTCGTTACCTGATCAACTCCGTTCTGCCCAGATAGAAGCTTTGAAGGAGGAAAACCTTAAAGCTGAAACTATGCACGGTGCCGACAAGCACCTAGAGCGAAGGCCGGATGGCCTGCACTACTTCGCAGAACGCTTATGGGTTCCTTTATTCGGGGGACTACGGGAGCTTGTTCTTGATGAAGCTCATAAGTCCCGATATTCTATTCATCCTGGTTCGGATAAAATGTACCAAGATCTGAAGGTGCTTTACTGGTGGCCAAACATGAGGTCGGACATAGCCTCATACGTGAGCAAATGCTTGACCTGTGCTAAGGTCAAGGTGGAATACCAGAAACCGTCGGGTCTCCTGCAACAACCTGAAATTCCGGAATGGAAATGGGAACGGATTACTATGGACTTTGTCACACAACTTCCTAAGTCACCAAGCGGGAACGACAAGATATGGGTGATTGTCGATCGGTTAACGAAATCAGCCCATTTTCTTGCTATTAAGGAGACCGACACCATGGATCGTTTGGCTCGTCTTTACTTGAAAGAAGTTGTTTCTAAGCACGGGGTACCTGTTTCTATTATCTCGGATCGTGACTCCCATTTTACTTCTCATTTTTGGAAGTCTTTGCACAAGGCTTTGGGTACCCAACTAGACATGAGTACGGCTTACCATCCACAGACTGACGGTCAGAGTGAGCGTACGATTCAAACTTTAGAAGACATGCTGCGGGCGTGTGTGATCGACTTTGGAAAGGGTTGGGAAGCTCATCTGCCGTTGGTAGAATTCTCGTACAACAACAGTTATCACACGAGCATCAAGGCTGCTCCGTTCGAGGCACTGTACGGACGGAAATGCCGCTCTCCTCTTTGTTGGGCTGAGGTGGGTGAGAGTCAACTCACTGGGCCCGAACTAGTGTACGAAACTTCGGAAAAGATCGTACAGATTCGTAATCGGTTGGCGGCGGCACGGGACCGGCAAAAGAGTTATGCCGATCAGCGTCGCAAACCACTGGAATTCCAAGTTAATGACAAGGTACTTCTAAAAGTCTCACCGTGGAAGGGCGTCATACGCTTTGGAAAGCGTGGCAAACTCAATCCGCGATATGTCGGCCCATTTACGATCCTGGAACGGATTGGGCCGGTGGCATATCGACTTGATCTACCGACGGAGCTCGGTAACGTACATAACGTCTTTCACGTGTCAAACTTGAAGAAGTGTCTGGCTGACGAGTCTCTCATCGTTCCACTAGAAGAGATCAAGGTTGATGATCGTCTTCGGATTGTGGAAGAACCTGTGGAGATCCTTGATTACAAGATTCGTAGCCTACGTCACAGCAAGATTCGTATCGTTAAGGTTCGGTGGAACTCGAACCGGGGACCGGAATATACATGGGAACGGGAGGATCAGATGAAGTCTAAGTATCCTCACCTCTTTCCTAAGGAAGCGTTCGAGTCGAGACATGTCTCTTCGGCAGCTGAATGAATCTCGGGTCGAGATTCCTTTTAACGTGGGGATGATGTGACATCTCGGGTAAATCTCTCTTGATTTCTACTTTCTATTGATTTCTATCTGTTTGTTTATTCCCTTCGTTGTTTCTTTTGGTACTTGTGCAATTTTCGGGACGAAAATTCTTTTAACGTGGGGATGATGTGACACCTGGCAAATTCAGGTTAACAACGTTGTCTAGATGAAAGTCTACCTTAGCGAGTCACGCGTATATGGTACTTAACTGGGTTAGTTAAGTCGGGATATGGTTCGGGAACTATTGGTTAGTCTAGAAGATCATTGGATGTTGGTCTAGAGGTTCGTTAGATGTCGGTCCTTAACCAAGTGAACAAACGGTGACGATTTGTAGGATCGTCAGGGCATACGGAACGTACGAGTCTCGAGTCCCGGGAATTGGTGAACGAGTGTAAATATGTGTATTTACTTGTGTTATGTGTTTACAATCATTATGTGACTTGTCGGTACATTAATATGCATTAACATATGTTAAAACGGGGTTTAACGCGCAAAACACACAAAATGAACCCCTACAGGCGATTAGGAAGCCTAATCGCCCATAGGGGAGGCGAGTAGGGATTTTTGAAGGCGATTAGGGTCCTAATCGTGTATAAGTTTAGGCGATTAGGCCCAATCACATGCACAATCACGCGATTAGCAGCCCTAATCGCGTGTATCTGCTGCACAATCGCATGGAACGGGCTGGACGACTAGAAACGCCTATAAATACCATACTTAACCTCCTAAACTTCATTAGACAAACCCTAGTCGTCCCATAACCGCCCCAAACACTGAAACAACCTCTGGGAGGCGATTTTGATCAAAAACACAAGGTTTCAAGGTCTAACCATCAATCTTTTACAATTCCAAGGTTTGATTCTCATCCATAACACTTTGTAAACGTTTTTAATCAATCCCTAATGGTCCATACATGTTCATAAACGAAAAAGCTTTCTGAAAATCGTCAATAAGGGTTGTTAATCGGATTTTAATTAATATACATGCGTTATGGGTGTGTATGATTAGAAAGATAGGATTTTTATGATTCTTGATGATGATTTGATGTGTTATCATGCTAGGTCAGAATTAATATTGTTAGTATGATGATAGAAATCTCAGTAATTGGATAATAGGGTTATGATTACATGCGTTAATTGAAGATTGCATGCTATGTGTATGTGTTTGGATTGTTTTGGTTGCATGCAGGACTGATTTTACGAGGATGAACGAAGGGTTTTGGGTTAAACATGTTTAGGATAGTGTTTGGGATGATATTGGGTAGTTACACACGCTCTGGATCTGATTTGGAGCGTTAAACGCGCGAAAAACCGGAACAGCAAGGTTACAGGCGAGTAGCCTTGCTAATCGCATGCCATAGGGGCGATTAGGCCCCACTCGCCTGACCATAAGGGCGAGTAGCCCAATCGCCTGACCATAAGGGCGAGTAGCCCAATCGCGTGGCAACAAGGGCGAGTAGCCCTACTCGCTCAACATTAGGGGCGATTAGCCCTAGTCGTGTGGTCATTCACGCGATTAGCCTCCCTAATCGCGTGTACTGCTGCTGTAAGTGTAAATTAGCATTCCGAGACCCGATTTGACATGTAGTAACATACTAGGAACCCCGTAACATGTCTAATAACTTGGTAACATATATTTGGATGTATTTCGGTGATACGTGAACTATGTGCTATAACTTGTTGTGTGTTAACGTATGTTAAGTGTACTTACGTTATTGTACGTTTTGGAGTGTAAACATAACACGGGGAGTCTCGGGTCACCAATGGGATGTCGAGTCTTGTACTTTGGGTCAGTTAAACAGTCACGGTATTTTTAAACGAACTTGGTTATGGTCTGGACATCTAGGGACTAATTAACCTGCGGGTTATTAGTCTAAGTACTTGTAACTGTCGTATGTTAGGTCGCCACTGTACGGGACTAACATAGCAGCTGAGTTTACTCGGGATTAGGAGTAAAGCAACTTAAGGTGAGTTTACGGCCCCTCTTTTAAACTGGTTTTATACTTTCGGGGGAGAAAACATGTGTTAAAACAACTGTTTGGTAACTACTGTCATACTATGGGTTTATACTGTGTACTACACGATCTTTGGAAGTCCCGGGGGGAACCATGAATGTGCGGGTTTGCACAACGGGGAAATGTGAATAGCGCTATTGGGAGTGACCAACCCCGCTCGCCGACTTGGAGGGTCGGCGGGTGCATATTGTCTCAAACAGGAACAACAGGAACAACAGGAACATACATCGGGCATACTTTTGGTATTCGAGTTAGTAATGGTTTTCCAATCGTGGTAGTAACAAAACGTACGCCTAGCTAGCGTATACTGGTTTTCTATTTGTTATAGTATGGACAGGTGGACTTGGTACTTGAACTGCAAACCTGTAAACTCACCAGCATTTTTGTGCTGACGTAAACTTTTACATGTTTTCTCAGGTCGCTAAGGTAGCACGACTGGACTAGGGCGCACGCGTCTGCACGGCGTCTAGATAGAGTTGCATGATTTCATAAACATTGAATTTTGGTTATTTATGTTGAACTTTATTTTGAATAAGCTTCCGCTGTAAACGGGATTTTAAAACTATGTTTTGGTATTGCATTAATTACATTTAGACTTGTTTATTGTGATCGTTGGTTTGGATCCTGGTTTGTCATGCGCCTCGCGGTAAAACTCCGCAAGTGGATTTTGAGGGTGTGACAGATAATGGGGGCAAGTTTGTAACTTACTTGAATAACTTCAACCTCATACTCGATTATAAAAGCGTCGTCTACTAACCCTTCCTGAACCGTCGCCGCCAATTATTGTCCCTGGCTGCGCTTGAACCTACGTGTCGTCCGCTCGCCCGGCGACACCACTCTACCTGCCCAGATGCATTATCCCGCCAACCTAGAGCACGTTGCCGATCTTGTTTTCATGCCGGTTTATTATGGAGTTTTTTGGTTGATTAAAGGGGTGGTGTTGATTCGGGAATTCGTGAACTCATAAACATTGCATATTATTAATAGGAAATAAAAAATGTCGTTGTACACTATTCATTGACATAAGATATTAATATTAAAGATAATAATAATCAATAACTACTTATTTCTCTATATAATTATCCAAATTAAATAATTCATAATTATTTAGTTTCTTCTTTTCATCAGTCATAAATAAACCGCATTTCGCGATTTAACATTTGACAATTAAGAATTAATTATTTGGGAGGCTTGGGTTCAATTCCCACTAGATATATTTGGAGGACATTAAGAGAAATGAGGGATGACTCATAACCTATGGTTAGGAGTTCGAGTCCTGATCTCGCCCGGGTTTTATCGGTTCTCCACAGCGGGTCTTCGGACGGGTGGGGGATCGGGTTTTCCCCGGTTCGGAAACCTCGTGGGCAAGTCTGGCTACCATGGCCAGCCCCTTGCATAGTCTTGCGAGGGGGGGGGGGGGTTCTTAGATTCATCAGTTTAAGGGTCCCATGGGTAACCGGGCAGAAACGTTTCGTTGGCCGTTAAAAAAAGTATTAATTGTATTTGTTTGCTAGTCATAGTAATACTGTTTGAAGTTTACCTGATGGCATCATTATTATATTTATATTTCAATTAAGAGTTAATAGCCATTTTCGTCCCTGAGGTTTGGGCCAGTTTGCCACTCCAGTACCCCTCGCTTAATCATGTCATTGTTATTTATTTATTTTTATTTTTGTTGTGAAAAGTTTTTTTGGTAGTAACGTTTATATCATCACGCCTCATCTCTTGTGGTGTGGTAGTAAGTGTGTTGTGGTTTCAAAGGTGAGTTTGGAAGTTCGAGCCTCATAAGATGCAAAAAAAGGGTGTATTTAAAAGTTGATGTATAAAGGGGTGTAAAAAATTGGGGGAAGAAGTAGCTATTAAAAAAAAACTTTTATATCACCACAACCAATTTATTAACAAACACTTTTCCATGAGATGATTTCATTTATTGCCCCGATCAAATTATAACATATTATTTTATTATTTATCATAATTGTGGGGCTGGAATTGGTTTCATTTTAGTTTTTCTTTTTTATTATAACTCAGTTATCTCCTGTGAATTTTACGTTTTGTTACACAAAATAATAAATGTGTATTGAACTTCAGTAATGGTATCAAATACAAAAGATCCCATATCCAATAGTTTGTACAACAATGTCTAGAAAATGTTTCCCTAGTTGAGACCTTTTGTTCAATATGAATTGCATGGTGTGCAATATAAGTTGTACCTTTGCTTTGGATTGGTACGTGAGATTGTGACACATGACAAATGTCACATATCATTTTCTTTTGTTTAGACGTACTCATTGAATTTAATTCGCCATCTTCCCCCCTCCAGAATTACATGCATGGAGAGGTTGTACTATGAAGCAAAATTAGGGAGTGGGTGTATGAGTATAGACGAAACTTAAACAAAATACATAGGTGGCTCGAAAGTCACAGAACTCAATTTAGAGGGAGTCGGGCTCAATATGTATAAAGTTTTCAAATGAAATACACATGAATTTACACCACTTTGCAAAAAAAGGGGGGGGGGGATCCCTGGACCTTTATATCCTTCGACCATGTGTATGAGCTTGTACACTACTACCCTGTCTATTAATTGACCATCCTTTTTTATTTTATTGGGTGATGAACACACACCGACACTATCCACTCTGTTTAAAACCAGTTTTGTCCCGTCAATGGTAACAAACTTCTTTTTTTCATTGCATTTTCGTCTTGTTGAGGAGTATGGATACGAAAAAGGTATTCTCCAAGGTTATTTATGTACAAAGAGAACACGTGTTACGTAGCTGATGTTTATAGAGTGCATTTTCGCATCAGGGCCGTCTTCGAGAACTCTAAAAAAAATTTAGGCCTTGGGTGAAAAAAAAATTGGGTCCAAAACTTTTTAAAGAGGAATGAATTAAAAAAAAATTGAATATGAAGCTAGAGTCAAGGATTGAAATTGAGACGTCTACATTAAATTAACATGGTTTTCCAATTCCAATAACAAGACTTTAATGTATGAAGAACAAATATATATATATATATATATATATATATATAGGGTTAGGATAATATGGAAACCCTATCTTTTGGAAAAACCTTGTAAACCCTCTTATGGCCATTGATCTAGGTTGATCAAGGGTCCTTAATTAATTCTATATAATAATATAAAGCAAGTTGTTATTGTGTGGTTGAGAATAATACCAGGGGCAAAGGAGTCATTAGCCACCCCATGTCTGAGTAACTGACATGCAGATCATGTCATCTCTCTCTCTCTCCATTCTCTCATTTAAACAAATTCAAAATTTCACACAAGAACACTCTCTCACAAAATAATCCACTCTCTCTCGTAACCACTTTCTTTCCCCCCTTTCTATTAAGAATTCAGGAAATATTCAAGAAGCAACAAAGGAAGATGAAATCATCTGGCTTGTCTCCTCTCTGGTGCCGACGACGACGGGACAGGAAGAAATCTTCCAAAAAAAAAAAAAATCATCAAAAAGGTGTGTAGATCTTTATTAGTATATATTTTGGAGTGTTGGGGTTTGATATATTATTAGATGTTGTTACAGTACACCAGTTACAGTTATGAGTTGTTAAAAATTTTGAAGAAATTTAAACCCCTAACATTTTATGATTATTTTTATTCAGGAATAAAAAACGGTCTGATCATGATGTAGTTGTTGTGCCTGATGACTCTACACATGGAAGGGGTGTTTTAAAGGATCATGGCCCATCTCAGTCTCCCCATACAGAAACGAAATGTACATTAGGTATGAAAACCCTTACTGGCAAAATCAATAGACACTTTGAAAAAAAAATTTATAATCTGATGTTGTTCTTGTTTGCTATTTTTGGAAGAGTATGATTCTGACACCACTACAAGTACATTAAAGAGGAAAAGGATAGGTAATATATTATTGTTGGGGTTTTTTTTGTTTCTTTGTTTTCCCTTTTTTGTTCTTCTTTGATATTAATGTGTTCTGTTTGTGCTGGTTGATGTGTGTTGATATGTATAAAGGGGGCATTGCAAAGGAAATAGTTGGGCCAACAGATGCTAGTACTAGCAGAAAGCATAAAGGTTTGTTTTGTTTGTTAGCATATGGATACATTTATTTTAGTGGTCCTACATTTTCATTATGACACTTGTTTGTGTGAAGGAAAAGAGTCAGTAATTGTGGTCAGCAGTAGCACACCTGGGAAAAAGACAAAAGGTATCTCTCGCTTTCAATATGTTAACATGTGTTAGCTAATTGTAACATGTGTTAGTCAGGGCATTGCCTGTGAATTTTTTGACTGAGTCGTCCACGTGTTGCAGCTAGGACAAGGGCGACTGTGACAGAGTCTACAAGCGGGTCAGTTAGGGTAACCCGGTCTGGGTCAAGGGTAGTTGGAAGTTCCACGCCGCCAGATGTGAAGAAAACTGGAACCAGGGAGTCGCGTGCAGGTACCACTGTTAAGCGGAAAAGGTCTAAAAATGTGGATAGGCATGGCATGGAACCCGGGAAAAAACGCAAGAGGTCAAAGAAGAATGAATGGAATGGAATACGGACTAGGTCATCACCCCAAATCAGCAATTGTCATTCACATATTCACATCAGTTAGTAAAAGACGTCGCGTAATGGGTTGGTAACGAACTGCGTGACAAAGGATGAGTTAATTTACCAATGGGGTGGTGGTCCATTGGTAAAGGCAAAGCCTTTAAAACACCTATGTTGTGGGGGTGTGGAAGGTCTTTGGTTCAAGTACCAATGACTATAGGATTAAAAAAGAAATTAACCTTTACAAAAAGGATGAGTTAATTTAGGGATCTGTCATTGATTTTATGATTTAATTAGAGTCGTAGTTACCTGTGTGTTGTTGCGGGACGAGATTACACTTGTGCGTTGCCACAAACCCGATTTGAACTTCGTACACATCGAAACATCCATTTTCAATGGGTTTTATACGTCTGTCACGTTGAGAAAACTATAAAAATGAATACAATATCGAGACCAATATTAAGACAGTAATGGTTCGGTTCTCCACAATAAATACAAATATCATTGTACCATTCGGTGCGAGTACCCGGTACCAAATGCTTATCTCTAAAAAGAAAAAAAAATATATTACCTAGTAATTGTTCGGTTCTAGTGATTTGAATTAATAATTTTTTTTTAATTGAATCGAAAATCACAATTTTGAATTCAATAAAAATTCGAATGGTTGCTACTTCGAATAGGAATTTCGATATTAAAATTTAAAATTTGTTCTTGAATCTAATCCAATCTCGAGTTTTTGCGTCCGGTTTGAGCATTAAAGCATCATCCTTCAGAAGATGTATTTGCCACCTACCTCCACATTGTTGGGTACCTCTCATTTCATATTTTTTTTTTTGAACGTTAACTTTCATAAAAACTCACGGGGCGTCCTCGAAAAAAGGACTAAAACCCCTACTTACAACATATACAAGGGGTTGATACACCAATCCTCCCAACACATGTCTTTAAACTTAGACCTATTTTTAATCCAAAGGAACGACAACGACTTGATAGTACCAACGACCCGCGACACCTTAGGCTCTATACCTTTGAAAATTTTGTCATTACGAGCTTTCCAAAGGAACCAAAAAGAGGACAAAATGATACCATGCACAATCTTCTTGCCCCATTTTCCACCCGAGGCCTGCTTGTGAAGATCCAAAATATCCTTAGTATAGAAAGCAAAGGCTGACCTTAAACCGCACCATTTCCAAATGCTGGCCCAAACCCCATGAGAAAAGCCGCAACCTGAAAAAATATGATCCGTAGTTTCGGAAACCACATCACAAAGGATACATTTATCATTAGGAATAGACACGTTCCTTTTGCTAAGAGCCTCAACCGTCGGGATCCTATCCATCTCCGCCCTCCAAGCAAAAATGTTACACTTAAGCGGAACCCACCCGACCCATTTGAAATTGTAGAACGCTCCATCCACCTGATCTTCAAGAAGCTTTTTCTTCACCTCTGCCACGGAAAAGAAGCTGGAACCGGCCCATTTCCAACCATCCTTTTGGGCCGTAACATGGACCTGGGCCAGAAGCTCTGATAGGCCGCTCCATTCTTCAACCTGACGAAAATTCATAGGGATGGCAAAGTTCACTGGAGTCCACATCCCACTTGTCCTGCATTCACAGATGAGTTTCTTTTTGGTTTGGGCAACACTATATAACAAAGGGAATTTAAGCATTAATGGAACGTCCAAGAGCCAAGGATCTTCCCAAAAGCGAATTCGGCTACCATCCCCTAGAGAGCCTCTCATAAGATCCAAAAACATCTTCTCCCCACATTTAAAGCGCTCACAAGACTTCACAATATTAGACCAAACGCTACCTTTCCCGGAAATCCGAGGAAGACCCGACCATCTACTCTTACCATTATGACATGCCAAAATAATATGCTTCCACAAGGAATCATCCTCCACACGAAAACGCCAAGCCCATTTCGAAAGCAAAGCTTGATTTACATCGCTAAGGCGAGTGATGCCCAAACCCCCTTCATGTTTAACACGAGAAACCCTCTCCCAAGAGACCCAATGAATTTTGTTTTTGTCACAAGTAGCCGACCAAAGAAATCTCTTCATAAGACTCTCTAAAATATCAATAATAGCCACCGGAGCTTTGTAAAGGGAGAAAAAATAAATAGGAAGACTTTGTAGAACCGATTTCAATAACGTGACTCTCCCACCAATAGAAAGAAGATTAGCTTTCCAAGATGACAGACGCGTCTCAAAAACCTCAACCACGTGTCTCCAACTATTTATTCTATTCATGTTGGCGCCAACGGAAACACCCAAATAATCAAAAGGAAAGGCACCAACACGACACCCCACCACTTCGGCCAAATCCAACACCTCTTCATTTAAAACCCCCGTACCATAAAGAAAAGACTTGTGGATGTTTATTTTAAGGCCCGAGCAAAGGTAAAAAATCCGAAGAATCCTCGCCGCTACCAAGATATTCTCCGACGACCACTTGCCCAATAATAACGCATCATCCGCAAAAAGTAAATGAGAAACAACGGGGCTATTTTTACCAAGCGACACCCCTTCAAAAACTCCAATTTTGATAGCTTTATTCACCAAACAAGTAAAAGCTTCCATCACTATAAGAAACAAAAACGGGGAGATAGGGTCACCTTGGCGCAAACCTTTGTGACATTGGAATTCAAAGGTAGGCGACCCATTAACAAGGACCGAAGATCTCGCCGAAACTAAAATACCTTTTATCCAAGAACACCACTTTTCCGGGAAACCCATTTGATCCATGATAGAAAGAAGAAAAGCCCAATTGACGTTGTCATACGCCTTTTCGAAGTCGATTTTCATAAAGAAAACGCTTTTAGCCCTTCTTTTACACCAAGAAAGTATTTCATTAGCAACTAAGGGACCGTCAAGAATATTCCGCTCACTTAAGAAACCCGTTTGATTATCCGAAATAACACTCCCAATAACCTTTTTCAGCCTTAAAGCCAAGACTTTCGAGATAAGTTTACTAATAATACCCACCAAAGTGATCGGCCGATAATCCTTTAAACCAATTGGGTTTTTCATTTTAGGGATAAGAGTGATAAAAGACGAACCACATCCACGACTAATCGAGCCTGTTTCATAAAAATCTGAAAAAATCTTTATGAAATCCGGCTCTAAAAAGCTCCAAAAATGCCGCACAAAAGAAAAATTAAACCCGTCCGGTCCCGGGGCTTTATCCTTGCCACACTCAAAAGCCGCAAATTTAATCTCCTCCTTTGTGAACGGTCTAGTAAGACCATCCACCAGGTTGTCTGGGATTCTCTTCAGGTCTTCGCAAATCAACATAGGACGAGCTGGGACATTTTCTTTGAAGTGATTACTAAAGTACTTCAACACCTCCCTTTTAACCAGCTTCGGTTTCGACACCCATTCACCATTAACCAACAAACCTTGAATAGAATTCGAGGCTTTTCTCCCATTCATGACTCTATGGAAGTAAGCTGTGTTATCATCCCCATATTTAGCCCAACAAACCCGAGATTTCTGCACAACGTCCTTAGCATGGCAGAATTCAATAGCCTCTATACCTTTCTTGCATTCCTGCCAAACCCACTCTTCCTCCTCTAACATATCACGATGTTCCACGTCCGCTTCAATCTTTTCTAACTCGTTTTTCAGCAAAGACAGTTCCTCCCCTTCCTTTTTTTGAACTTGTTTCTTCCACTTCAGCAGAATAGATTTCAAATTACGGAGCTTGGCGGTAAGAACAACATCCGCGGCACCCATCATTTGAAAATCCACCAACGCTTTAGCAACCACTAGATCACACCCATCTCTGTCAAGCCATGAATTGAACCATCTGAACGGACGGGAACCAAAATTCTCATGAACCACAGTCAAAAGGAGCGGACTGTGATCCGATAAGTATTTTGGCAGAACACGAACACAAGCTTCAGGCCACCGATCAAAAAACAACGGGTTAACCATGGCTCTATCAATTTTACTAAGCTTTATAGCCGCGCCTTTTTTAGTAAGACACGTAAAGCTACCCCCTTTCATACCGTACTCCACCAGGCCTGTCGACTCAATAAAAGCATTAAACACATCCGCATCCAACTGATCAAAAAAACAATTCCTTCTATCCTCACTAAACCGAACGGAATTAAAATCACCAAGGATACACCACATACCATCTTTATTACGGATAACATTCGAAATCTGCTCCCAGAGAGGCCGTTTATTAACCAACTTGTGGGGCGCATAAATGTTCATAATATTCAGCAAGGACCCGTCATCTTTCAAATACCCACTGACGAGAAGAAAGTGTTGACTTTTAAGAGTAGAAACCTTAGAAAATTTATTCGGATCCCACATCGAAACTAACCCACCCGAACGACCCCTAGCTTCCACAAAATCAACCTCAACAGCCGAATTGCCCCAGAATCTATGCCCGACAAAATCAGACATATCCTTACACTGAGACTCTTGCAATGCAACGAAACTCACACCATTTTCAATCTTTAACCTTTTCACCCAAGAATCTTTACCAGCCACACCCAAACCCCTGATATTCAAAGAGAGAAAATTCATACCTGATTCTTTTGTAACCCTTCTTGTAAGACAATATTATTAACCAAACGAGAACTATCTTGTAACTGAGCACCCAGGGCGACCCCAAGATTAATCGTTTCATCTACCTCTGTAATTGTGATCGTCGGCTTCTCCATCAACTGGTCAAAAGCTTGTAGAGGCTCCTGTGTGTGTCTATCCAAAGTAACATTTTGAATATCTCCACTATGTGAGCTACTGGCAGATTTATTAAACGAAACATCAGGCGATACACTACAGTTTTGGGCTAAAACCTCTAAAGGGTCCATCGGTCCAATAAATGCTTCTAAATCGAATGGGTCCCCACTGATGGGCTGATTTCTATTTTTCTTTTTTTCAGGCCCAGAATTAGAGTTGGACCTACTCACAGATCTTATGAATAAAGCCTTTTTTCTTTTTTTAGATATTACACACACATACCCCTTCTTCTTTGATTTTTTGGCACATGCAACCCCTTTGTTTAAATTACCTCCCACGTTCAAATCAGTGCCTCGGTTCTCCATAGTTTCCGCAAAATCCTCTGTCATTAAATTATCATTAACAAGATTACCCATATTAATGGTAACGTTAGGAGTTACCAAAAAATCAGCCTCGCCATTACTACTATCCAAATTCTTCTCGCCGGTAAGATTAAAGACCTTTTCCGGCGATGGCTCCGACGAGACCTCTTCTTCAACAGGGTTAGACTTCGAATCAGCAGCTGGGGAAACCTCCTTCATAAACGAATCGTTCGCCGTCTCTACGAAATCAGGCACCCAATCACCTTGTTCTTCACATACCTATATACGATACTTCCGATTCCTCCATTCCAGGGTAATCTCCTCCTCAACTCTCTTCCCATCTCCCCGAAGGACCCCAATGTATTCAAAAGACAAGTCACGATCAGATTCCGCAACATTGGCTTTATGAACAATCGGACCATAAGAACCTCCGACTATATCAAACACCGAGTTAGAACAAAGATGTAACGGGACGCCCTGAATTTTTAACCAAGCCACTCTCTCAAAACCAAAAGACTGGCCTTCCCAAAGTGAAATAGAGGAAAAAGAATCCTTTAGTAGTGCAGCCCCGTCGATAACTAACTGAACTAGACTACTATCTTCAAAAGAGACGAGTAATTCTAAGCCTCCTAGATATTGCACCGAAGCCCTGGCCGAGCATATCTTCTTGAGAATAACATGGATGTTTTTGAGTGCCTGGACATCCACCATTTTTACTACCAAAGCCTTACCATGCAGCGACTTAAAAGCGACACCTTCTTCTTCCACGCGAATCTTCTTTCCCACTAACAGATCCTTGAATGATCTGGATTCCGACACAAACGATCCAAACCTCTGCCCCTCACTCTCTCTATTATTTGTGTGATTATTATCATTATTCATATTATTATGTTGCCTCACATTATCTGTAGTATAGTTACTATTATCATTATGTTGACCACCGATCTCCCCTTCTTCTAACACAAAGTGAGCGACGTTAAACCAAAGCTTATTGTCTCCAATACGAATCCCTCTAAGATTAGCCAGTAACTCCTTCGAGTCTTTCACATCTAACATAGAGATAAAGCCAAATCGATTTCCATTCTTGTCTCTTTTCCTAGCGATATACAAATCGAAGATTTGACCATACGACCTTACTCTCGATGCCAACTCGTTCCCACTGCAACCATCCGGTAGATTGGAGACGAAGAGTTTTGTAATACGTGGAAGAACATTGTCGGGGATCGGCACTTTCTGGGGCCGGCGGTACATCTTAGGGTTTTTGTTTTAGAGATCGGAGTGTTTACCTCTCATTTCATATACACCACACAATATAGCACGTTTTTTTATTTATGATATAACTTAAGATATAGGCTCTTTTTTTTTTTTTTAATCATAGAATATGTGTTCCTTTTCCACCATTTAGATTTTAGTTTTTATGATATGAAAATAATAAAATCTCTAATGATAGTTTACATCCAAGAGATTGCTTAGAAAAAGTTATTATTTCATCCATAATCCTTCATGGGATGGTAATGGGGTAAGCTTGTAACTTACTTGAATAACTTCAACCTCATACTCGATTATAAAAGCGTCGTCTACTAACCCTTCCTGAACCGTCGCTGCCAATTATTGTCCCTGGCTCCGCTTGAACCTACGCGTCGTCCGCTCGCCCGGCGACACCACTCTACTTGCCCAGATGCATTATCCCGCCAACCTAGAGCACGTTGCCGATCTTGTTTTGATGCCGGTTTATTATGAAGTTGCTTGGTTGATTAAAGAGGTGATGTTGATTCTGGAATTCGTGAACTCAATCTCATTTGGAAATGAAGTGAAGATGAGGCATATTATTAATAGGAAATAAAAAATGTCGTTGTACACTATTCATTGGCATAAGATATTAATATTAAAGATAATAATAATCAATAACTACTTATTTCTCTATATAATTATCCAAATTAAATAATTCATAATTATTTAGTTTCTTCTTTTCATCATAGTCATAAATAAACCGCATTTCGTGATTTAACATTTGACAATTAAGTATTAATTATTTGTTTGTTAGTCATATTAATACTGTTTGAAGTTTACTTGATGGCATCATTATTATATTTATATTTCAATTAAGACTATATATATATATGCACCAGTGTACTTCAGGGTTTTTGAAAATCTTCTATTAAATTTTTATAGTTTGCAAACTTTTTGTGTAAACAGTTTTCCAGTGGCTGGTTTTCTCTTTTTGATTTGTGGCCCTCACTATGTGTTCCATTCTTTTCGCTTTACCTCTCGCTTAATCATGTCATTGTTATTTACTTATTTTTATTTTTGCTGTAAAAAGTTTTTTTGGTAGTAACGTTTATATCATCACGCCTCATCTCTTGTGGTGTCGTAGTAAATGTGTTGTGGTTTTAAAGGTGAATTTGGAAGTTCGAGCCTCATAAGATGCAAAAAAAAGGGTGTATTTAAAAGTTGATGTATAAAGGGGTGTAAAAAATTGGGGGAAGAATTAGCTGTTAAAGAAAAACTTTTATATCACCACAACCAATTTATTAACAAACACTTTTCCATGAGATGATTTCATTTATTGCCCAGATCAAATTATAACATACTATTTTATTATTTATCATAATTGTGGGGCTGGAATTGGTTTCATTTTAGTTTTTCTTTTTTATTATAACTCAGTTATCTCCTGTGAATTTTACGTTTTGTTACACAAATAATAAATGTGTATTGAACTTCAATAATGGTATCAAATACAAAAGATCCCGTATCCAATAGTTTGTACAACAATGTCTAGAAAATGTTTCCCTAGTTGAGACCTTTTGTGCAATATGAATTGCATGGTGTGCAATATAAGTTGTACCTTTGCTTTGGATTGGTACGTGAGATTGTGACACATGACAAATGTCACATATCATTTTCTTTTGTTTAGACGTACTGATTGAATTTAATTCACCATCTTCCCCCTCCGGAATTACATGCATGGAGAGGTTGTACTATGAAGCAAAATTAGGGAGTGTGGGTGTATGAGTATAGGCGAAACTTAAACAAAAATACATAGGTGGCTCAAAAGTCACAGAACTCAATTCAGAGGGAGTCGGGCTTAATATGTATAAAGTTTTCGAATGAAATACACATAAATTTACACCACTTTGCAAAAAAAAAGAGGGGGGGGGGGGGTGAAAAAAAAAATTGGGTCCAAAACTTTTTAAAAAGGAATGAATCAAAAAAAAATTGAATATGGAGCTAGAGCTAAGGATTGAACTTGAGACCTCTACATTAAATTAGCATGGTTTTTCAATTCCAATAACAAGACTTTAATGTATGATATATATATATATATATACACACACACACACACACACACACACGTGTGTGTGTATTTTTAAAAAAAGTTCAGGCCCATTTGAGGGTCGAGCATTGAGCCGGTGACCACCCGGCCCATGCTCAGGGCCGGCTCTCTTCCTCACAAATATGGACACCTATAGTTCGTTTTCGGACATAGCGTTCCGCACAAATATGGACATAGCGTTGAAAGTTAATTCTAAAACACGCATGAGTTGAAGGTTGAAAAACTAAAATGAAGGATTGATTTAAACAAGTTTGAATGTTTAGAATTATCTATTTGATTTAAGTAGTAGAGATAATGTTATAAGGTTAGTATTATAATATAATTGGTAGTAGTATTTGAGTAGGATTAGCATGGTTAATTTAGTACAAATAAAGATCTAGGTTATTGTTTTATTTGTCCTTTGTTTGTTCGTTTGTTTAATAACAAAGAGTCGCGGGTTTGTCACCTCCAAATATCTCGTGTTCGTGTTTGATCTAATTGTCTGAGCCAACAATTGATATGAGAGCTAGTTAAGCTTACTCACCGCAACCAAACCACGTAAGACTTCGTGTTCGTCTTTATATTTGCTACACTATATTATATCGTTGTTTTGTGTGTGATTTTGTTTGCCGAGAAAACCCGATGCTATCACCATCATTCTGGTTTGCGTTGACCAAGGAAAATAGAGTCAACATATTGTTTTTTGTATGGTTGCTTTGTTCGATCAGAGTAAACATATCAAAGAATCAATAAAAGCATATATATGTTGTTAAATTAGTAAAGCAAGCAAGGTAATATGCGAATTATATCACCATCATTAAAAGAAAAAAATAACATATTGTTTTAGAGTGGAAAAAAAAAAAGAAAAGAAAATATGCGGATGTAACTCTAGATGAAAGGAAGATGTACAGTGCATTGTTGTGCATATGTCAAATTTTACCGGATGACATCTTGATACAAGTTGTTGGCAAACTTATGAATACTAATGAAGTATGGTATGCTTTGAAAAATCAATTTCTTGGAATTGATCAAGTACGGGAGGAAGAACTGGAAAAAAGCAGCTCAAGAAGCCGCTAAGAAATAAAAATTGGACGAGATCGTTAAGAAAGAAAGATTGAATGAGATCGTTGAGAAAGAAAGATTAGATGAGATTGCTGAGAAAGAAAGATTGATGCGATTGTTCGAGAAGAACAAGTATGCAAGAAGGAAGCTGCAGAGAATGAAGAAGCTTTGCAAGCTGTTTTGTTAAGTGAAGAAAAATAAAGATCCGATAAAGAAAAAAAAAGGATTTTTTTTTCGGAAGAAGAAGAGAATATGGTAAATCGTCAGGTACGTTTTCCAGACTCAAACAACCTTGAAGATGAAGAATTGGTTAAGATTAGTGAGCAGCAATGAAGCGATAAATGTGCTACTGATCATGATGATGAAAGAA
The DNA here is from genome assembly GCA_030844895.1 of Ambrosia x helenae. Lineage (NCBI taxonomy): Eukaryota > Viridiplantae > Streptophyta > Magnoliopsida > Asterales > Asteraceae > Ambrosia > Ambrosia x helenae. The sequence goes on from JAUTDX010007255.1 coordinate 110,521, forward strand.
AGGATCTAGTATTGAATAAAAAGAGTGATTCAACTAATAAGTATGCATATTTAGAGTCATATGTGAAAGTTAACAATCGCGTATTTTTTGAAGAAAAATCAAAACCGAATGAAAAGGTTAGAAGAGTAGTCAAAATGAAAAGCCTAACAGGGTATGATAAAGAAAGAAGGACTAACCTAGCTGCGAGTTTTGGGTCAAAGTCAGATTAACAAGGATGTTTGAATAAGCAAAGAACAAAAGAAAAGTGAGAAAGAAGAACGTGAAGAATGGAGTTGTAGCTGAGATGAATGTGGAAGAGTTGAATGTTAAGATCAGTGAACCTATTAAACAGGTGTGTTACAAACAACTGAAGAGAAAAGTTAAAGACGAAACAATGATTGAAATTGAAGAGTTGAGAGTGTTATTGGGTATTCAAGACCTTGGCGGTGATCAAGAAAGCTTGAATCAAGTCTTAGGATTAAGGGGGAATATTGAAAGTTAAGCCTAAAACAAGCATGAGTTAAAGGTTGAAGGGCCAAAGTGAAAGATTGATTTAAATAAGTTTGAATGTTTAGAATTATCTATTTGATTTAATTAGTAGAGATAATGATGTAAGTATAAAGTCAAGAAAGCTTGAATCGAGTTTTAGGATTAAGAGAGAATGCTGAAAGTTAATCCTAAAATACGGATGAGTTGAAGGTTGAAGGACCAAAATGAAAAATTGATTTAAATAAGTTTCACTGTTTAGAATTATCTATTTGATTTAATTAGTAGAGATAATGATGTAAGGTTAATATATACTATAATTGGTAGTAGTATTTGAATAGGATATGATTAATTTAGTATAAATAGGGGTCTAGGTTATTTTTTATTTGTCTCATGTTTGTTTGTCCGTTTATTTTATAAGAGGAAATTCAAGTATTTGAGAGATGTTCTTAAAGGATGGTGGAAGGGTATTATGCATAAAGAAGGGGATGATTTAGTTAAGATGAAAGAAGACATATAGATAATTGAGTAGATTATGGAGGAGAGGGATGTAGTTGAGGAGGAGATATGGATTTGGGAGGAGTGCAAGAAGGGTGTCGACAGTTTTAATATGTGTAAAAAATAAAGACTTGAAGCAAAAATCTCGCGTTAAGTGGGCTAGTCTCGGTGATGAAAATTCATCATTCTTCCATAGAATGATTAATGGAAGACAAGCTCGGAATTCCATTCCGGGTTTGCTTATTGACGGTGTTTGGATCTCTAAACCTCCCATTCTTAAAAGGGAGGTGTTGAAGCACTTTCGTAATCACTTTGAGGATTCTAACAAACGGAGGCCTTTGTTGTTTTGTGATGGTGTTAAACAGGTACCGGGAGATTGCACGGAGTGGATGGAAAGACCATTTTCAAAAAAAGAAATCAAGGCGACTGTTTTTTATTGAGGCTCCGATAGGGCCACGGGTCCAGATGGTTTTAATTTCAGATTCGTCAAGTTCTTTTGGGAACATCTTGAACAAGACTTTTTGGATTTGATGACGGTGTTTTATGATTCAGGTCAGATAAGCAGAGGCTGCGCTTCTTCCTTTATTACATTAATTCCTAAATTGAAGACGCCAGTGGGTTTAAGTGATTATAGACCAATAACCTTGGTGGGTATTATTAATAAAGTGATCTCAAAGGTTCTCGCCACGCAGATTAAAAGGGTGATGGGTTCAGTTATTTCTCATTCGCAGTTGTCACATCCTCAAATTTCCACTTGCGGAGTTTTACCGCGAGGCGTATGACAATCCAGGATCCAAGTCAACGGTCACAATAAACAACACTATATGAAATACGTAAACTCAAAAGCTTTGTTATCAAACCATTAAACCATAGCGGAAGCATTTAAAAATTTAATCAACTACAAAACTGTGTTCCAAAACATTCCAGATACTTATTTAAAATATGCGACTAAGCCTAGACGCCAATGCAGACCCATGCGCCTAGTCCAACCAATTCTACCTTAGCGACCTGAGAAAAACATGCCAAAAAGACGTCAACATATATAATGCTGGTGAGTTCACAGGTTTGTTCAATGTGATACCAAAAGTTACAAAGTGTTACCATGTCCATACTATATCAATGTTACCAAGTACGCTAGCTAGGCGTATGTTTTATTACTACTACGATTGGAAAATCATTACTGGACACGTTTAGCAAGTTTAGCATATGTTTAAGCAGCCTGAATAATGTTCAGCACGTTTAGCAAAGTTCGAGATAACATGCACCCGCCCGGCCCTCCAAGTCGTCGAGTGGGGCAGGTCACGCCCAATAGATCTATCCACATTTCCCCCGTTGTGCATCCCCGCACATTCATGGTTTCCCCTGGGACTTCCAATGATCGTATAGCAATGCAAAGTTAAAACCATAGTATGACATATGTTACCAAAATAGTTTAGCGCATGTTTTCTCCCCCAAAAGTTAAAGCAGTAAAAGTGGGGCCGTGAACTCACCTTAAGTTGCGTTCTTCAGTAATATAAGAAAGCCAAGCCCTTGATAATCCCACTACCGGAGATCTATCAAAATGTTCACATAAGTGTTCCGACTAATAACCATAAGGTTATCTAGTCCCCGATTGTCCAGATTGTGACCAAGTATGTTTTAAAACGTGTTTAAGTGTTCAACCGACACACTAGACCGACCCGACATCCCGTTGGTGACTCATTAGCCTAACTAATCAAGTACACATAGATTACACACAAGGTTCAAGCATAAAACACTTAGTTTGTACCAAAAATCTCATTTTTGAATCAATAGGGTCGAACCAGGAATTTTAATCCACCTTCGCCCTGTTTTAAGCTACATTCGACCGTTTGGAAGCCACCTTCCACCCATTCGAAGTCACATTTGACCCTTTTGAACTGATTCGACCAAAACCGTCCAGGTTCGACCCTGGGATTCCACGTTCGACCACCCGATCGGTCGAATGTGCCCAGGTTCGACCCTGGCAGAATACTTTTCCCAAAAAACGCTTCAAAAACATCCGAAACATCGCGAAACATCACCAAACACAACAGTTGATTATGATTAACATATCCCCACAAAACCCCACCAATTTTACCCCAAAACATGTTCATTTTAGCCCTTTCCCAAAATGGCAAAAATTATGAAAACATCACATCATGCATGAATTCTTTACCCAATTTGGAAACTTTTTGAAATCAATCCATAATCATCTTAATAGTGCTCAGTTTGTCATGTGTTTAAACATCTCAAAAAGTTCTATTGATCATACAAGCATGCATCAAGCCCTAGCTTTATTAAAACCCCCAATTTAGACATGATATTATTAATCATCTAATTGTGACCATAAACAATCCTATATTAACATCAATATCAGCCCTAGATCATGCTTCTAGCATTAGTACAGTAGCAAATCATCAAACAACACATAATATCACATAACACATAATTAACACATGTTTATTGGTATGAAAACCAATGTTTAATGATAGGGTTTTGGTTTAGAAAGATGTTTAAAAGGTTTTTATTGATAAAAACATCCTTAGAACAGATCTGGACATTTAGGGTTAGATGAAAACGAATTAAAATGCTTGAAAAAGGTTTAGGATTAAGAACACACCTTGGATTCTTGATTAGATGTTGTTGGTAGGTTAGATTGTGAAAAACAAGAGCAAAAACTCCTTTCCTCAGTGTTTAAAATTGTTTGAGAGTTTTTAGAGACGGTTAGGGTTTGTGAAATGGTGAAAAATGACAAAGTTTGGTATTTATACTAGTCCACGTTCGCCCCTTTCACCCGGTCGAACGTACCCACATTCGCCCCTTTCACAGGGTCGAATGTACCTTATTTGGTCAAATGGAATTCTATTGTTTTTGTATCCCACGTTTGCCCCTTCATTAGAGGTCGAACCAAGATCCTTTTCCAGGTTCGCCCCCACGCTGTGGTCGAACCTAAATCTATGTTTTTTTCTAGTTTTTCCAGTTTGTTGTGTTTAACGCATTTTAACGCATCCTATCACATGAACATGCAACCTTAATCTATGTTTAACATATTTAAGCATGGATGATTATCTACACATCGTTTAAACACGTCTTTGCATATAATCCACCATATAAGAATTAATCTACACATAACACTTAATTTAGTTTATGTAATTTCACCAACAATGGGACCCGGTACTAGTGTATTCCCAAATGACTCCCAATGATCCTCCAAATCATTGAACCCTGGACAATCCTATCCTGACCCGACTCAACTGACCCGGTTAAGTCTGTTTATAAATGTGTCTTGCTAAGGTAGACTTAGGTGTTACTAAAATGTTTAAGCCGAACATGCCGGGTGTCACAACAGTCGGCTTTCCTGAGTGAAAGGTATATCTTGGACGAACCTTTGATGATAAATGAAATATTGGGCTGGCTCAAAAAGAAAAGAAAGAGAACCTTTATGCTTCAAATCGATTTCGAAAAAGCATACGACAACGTTAATTGGGGCTTTTTGTTGAGCATGCTAGAGCAAATGGGCTTTCCGAGTAGGTGGAGAATGTGGGTTCGTGGCATATTGGAATCAGCCCGCTCCTCGGTTCTCGTTAATGGCCCTCCCACATTTGAGTTCCAGTGCGAGAAAGGGCTTCGTCAAGGGGATTCACTGTCCCCGTTTCTTTTTCTTATTGTTATGGAGGCGATTACTTTCATTTTCAACAAAGCGGATGAGGAAGGGGAGTTCACGGGTATTTCTTTTCCTAATTCGAATGTTCGTATTTCTCATTTATTGTACGCTGACGATGCTATCATTATGGGTGAATGGTCTCAAACAAACATCGAAAAAACGGCCTGCCTCCTTAGAATTTTTTACTTATGTTTTGGGTTGAGGATTAATCTTATTAAGTCCCACTTATTTGGTATTGGAGTAGAGGAGGAAGAGATATCGAGTATGGCTTCTCTTTTGGGTTGTAAAGTGGGTAGGTTTCCGTTTGATTATCTAGGGGTCAAAGTGGGTGCAAATATGAATAGGGTGATCCATTGGTCCCCGATTATCGAAACAATCCAACATCGTCTATCATCTTGGAAGTCTAAACAGTTATCCATGGCTGGTCGGTTGGTTCTCATCAAATCCGTTCTTGCTAGTCTCCCCATTTATTATTTGTCAATCTATAAGGCTCCTACGACGGTGCTAAATAAGTTGGAAAGTATTATGAAGAAGTTTTTGTGGGCAGGCACGAATGTTGAGAAGAAGATCCATCGGGTATCTTGGGAAAAGATTACTCAAACTAAGGCGGATGGCGGGCTAGGAGTGTCGAAACTCCAAGATGTTAATGTGGTTCTTTTAACAAAATGAACATGGAGATTTCATAATATGGGTAAGTCTGTGTGGCGAAGGGTAGTTGAGGATATTCATGGTGGGAGAGGGAGGTGGACATTCTTACCGGTTGACAAGTCGTTGTCTAGCTGTTGGAAAGCCATAGTTAATCTTTTGGCGAACTTAAAGTTTCATGACAGAAGGCTACATACATGCTTTCGTAAAGACCCGGGCAGAGGCGATGAAACGCGCTTTTGGCTTGATCTCTGGTATGGTGAGTCAAAACTGAAAGATCGCTGGCCGAATTTATATAAGATTCATAGGGACAAGAGCTGCAAGTTGACAGATTGCATAAAGAAGGCTGATAATGGTTATTCTTTTGAGCTGAAAGGGTTAAGAGGGCCGAGAACTGTAGCTGAAATATCCGAAATGCAAGAAGCGAGGGAAATATGCAGCCGCATTAAAGTCTCAAACAGGTCCGATCGCTGCTGTTGGACAGACTCGGATAACGGAGACTTCTCTGTTTATCAAGTTAAAAGTTGCCGAGGAAGGGCCAAGATCTGCAGCGAACGCAGCTGATGAAGTGGGTCAAATAGGTTGCTTTAAAGGTTAGTGTTTTTATTTGGCGGACCGAATTGAACCGTATTCCGACAAGGTCTGAGTTAATCAAAAGGCGTATAAATATACAAGATGGCAGCTGCGTTTTTTGTGCCTCGGGTGATGAAACGGTCGATCGCATCTTTTCAGATTGTTGGTTCTCTTCTGGGGTGTGGAGTGGCATTGGGTCGTGGTGCAAACTCGGACATATTGGCGCAAACTCTTTTTTGGATATTCTTTCTTTTGTGGATCTGTTAACAGGATCTACAGAAAGAAAAAATATTTTAAATGGGGTTATGATGATTTCGTGTTGGGTGATTTGGAATGCGCGAAATAAGATGATCTTTGAAGGCGTGGAGCCGAGGGTTTGCGATGTGGTAGCCTCCATCAAGTCGTTGTCTTTTTTATGGTTTAAGAGTCGCTCTAGTATTTCGTCTCTTGTTTGGAAGGATTGGACTAAGTTCCCGTTGTATATGTTGTAATATTAGGCGGGTCCTTGTTTTGAGGTCACACCCTGTTAATGAAATTTACAGTTAAAAAAAACGAGTCACGAGTGAGTCACGAGTTTGTCTCACAAAATATTTCGTATATATGTTTGATCTAATTATCTGGCCAACACATAGAGTAGTACCTGTCATAGTTCATTTGAGAATTTTCCCATATTCAATTAATTAATTAATTTTCATAAAAGTCGATTTTAGAATATTGTCATATTTTATTGATTATTTGTGTACTTTATTTAAAAAAGATATGAAATTAGAAGACCCCACATTCTTTGGACGAAGTTATGTTTGGATAAAGGGATAATGCACACACCGGCATAGGGACACGTACTAAATTGCATGTATAACGTGCACAAAACTTAGGTTAGTGGGTGTGGAGATACCCGAAATGGGATGTCTTCTTGCCATATAAGATACCACATAGTATAGAGTAAACACACAATAAAATAGGTCATGGGTGAGATATGGAGACATAGGAGACACATTTATTATTAATAATATTAAATGCAAAAAATAAATAAATAAAAGTAATAATATTAAATTTGTGATTGGTAGGTTCTTTCTCTCTCTTCAACCATTGTTGCGTCTCTTATGTCTCTAGGGAGACGGGGGGGGGGGGGGGGTGTAGACGGGGTGGGGGGCGGTGTTGGGACGGAGACGGGGCAAAAAAGTGAAGACAGGGGTGGTGTGGCGTCTCCATATCCCATAGCCTTAAAAATCTAGAGACCTCTTGTCCTTGAATTCACCATGAATTTAATTTTATTAATTCAAATTTTGCCAATTAACTGGTATTTAAAAAATTTTCTACAACAATCTCAATTTTCAAAGTATTGGTTGACAGTGAACTTTTGTTAATTGAAAACAAATCAAGTTAGTGGACGTTGACATGGCCAACCATGTCAACGTCCACGTCAGCGTCCGTGTCACTATCAACATGCCATGTCAGCATCCATGTTAGCATTGATATGCCACGTCATCATCCACGTCAGAGTGAGCATGCCACGTCAGCATCCACTAACTGAGTTAGTTCTTAGTTAACAAAAGTTTATTGTCGACCAATACGTTGAAAGTTGGGACTGTTGTGGGGAATATCTTAAGTACATATTATTGCTGGCCAACAAAACAAAGTTTGGATTATTAAAATCCAATTCCCCCTTTTTTAATGAGTGATTTTACCCGTACTTTATTTTACACAAAATGCACATTTGCATAGATTTGAACCTAAGATCTTCCATCTAAAGACATAAGACTCTACCAAGCGGGATACTTTCGTATTGGCTAACTTACCTACCTGTTTATAATGTTGGCCTAAGGGTGGATGGGGTGGTCATCATACCGTCACCATACTCATTTTATTACACTCAATCACTTTGTGTCCTCTCATTTTACCAAATCCTATTAAATTTCTTTTGACCTTATTATTTGTTTATTTTTTTACAATATGTGATTACCGCGAGGGATTGCCCGAACTAAGTAACCCTTAGAATAAGAACAAGAAAAAATATGCGAATTTAGAGTAACTAACCCTGTTAGAGAGGTTAGATGCAACATATGAGAAAGTGCATGTGACACCCATCGAAATCACAGATCATATCCGTACACTTAGCTACACGTATACATTGTGCATGACATTACATTTTGCATGTTTCAATTCAATTGCGCCATACAGGGTTCTAACAAGTCAATCCCGATGCTTACAGTCTAGCATTAGACACACTAGTCGATACAATTTTGTAGCTAGTCGAATAATTTACCAGGAACTATAGGAAACCAATACAAAACCCTAGTTTGGGTACCCATACAATTGAACATAACACTACAATTGTGATCCAATCGAGAACAAAAATAAACAATGTCCATACACGAGAATTGCCCGAACACAATGTCCATAAACGATTAGTAATACAACTAGTTAAAAAGCAAATGATGTACACACAATGACATATTATCTTGACTAACATAGGCATGTACAAGAACCTCCAATAACATTTAGATATCATGTGTAACAAAGGGGTGATACAAGACAAGTAATAACATGTTCAAAAAAAAAAAAGAGATACACAATCCTATACATATACATATACACGCACGACATATACACACACACACACACTCACTACAATACAAGCCTAGAACACAAACTTTCATGCCTTATACAAACAAGGAAACCCACACATTCATCAAAGGCTATGTTGACTATCCAAAGATCACAATTCCCTTTCCCGTAATCGGCTATAAGCCGCTGTACACAAACCAAACACACCAACACAATCCAATGATCTCAAAAACGAATGTGTTTCACCAACTAGAAACCCTGTCATCCCATCCCATGGACCTAGATAACTTTTACTTCCCAAATTATCCACCCATCACCTTAGAATTTGGCCCATACATTCCCAAGGCTAGAACAAGTGTGACTTTGGACATATTACTAGCTCACACTATACACACACTACATATACATACATACATACATACATACACACACACACATACATACATACATACATACATACATACATACATACATACATACATACATACATACATGCATACACACACATACATACATACATACATACATACATACATACATACATACATACATACATACATACATACATACATACATACATACATACACACATATATACACTCACATACCACTCACCATTCTTATCTAAACCTCACCATTCTCTAGAACCTTATACAAGAATGGAAATGACAAAGGCTTACAAGGGGTCCAATCATGGTTGACTAGCCACAAAATCCTTGCCTATTCCCCAAATGAATCGGCCAACCCCCCCCCCCCTGCATGAGCCAATTAGATGCCAAGGTCAACCAATTATACTAACAAGGTTATCACCTTTTTGCACACCATGAAATGAGAAAGTTAACTTGCCTTAATTGTGAACCAATGATACATGGCTTTCACCTCAACCTCTCGGCTATATATAGAGCACAAGAGATCATGAGGATTGCACTACAACACATTCACCATATCACTAACACTTGAAAACTTCCTTTCTTCCCTTTGGAGACCCCTCGGCCGACCCCAAACCCCCTAACCCGAACCCCATTTCGAACCAACGACACATAGCAGCCCCTATGCGGTAACATTTGGAGTATTGAAGGTCGTGGAGAGGAGAAATCAGCTCTAGATCAATTACCTTCTAGTCCCAACACTCGTTATAGTGGTAAGTTCACAAAAACCATCTTATAATACTTTTTACATATGATTCGATCCATGATAAGTATCACCCGACCCCCACCCCCACCCAAACTCGCACACCTATATCGAGTCACACAAACAAAAAACAATCGACTAAAGCCCACTTTAATCATAGAAACTTGTAATTAACACACTTGTATGTACACTCACATAAAGTATAGGTCTACGCGTATAAATACCATGAATGGACACATGAACACCCACACATACACGCGAGTGTATGCATGTGTGTCTAGACGAGATTAAAGATGGAAATAATCGTTTTTAGAAACACTAAATCGATACATAAACAAAGGGTGATTTTATAAACATGTGTTAACTAACCTTAGCACAAGCTTTTGTATTAAGATATGTGTTAAATGTCTAAGTGTATGTGTTAACAAGAACAAAATACATAAAAATGGAATTTTTTATACACCCTAGCTAAAACTTGTATCAATATTTCCACTCTTGGGTACAAATAACTAAAAAATGTGCAATACGATAACACAAAGATAAACCAAGGCATTAGCTTACAATAAAGGGGTAATAATAGCTACATATGGTGACAAATGAACATTTCCCCAACACTTACAGTGTGTGATTCACATAAATTGTGGCACTGAAACACAGTCCATAAGAGTTCAAGTCGGGTGAACAAATGCATGGTAGATAGTACAACCATAGTCTTAAGTTGCCTTTAATGAATTTAGGGCATCCCAGTCCAGACATTACCAAGACAGACACAGTCCAGTTTAGCATTCAGACATCATGTGAGTTTTTCACGGCTCCTTTCACTGTTTTTACATTTTTCCGGGGGAAAAACATGCGTACAGTTTTCAGTTACAATCATGACTATTATGTGAACATGAGACATTAAGGTTCAGGATCCTTTAAGCCCTCGTGTCATACATCATACCATAACCATTAGCTATGGACTTAGCCATGAAACACCGGAATAGATCTATTGGGTTGACACCCCCACTCTTGGTCAGTCGCTCTGACCGGATGACAGATATCAAAAGAGTGCTTGTATTTCACATTATTTCATTGTCTTTAGTGTACAATGGGAGAGGCACAACATGTCAAGGTTTGGTTATGGGCTCATGTTAGATCACATATATTATATTGCCCTAGCTAGGCAGTAATTTAGTCGGTTTTGGATTACATGTCCATCATATACAAACCCGTGAACTCACCAACTTTATGTTGTCCTTTATTTTACATGCATGTTTTTTAGGAAATTAGCATGGAGTATGGAACTTGGGAAGGTCGCGTGCGAGCATTTATGGGATACCTCCTTTTGAACCGTTGTGTTGTCATTTTAACCTACACTTTTTATGCAATGGTTTTCAATTTGAAAAATTAATGTTATGTTTGTAAAACTTGGTTGTTTAATGGAAGGTCCTATTTTATTTTAACTAATGCTCGTGTGACCTTTATGCTTGAAAATCATTCGAAGTCGCACCTCACGTTTCCGCCTTGGCGAGGTGTGACAGTGCATACATAAGACTAACTAGGTTAGTGTGACATTAAAGACTTTTACACTCCGTTCCCGAGTTTACTTGAGGAGGGAAAAGAAAGGAAAATAATCGAAAGAAAGGAAAGGAAAGGAAAGGAAAAGAAATGATACATATCCTTTCCTTCCATTTCATTTCAAATCGGAAGGAAAACTAAACTAAATGATTTGGCCTAGTTTCCTTCCATTTCCTTTCTTAAGTGAAACTCGGGAATACAATATGTTATGTTTTCCTTTCTTTTCCTTCCTTAAATGAAACTCGGGAACACAATCAAATTTCTCTTTCCTTTCATTTTCTTTCTTTTCCTTCGTTAAGTTACTCGGGAACACAACGTTATAGTTAAAAGGCGAGGGGCTAATATTGTTAAATGGTGAAACAAGGGGTATTAGAGTGGGAAGGAGCCAAAGCTCCCTCATTCACGATCTGGAGATCGTGTACCCAATCCCAAACCCTTTTCATCACCAAGACAAGATAAGGCAAGATCAAGCTCCATCAAGCCCAAACCAAAGAATAAATTGATGCATGCAGTGGGAAAACAAATATCTAGACCTTGGTTAGCCTTAAGGTAACATTCAATTTGTGATTAGATTATGTTTAATGAGTTAGGGTGAAAAAGCATAAAGTGGGCTGTTGATTATTGATGAAATAAGTAACTAATTAAGGATTCTCTAGTGTTAGGGAATCATATGGAAGCAAAAAAAACTTGAAAATGTAAATTTACTTAGCCTATAGTTGGTTAATCAAAATAGGTGAGGTGGGTTGTTAAGATGCATAACAAAACCCGCCATCTATAGCTAAGATTGTTGTCCATTTAGACTATCAATTTGGCACGTTGTAATACATGTGTTCGTTTGATTGATAAATGTTGTCATTGATATGCAAAAGGGTTGAGCCTTAGTGGAATCACCCATGTAATAAAAATGTTAAAATGGCTCATGCCAAGGGCACGATAGAATGCCGAGGAGAAGTTCTCGTTAATAAAAGTTAATGAAACTTTGTGTAGATCAGGTGTTGGCGAGAAGAATGGTAAATTATGTGTGTCCAGTGATAATAATGTTCAAAACGTTGATATTATAAAATGATCAATTGGGAAAGTAGTTGCTAACGCATAACGCCCATCAAGGCGGTCGAATAAATTCTTAGGCGAACTTGATTGTAGCTAGGCATGGTAAAGCTTATGCATTTTTGTACGCTTATGTGTTAAATATCATGTGTTTATGGAATTATGAAAATATACGAGTTCTAAACACCCGAATGGATGTATAATAATGTTGTTCGTTTTTTCCCAGATTGGAACAAAGGTATTTCGTCGGTTGCGGAGATTTCAGAATTCCAAGATTTACGCTTCCTTTTGAAAGATATTATTTTGGCGGATTCGGACGACCTGTGGGAATGGACGTTTAATGTGGCAAAGGGCTTTTCTGTTGGCTCGGTTAAAGAGTTCATTCGCAAAGGTACAGAGGTAAAGCGAAGTTGTATTATGGATTCGGAGTCGATGTTGCCGCTTAAAGTTATTTTGTTTATTTAGCGATTGGAGATGAACCGTATCCCGACTCGTTTGGCTCTTCGCTCGCGGCAGGTGGATATTCCTAATGTTGTTTGCAGCCTTTGTGATGTTGATAGCGAAGATGTTAACCATTTATTTGCGGGGTGCGGTTTTTCGTTCGGGGTTTTGGCGGCTGTGGGGAGTTGGTGCAAGGTCGGGCTTATTTTGGTCAGTGACGTTGCTCATCTTCTTTCTTTCCAAAATCAGATTGCTGGTTCGAAGTGGGTCAAACGGATTTTTAAATGCATTATTAAGATCACTTGTTGGGCTATTTGGAAATCTCGCAACTTGAAGGTTTTAATCGGAAGGATCCTAAAGTGATAGAGGTGGTCAGCTTGGTTAAATCTTGGTCGTTTCTTTGGATCAAACATAGATCTAAGTTTTCGAGTTTGATATGGAAAGATTGGATTGTTAACCCCATGTATATGTTGTAATTTTGTTTGGCGGTCCTCGCTTTGAGGGCTTGCCTTTTTTCGTTAATGAAGTTTACTTTTCAAAAAAAAAAACACCCGAATGGATGATGATCAATTAGGGAAAGTGAACGAGTCGTCAAGCAACTAAGGGGCGAAGGACTCGTGGGGAAAGCGCACACATAAGGTAAGTCATTTTCATGACTTGTGTTTAGTAAATTAGAGCATGACTTCTTATCATGCTATGGCGACTTGAGTTAATCCTTACATGTCGCAGTGGCTTTCCTCTAACCCGTCGTGTGGCACCATGAACTTCCAAACGTGGAAATTCATTTCATTGCATCAAAATATGATAGTTGAACTAATATTTTGATGTTTAAACTTGGTTTATCATTAGGTGGGAACCCTTAATCCGGATGAGGATCGAGCCAAACACAAGAACGAACACTTCATACAAGTCATGCTTCCGCTAGTTTTGTTTTTTAAAATATTGGGTAGTTAATCCAAGAAGCGTTATGTTTCTAGTACATGCTACATTGGTGTCCATAACTATAAATTTTTGGGTAGTACTATATATGTCGTTCCATTATGTTGTTAAGTAAATATGTTTTAGGTAATGAATGATTGTTTTAACTCTTCAAAATGTCTTCCATTCAGCTATTTAGAATGATTTTCCAATTAATATTGTTAATATTAGGAAGGGGGTGTTACATCATATTTTCACATTTTACTACATCCATCACTAAATACATTGGGTTGTCATCACACTATCACTAAATCATTCCCATCAATACAAAAAAAAAAAAAAAAAAAAAAAAAAAACCCTCACAAATAAAAGAATTACACCTTATCTCCAAACAAACCACCCACCCTACACACCTTCTTTCATGGTCGCGATATACATCACGACACATATCTTCTGACTCCGTCTTAATTGAATGAACTTGATGAATGAACTAATAAAATAGCATTAGCTCATGTGGTAACAATATCTTCTGACTCCGTCTTAATTGTTTTTCTTATTTTTCAGCTTTTCTTACTTTTCTTATCTTAGAATTGCACTCCCATCGTATTAACTTATTCCTGAATTATGACACTGCAATGAAGCTCATGATTAAATACTGGTTAGATATATGGAAAAAGTTATAAGTCATAAGAAGAAATATTAAAAATATTATTTATTATGTAATTGATTGTATAATATGGTGTATCAACCGGTGTATCTATTAGAGCATTTACAATGCTTATGAATGGAGCGTCCGTCCAAATCAAATGGACCATCAAAATGGATTTTGTGCATTGGAAGGGAAAGTAGAGGGTTGGTCCATCCGGTATACCGGACTGGTCCGCCCCTATTTTCTTTTTCTTTTTAAATTAGGTATTGGGTTGAATGAAATAGGAAAAGTAAACTATGAGGTGGAGTTTGGAATGGTTTGGGGTTGAAGAAAAAAAATGGGTTGTGGTTTGGAATGCTTTGAAATGATGTAGCATGGTGACGTGACGGTTTTGGAGTGTTTATTGGGGGTATGCATTGTGGTGCTCTTAGGTTAGGTTGCGATAGTCAGAATAAACCGTCGGCTATATTTATGTGTATATAGAACCTTCTGGATGTATCAAAACAAATATGTGATCAAGATCCTAGTAAATCAATCCTGTGATAAGATAATAAAACATAATCTTCATTTGATTTCATCGTTCCTATAAGCAAAATTGGATTTTTGGAATTTAAACTATGATTTATTACTTAAAAAAATAATTTGTTCAGGACAAGTTATCGGGTGACACTCTTAACTGTCACCTTGATTGTTAATTAAGTGCAATCACTCATCCAATCATCATAAATTCACACTTTATTTTCACTAGATTTCGCTCACATAGAATGTACATTTCCCATTTCTCTCTGTGGGTTCAATTCCTTTATACTCAGCCAGCTAAGTTATATGTTGGTAATGACTTTATTCATGAGCTACCACTTAAGTTCAATAGGGGAAACCCTCATCTTTGCCCTCATCTTGCACCCTTTAGTTCTTCAAGTACAAGAACACTGGAAACTTCCATTTCATGCTTGGTACTTTGATGATGGAACAGTTATTGGTGATGCCACAGAGGTTACTAAAACTCTAGACATTATTAGTTAGAAGGGGGTGTCCTTGGGGTTTAAACTTAATATAAATAAAACAAAGGTTTTTTTTGGCTAATGTGTAATGGGATGTAGGTTAGAGACGGGCTTTTCCCAAGTGAGATTGAGAAGCCGGAGTTGGTCATGAGGCGCGCCGCGTGTACAGTTGACCTTATGGGAGCCTCCCTGCCTGCGGGATCCTTATAGCTAGCTCCTTTTGCTTCGGTCATGCATGGGGGTTCCTAGGCTATAGTTTGGTTTACGGACATGCCAACCTCCCATGATGGATAATGCGGTATCCCGGTTTGATCATAAAGGACTTCGGGAAGCAACTGAAGACATTGTGGTGTGAGGGGAACGTTTTTTTTTTTTTTTTTTTTTGTGACTTCCTGTGGCGGATGGCGTCCCTTCCGATCCGTCTTGGAGGCTTAGGCCTTCTTTTAGCCCATGATGTTGTTGTTTGTGTTTTCACGCCTTCCAGAGCCCAGTATTGAAAGTTGCAGGACCACATGCTGCGGAACAGCGGGGTTGCTGGCCCTGACTAGGAATACACATAAGCTCTAGAACGCCTGCATGAATCCCTCCCTAATTTTGATCTTGGTGGTTTCTATAACAAGGCACCACAAGCCTCATAAAACTTTGACGAATGCCCTTTTAGTAAAATCACTCTAAGCATGGGAGAAGATTTTTGTTCGTCACCCCGCCAGAAAGTAGTGGTAGAATGCTTGCAAGGACCCCACACTCAGGATCTCCTTATTGTCATTCTTATCCAAGGTTTGGGGCAATGTATGTCAGCAGTAGTACATGACAGTTCTTAAATACTGCTTGATAATACTCATATTCTCGTATGACGAACCTTTCCCGGATTATTATAAGGTCTGCTTAGATAAATATGGAGAACATGTGATCCACTACAAAGAGTGGTGGGGTTCAAATATCCTCCCGATCTGGTTCGGGATGTCTTATGGGATATACTCAGGCGAACCGGGATATCGGAAAAGAAGGAGGCACCAATTAATTTTCTAAAGGATCCGGCGGAGCGGAGGGAAGATCCACTTTTCGACCATCGGACGTGCTTGTGTTTGGATGGGCGGGTGGGAAATATGCTTTTTTGGACCTCATTGGTGTATCTCACCTAGTCAGGTTTCGAGATAGTTTTTGTGGTTGGGCAAGCGATGATGAGAGAAGAGTCAAAGAAAGTTGAGAAGTATGTTAGAGCCTGTAAAGATAAGTTAGATAACCACATGCCTTTATCCCCTTGGCTTTTGACTACTTTTGGCTCTCTGGCACCGGAAGTTGTTCGGTTTATGGTCAGAGTTCAACGGGTTGTTCACAACAACATTTCGACCCTCCAGGGGCAAGTGTTTTTCTAGTAGATTAAGTTTCACTATTAAAAAAGAGTGACGGCGTAGCTTGTTGCCCGTCTGCTTGCTATCCTAATTTCAATTGTCCTTTAAAGAGATGTATTCTCTCATAATCATTCATGTGAGCAAAAATCAAATGTAAATGTATGATGGTTTATGTGAATAATGTTGTCCTTATCGATGAAACTTAAAGTTCGATTTAGTGTCAATAGTTAAATTTTAAGTGTGTATGATTATCAATAATAATAGAATGAATTTATGAATCCAATTTTGTTTGGAATAGACACTTTTGTCTATTTTAAAAATATGAAGTATATTTTTTCTCCAATTTAACCATATGCTGTCTATAAATACAAGCTACTAGCTCATCTCCTTCATCACAAACAAATAATCAAACAACAACAATGGCTTCACTCCCGACCACCATGATCCTCCTATCACTTCTGTTCTCCGGAATGCTTTACGCCAACGCAAGAGCAGTCAATCATCTAGTGTCGACTCTCACCCAAACAAGCGAGTTCGATTTCTACACACTGGCTCTCCAATGGCCTGCCACTTTCTGCTCAACACATGAGAACAAATGTTGTCCTCAAAATGGTTGTTGTGCAGGGTAATTAATCAATCAATTTCAAGCAGATATATATTATTATTTATTTTCCCAAAGTTGTATTTATAATATGATGATGAAAATATTATTCTTTCTTATGTTTTCCAGGGAAAATTCTAGTCCTCCACCAGGATTCACAATCCGTAAGTTTTCTATACAAATTAACGTTACGCGTTCTTTTAGCTAATGAACACGCGAGTAACCTCTCTATGTTGTGCTGCAGACGGACTATGGCCCGATTACAATGATGGAACATGGCCATCATGTTGTCAAGGTCCTGCTTTTGATGAATCAAAGGTATTCGTTTACTGTTGTACAATATTCTTGAGTAATATTCTGTTATAATCCATCAACTTGTTTTCATATTATTATTGCTAAAGAGAATTAAGACGCAAAATATAAAATGTATATTCACCAACTCGAGGATTACAAGGACAGGAGAATTACCATATTAGTCCATATATATAACAATCCTAACAAACCCTATAATAACAAAATAACTATACTAGCTTCTTTGCCCGGGATCAACTGAATGTTATTGGATGGAACCGTAAAGAAGAACGATGAAGAACAAAAAACATGTTACACACACAAATACACACTATAGTATTATTATCAAATGACGGTACAATAGAATTAGGCTCGTTATTTAAATATTTATGTTAAATATCATGTTTTTAGTAGCATATGTATTTAAATATTTATGTTAACACCTGCATTAGAAATTATTTATGAAACTATCTGACTATGCATTAATATTATTGTTCCAAAATGTAGCTCAAACCATTGCTTAGTGCAATGCACACGTATTGGCCGATCCTAAGTTGCAACGATATATCATCATGCAATAACGAAATAAAATCGTTTTGGGCTGATCAATGGGGTAAGCCTCTTCCTTCCAGTTGCATCATTCATTTTATAAATATTTTTACTTCTTTTGTTTGTTTTTTCTAAATGCTTTATTAACTCGTCGGCTTCATTTTATTCGCAGCGGAACATGGTACATGTGCCTCCTCTGACCAATATGAGTATTTCCTGACCGCCCTTGAATTGTATTTCAGTTATAATGTCACGGTAACGTTTTTTATTTTTTATTTTTATAGATTGTGAATTTGAATTGCTAGATTTTAATATAGTAAAGGATATTACTTTTCTTCCCATTTATTAATATACATCCTATATATGTTTCTCCTGTAATTTATAGGAAGTTCTTTTACAAGCAAAGATTAAACCTTCAAACTCAAATGTGTACTCATTAGCTAGCATTATTTCTACTGTTGAAAAAGCTTTCAATGCAAAGCCTCAATTGGTCTGCAAAAACAATGATGTCATTAAAGAAGTTCGTTTGTGTTTCACCAAGGACCTCGAGGTTTGTCACTATATATATATATTTTTTGTAATATATTTTTATAATAAACTAATAATCTGATCTTAATCACTTCTAATAATGGTGTATTAATATTCTTGCAGATTCGCGAGTGTTTAGAACCTAGTTGGTGTCCGGAGTATGTCCGCTTACCAAAATTCGCATTCGTTGGTAAGCTTACTGTAATGATAAAAGCTTTTCTTCCCAACATATATGTGAACTAATATTTAAAATCGTTAAATGCATCATATAGAAGTTATACAATGATATTAATATGGTTAATCATATTAGTTTGACATGCATGTTATTATTATCATTTTTTTACTAATTCCACCTTTTGTTTTCCATTTGTAGGTGGCGCGAAGACTGACGATTGGTTGCTTTCTGCTGTTAAATCAGTTACTGTCTGATGAAGGAATTTCAAAACCATGTCTTGTATATGGTTAATTTCCAGTAACTTAAAAATAATTCAATGGGAGATCGAGTGATGGTATCTCTATTGATGTACCTTTGTGTAGTTGGTGTTATGCTTTATCCTGTGTGGTTGTAGACTGCCATTCGGCAATTCTGTTGAATAATAATAAATCAATGAGTTAGTGTTTTTTCTAGTTATTTTATATATATTTATACAATACTGTTAACTAAATTAGTTATGCAAAAAGATAAATTGGTGATGAGAAATGATTATGTAGAAATGTAAAGAGATCATGGGATATAAACGATTACCTAAGGAAAGGTTGTGAGAAATGTCACAACCATGAAATATAAAGAACTCAAATATATTTCATCAATCCAACTCACTTGTACAGAACCTTAAAACAAACAATCTAAAAATACAAACCAATATCTCACAATGTTCTAACAACTTAGAGATTACAAAACAATGATCTCTACAACTAGATCTAACAGAACACCAGAATTACAAACTCCAGATGAGTATGTAATCAATTCTAGGCCTTAACAAAAGAGAACTCAAAACCTAATTTCAAAGAGAATGGATGAATGAGAGAATAATGATAATTGGAGAGAGACAGAGGGGGGGGGGAGAGCGCACTTTTTATATCACTATAACAGATCAGACCTTTAGCGGCGACTGTCGCCGCTAATGCTCTCGTCTAAAATAATTGGTGCCTAATGCCCCTTGTGGCCGCTAAATGGTCGCCGCTAAAGGTGATTTTCCACGTGACATTATCTTTTTAATTTGTTTATTTTTTTGCCACGTGTCATGCCACTTGGCAAATAGCTGTGCAATCTGGGCAAGATCTTTAGTGGCGACTTGTCGCCGCTAAAGTTCTTTTTTTTCCTTCCCCTTCTCGCTTTGTCCACATACGCACAATCAAACGAAATAATAACAAAACTAATTAACCAAACATACCAGCATTTACATATATATATATAGGTTTAGGATCCTGTACAAAGTACATTTTTCGTGAGAAGTGTGAGAAGGACTAAGAATTGACATGTAGACATCATGTTTTGGATTTAGAAATGATTTTTTAGGTTGTTTTAACTTGAAAAACACCAAACACAACAATCTAAAACACAATACAATGTATTATAGTAATTAAATTTAAAAAACAGCTAAAACACACTACTTAACGTTTAAACACACTGCTAATGTTCTTAGCATGGTGTTTTAAGTTTTAAGCTTAAAATACATTGTTTTCGGTTTTTAATTGTTATGTTTGGTGTTTTTATAGGCAAAACAATCCAAAACATCACGACTAAGTTCAAAAAATGATGCCTAAGTATCAATTTTTAATACTTCTCACACTTCTCACAAAAAAAACCACTTTGTACACGATCTTGACCCTATATATTATATATATATATATATAGAGGATTTGGATCATTTGAGAACCACCATTTAGAGAGAGAACCAAAGAACCAGTGTGAACAGGTGGCATTTTTGTAAATATGAAGGTGTTTACAAAAACCCCTCCATACAAAAAAAAAATAAAAAAAAATTATATAACCTAAATAAATAAAAAATAAAAAAGTAAAAAAACCAAAATGATTATTTTTCATTATTAATTCGAAAAAAAAAAATAAAAAAAATTAAAAAAAATTAAAAAAATGGCTTGTGACGTCGTATGACGTCATCCTAATGCACATGTGCATTTCGCTGTTATATATACAGAAATACATCGTATGCACATGTGCATTTTGACGTGTTTGTCGTGGTACACGTAAAATTTCCCAATTACAACTATTGAATAGTGGCAAGAAGGTATCGAACACAGGGAGTTTGTGGAAAATGTGTAATTTCTAGCTTTGTTAATTAACTAAAATTAAACTACTTAACAAAAAGTAAATGATTAAGATTTTTTGTTGTTTTGAGTTGAACTAAAATAACGACTAATTATCGATTTAAACTTAAGAGCGTTTCTTCAAATTATGAGATAATGACCATTCAAGGATCCGGTTTCTCTAAACAGTTGTGTGAATTTCAACTAGAAAGAGTTACATAGACATAACTCATGTACAAGCAATTGTTGTGATAAAAGGGAACAAAGTACTCGGATTTAATTAACGCGAGGTTGTTTCCCAATGACCAATTAATCAATAACCAACCCCCAATCCTTCCCGTGATATCTTGATTGTTAGCAACACCAAGAACGTACGATAAAGACTAAGAATTAGTAAATTAATCAACACACTACCAGCAATTGTTCATACACCATAATAATCAAGCAAAGTACCAAATTATTATTCTAGAAATGTAAAAAAACACACATTAGAGTTTTAGAAAAACCTTCACCAAGAATGATCACCAAATGTTTAGCCTAGCATAGCTTGGTGAATCATCAAAATCTTCAAATAATTGTTCATAAGAATTACAAACATAAACCCAATGATTAGAAATGTTCTCCAATGATTCTCTAGCCCAAAAATCGCCCAAGAGTTGCTTAGAATCGTTCACAAGTGAGAAGATGCCCAAAAGACACCATAAATTCGTGTTTAATAGCAGGAGTTACAAGTTGGTGCAGGGGCTACCGTACCTCACGGTAGCACCGTAAGGTACGGTAGAAAGTAAAACCCAATGGTGGTTCACCACTGTAGAATGGTGGAAAAATGCACACAGGGGCCACCGTAGCTTACGGTGGAAAGCTTCAAAAACTGATTTTTTTTCTTCTTCCATATCTTCCTCGCTCCGATCCATTCCGGCCCGTTCCAAAGCTCGTATTTCTTCATTTTAAGCTCCTTAATGCTCCTGCAACCAAAGTACTTGTAGTCACCCAATTCCAAGCAATATCATGATCAAATGTGGTTAATATAAACGTTTTAATATTATAAAGGGTTTTTCCTTGAACCACCCGTCACATTTCACTATTAAATCACACTTTTGAATGAATTGTCAATTACCATAGTTAAATTATTATTAAATGGACACGATACATATATATAAGGGGTCACAAATTTTATTCATTGATCATTAAATTGATGCAAAGTGAGATATAAAATACACACGAACTCGTCAAGTGTTTAGTCATGCATATTATAACATAAATTGAAAATAAAACACGTGTATAACAACAAACATGAATAAACTTAAAACAACTCTATATAAGAACTATAAAATAAGAAACGTGTACTGCATGCACATGTGCATTTCACTAATATAGTTAGATTTGTTTAGTGGTTTAACTTTCTGGCTTATTTTTTAGGTATGGTGGGACGGGGTGGGGTGATGGGTTTAGGGTTTTGGGTGGTGGGTGTATAATTATAATCATGCACATGTGCATATGTCAATTTCATTATCATACCAATTTACATACGCTAAAAATAATAATTACAAACATAATCAACCTATCAACCACCATATAAGTCCACCCAAAATATACATATGTGCATGCATCATCCTTCAAATAACAAAGTTTTTATACCATTTGTTTTTATCATACAACTACATCTAGTTTCTACCAAAAGTATTAAATCAATAAAACAAACGATAACAAAAAAATATATCAATATTACAAACCAACTATGTTACCACTAACCACCTACTTACAAACTTCTAATTATCTCACAACCTCACGTTCATCAACATTGTCCCTTCTATTGGTTATTTGTACCCCTTTCATCTTCTTCCCCTTTTACTTATCTTCTTATAACACTCTTTCACACATCACTGATGCCTCATCTTACATCTCCCTTTTTTTTCATCCGTCAATCTGCACAACGTATACTTCTCAAATTTATGATGTTGTTCGTGTGTTTAAACAACTAATAATTATCAAAAACTGTTTTTTCTTTAAAAGAAAAACAAGACTAATTTTTTTTACATCTCTAGAGTACTGGATTGATTTACTATCCAGACTATAGACCTTGTGTCTCTTTTTTCATAAGAAAACTAATAAAGACACACTTTTCAGCCATACTTTCTAACTTACTAGAAGTAACCCCGCGCTATGCGGTAGGATAAACCATTTTAAATGAAAGTTAAATGAAAATGTAGACAAAATAGTAATAATAACACTAATAAAAAAACCTAAAACTAAAATATTGTAAAAATAAAAAACTGTTTTAGTTTATGTAAGTGCATGATGTCCCTAGGCTAGTATATACGTTGATTGGACGTGTTACGGGGTGTTTGGAGATGTTGATACGCGTTTCGGGGCGTTTGGGACACTTCAAGCGAGTACGGAGTGGCTTTAGGCATTTACGGCCTATACCACATCAGTCTTGATGTGTGATAGCCCTACTCATCTATAGTTACATGTGTGATAGCCCTACTCGCCTGAATATACTAGTGTGATAGGCCCTACTCGCTAGTTGTTCATGTGTGATAGCTTCCTACTCGCCTAAAGGGGTCTGTACGAGTATGGGAGGTATAAATAGTCCAAATCATTGCCCTAATCATTAGTTCTTGCCTCACACACTCTCCAAACACCCTCCCATGGTCTGTAAGGTCTGATTTGATCTCTGTAAACACTCGAGCTCTGTTTTAGTGATTAATCTATAATCTTTTGACCCGTGTGTGTGTGTTGTGATTACTCGTTTATCATTGTTTCATCTTTGTTTCTGTTATTGAGACATATTCAAGGGATTCCGCACCTTGAATATAGCCCTCGTGATTGTCGGGTGACGC
The DNA here is from genome assembly GCA_030844895.1 of Ambrosia x helenae. Classification (NCBI taxonomy): domain Eukaryota; kingdom Viridiplantae; phylum Streptophyta; class Magnoliopsida; order Asterales; family Asteraceae; genus Ambrosia; species Ambrosia x helenae. The sequence goes on from JAUTDX010007255.1 coordinate 134,113, forward strand.
GTTAGTCGATCCTACAAGTGGTATCAGAGCCGAGGCTCTTATCACGAGTGTTTTGATAGCAAAAACGAGCAAAAACAGGTAGGTTTTTATGGGAAAGTTGTGATTTTAAGCAAAAAAACCTGTTTTGAAGTTTGAAACTTTGAGTTTTTGATAAAAACCCTTATTTTCAAATTCTTGGTGTGTGTTTATGGATTAAAACGTGTGTTTTTTATTAGGTTTTGTTCTAGAAGTGTTTTGGAAACTTTTCCAATCATTTGGGGTATAAACACATTGTTTTGGTTAAGATTTTGAGGCAAAAACGGCTGTTTTTGAGCAAAAGTGGGGTTACAGATCAGATCTAGCGATTACGCAGACATTCTAGCATTTAGGAAACCCTAATCGCCTATATATAGGCGAATACAAGAGAAATTGAGCATTTAGCATCCTATTCGCCTATCCTTTAGGCGAATACAGTGCTATACCATATAAAGATTCCTAATCGCCTATTACTTAGGCGATTACAAGTTCCCTTCACACATTTAGCCTCTAATCGCCTATACATCTAGCGAGTAGAGGCCTACTCGCCTAAATTAGGTGTGGTATAGCTCCTACTCGCGTGTAAGGTCCCCAAACACTAGCATTTACACCCTAATCGCCTATAATCACACAAATAGAGTTCCTATTCGCCTAAAAGGACCTGAAACTGAAAAATTTGACTAAGTATCGGACTTTTGACAAATATTAACATATGGCAAACCCGTGGGGTCATCTAAACCAACCAAGGCAACATAATAACCAACAATTAAACAATCAAGCGAACGTACCCACAAATCTTGGCAATACTCAGCCGAGCGAAACGCGCAACGGATGCAACAAGCGCAGATGCAAGCGAATGTTGCCGGAATCAATCCGTGGGCGCTAGCGGCTCAACAACAAGCGATGAACGCGAATCCTTGGGCACTCGCGGCTGCTGCAAACTCACAGACAAATCATCTGTCTTCCGTTCTCATGAGTGACTTAGAGACGGGTAGTTCGAATAGGGCGCCGAAATTGCAATACATGTCAGACTACCATGGTTGGAAAGGCAGATTTCAAACGTATGTTGAGGGTATTGATGGTCTCGTGTGGTCAGCGATAGAGACTGGGTATAGTAGGCCTATGGTTGAGAACTCCACAACTCCGATCTCAATTGAAGACATGAATGAAGATCAGAGGAAGAAGTATAATTATGAGAAGAAGGCGATGGCGGCATTGAAGCAAGCTCTTCCCAAGGATATTCTTCATCAATTCGCTCAGTGCACAACATCATAGATGCTTTGGTTAGCACTGGCTGAGCGAAATGAGGGTAATCTGAAGACGCGAAAGGTTAAAATGGATCAACTCAAGAAGGAGTTCGAGAACTTCAATGCCATTGGGAACGAATCTCTGAGGGACTTGACTGCTAGATACTACCATCTGATGTCTGAAATGTATCAGTACGGGGTCTTATATTCATCTGCTAACCTTGTAGAAAGATTTGCTGAGGCGCTACCTCCTCACTGGCATCAATGGTTGGATATTCTAAAGTCAAGCAATGCATATCAGACTCTCTCCATCAACGAGTTCATTACCGAGCTGGAGAACAAGGAGATAGAGGAAATCAGGAGAGCAAACAAGGCGCCCATTCCACAGAATCCCAGCATCTATTATGGGAATCCTCTTCAGGACACCAGTGTGGGTGGCACCAAACCACAAACTGCTTTTGTGGTTAACCCGGACCCAGTTTATGCTTTCGACAATTATGGTCCCCAGCTGATGTTCCTCCTCCTACATATCCTTTTGGACCAAACCCGTATCCTTTGAATTTTAATACTAACCAGTTTGGTGTTAACCCGTTTTCTCATCTTGCAGCACCAGCGCAGGCAACTGCAAACTTTAGTGGACCTTCTTCTACAGGTTTTGGCGGGGCTCCAACTACAAGTTATGGTGGATATGGAGGTGCTTCTACTTCTAATCAAGGTGGCTATCGGACCAATACTGTGATACCCCGAAAATTCAGGTTCTCACTTTAACTAAACTCTAGTTACATTTCCTTGCCTTATACTTAACTAGGGTTAGTTAGATAAGACATACGTGCATGGTTGTGAGTCAATGTGTGATTGCATGATTAGTGAACCTCGGACGTTGGTGAAAAATAAACTTATGTGAAAACCATACGTGATTATGTGAACCTAAACCGAACACGTTAATAGAAATCATTAAAAGTGGAGCATGAGGTTGATTAGGGTCTTAATGCATGGGGTTACACTTGTTACGGTCCGAAATAACGAAAACGTCGAAGGATAACGCGTCGGGAGACGAAACGAGAAAAGAGCGCGCCACCCGGACCTGTGAGCGGCCGCTCACAGGCACCGAGCGGCCGCTCGAAACGAACTGACGGGTCTAAACCGCCTTAAACTTATATTTAAGCAACCTAAACTCCCATGCAACCCCCATACTCAACCCTAATCGCCCCCTTACTGCCCCACACGAATATTTCACTCAAACAACCTCTGCTAAGGCTCAAGATCATCAATTGGGAGGCTCCAAGGCGCGCGATTGATCGATTGAGAGAGCTAAGGGTATATCTTACGATTTCTTATGCTTTTATCTTGTGTTTTCATTAATAAAAATCATATAATAAGTTTGTCCAGGTCTGAATGAATTTATAAAACATTAAAGCATGAATCTTTTTGAAGATTAAATGGATTAAACATACTCATAAACGCTTAGTAACATCGTAGGATACTTGTTGCGCAAGTAATTGGTGTTTTGATTCTTAAAGCTTTGATCTTGACATGTTTAATCATAGAATCTGATAAAATAAGTATTAGGAATGTTTTGTGTTGATGATTGGTGAATGTTAATAGTTTTTGTGCACACGGTAGGCGATTAAAGTATGATTTAGGCGAAACTAAAATCTGGACAGAATGGTTAGTCAAATTTGTAGGAGCTGTAACACGGCTCTAACATAATAATTTTAGGGTTTTCTTGGCATGGTTAGGTCACACCTGGTCTTAGCTTTTCATAAAATCATGTGTTTTGGACGTAGGATGAGTCGTTTTTGGAATTTTAATTGATTAGGGGTCATATCAGATTTTCGGATTTGTAAATTGGGTTAACTTTAAATAGCCATAACTTGAGATTTACAAGGAGTTAGGTTATGAAATTTTTACAGTAGGTCAATACTGGAAAAATAGAGCTTTTCCAAGTGGATTCATCTCGTTTGGATGAATACACAATTTTTAAGAATTTTCCTACTAAACTGACCTGTTGTGAAAATTTTCTGAACACTGCTGTGTTGTACGAATTTTTATAATTTTTGTGTTTGGAATTAAGACAAAACAAAAATAGGTATTGCCAAGTGAATCCCAAAGAAAATTCAGTAAAAATTTGGGAGGATAACTCACTGGTTTACTATTTTAAATAAATTCGTTTTGATGGCGCACAATCTGTCCTGAAAACACAGATTGTGTATTATGTGACTATGTGATTACTTGAGGTCTTAGGTGATCTAAAATTGACATATAACGGAAGTACACATGTTTACGACACATAAGGGCTATAGAAACTAATTATAACCAACTCATTCACCAACGAGTCCGTAGGGTTTACTATTGCATGTAGAATCACTAGGCGTCGCATACACACTTTTGAATATTTAAAACGCCTTGGACAAACGAGTTATATGGTGTAATGATGTTACGCCTATACTCACGTAGTGACACTGTTATTAGGGTGTCGGTAGCATATAATACTTGCTGTTTGGATTCTTTGCTTACGCGATAAGGTGAGTTTCACTACTTTTTCTCAAAGCATGCGTCTCGGGTTGAGACCACATTGGTAACGTTTTCTAGTCTATCTTGAGATAACTTTCTTTTACACATCCGGGTTTGGGGTGCATGGTTCACGTGGTGAATCTATTTTCACTAATTCATGTATATGTCCTTGATGAACTAAACCAAACACATCTTTTAAGTCCTTCAAAATACCGAATCAATTGCCGGTTGGGCAAGCGGGTTAATTAGTTGATAGCGCTATTAGGTCTAACAAACCTCACATCGTGCTGGGAGCACGGATGTGAACTATTAGCTTCAAACATAATCATTGTCGATGGACAATGGTGCAAGGCATCTTTATCCCGGTTATGGGAACTTGTTCATTAGTAGTTCGGTATTCGCCGGTTTTAGTTATCATGAGTGGGCTAGCTACCCTGACATTTGAATTAGCTATTGTTTACAGGGTCTGAGGGACCAACGTTGTACACTTGACTTTTGGGGTTTTGAGAACCTACGTTATTATTTACATCGCTTACATTTATAGTGAACTCACCGACTTTATGTTGACACATTTTAGCATGCTTTGCAGGTCCTTAGGTACGGAGCACGATTTAGGGCATGCATCATTCGTGTCTTGGGTTATGGATATTTATTATTTCGTACTTTCAAACTTTGGTTTTGGGCGTGTTGTCTTGCGCAGACTTTTGCAAATGTTTTACTTTGTTTACGCTTCCGCATTACTTTAAATTGCTTGGTTAAACTTTGAAACTTTTTCTTAAAAACGAACTAAATGGTTTGGGCATTTAGAGTCGTTCATGATACTTATGGCTATGGGTCCTGGTTTGTCATGCACCTCGCGGTAAAACTCCGCAGTGGAAATTTGAGGTTGTGACAGATTGGTATCAGAGCCATTGGTTATAGTGAACTAGGAATTGCATTGCATTCTAGACTATAATCATTATAGCATAAGTATTAGTACACTCATCGTCTTCAGTGCACGCTTATTATTCTCGACTTCGAACACTAACCTAACATATTGCAGGTAATTATGGTTAACCCCGCTCACCGAAATTACTCTTACCGTGCTCATGACGGGCAACGACGCCCCATGTATGACCCTTATGAGGCCCCATCTTCATCACTCGAGCCGAGTGAAGCCACTAACCGTTGGCGTTGGTTCACGGACATCTTGCACTCGTGGGTCGTAAGTTATGGGGTGCCAGCTACAGTACCTCCCATTGTGGACTCGTGGGAGAGGACACTTGCAGGAATGGTGAGGCATGTACACACTGAGTTGGATAATGCTTACACTGGTATTAAGGAGTTCCAGTTCTGGAGAAGAAATGCTGACGAGACATTGACACATGTGGCGGGACAGATTGACTACTTACTCAGCGAACTAAGGAAAGTTAAGAAAGAGGCTGAGGAAGCAAAACAGGATGCTACTGCTACCAAACAAGAGTTGGCACATACTCGAGAGGAGTTAGCCATGGTTCGCAACCAGCTTATGGAAGCCTTGGAACCAATTGGGGAAGAGGACCCCGAGGAGGAACCCATGGAGGATGAGTTTGATGATTTGGGAGCAGCACTTGATGCAGCTCTTATAGAAGAGGAAGAGGAGGAAGAACCTGAGGAGTTACCAGAGGAAAGTGAGGATGAAGGATCAGTCATCTCTACGGACGACGATTGATTTTATTTATTATTATTTATTTAGTTATTTATTTTGTTCCTAGTATATTATGACTTCTATTTAATCTCGTGTGACTGGGTGATCTTTTGGATTGTTTTAGAACGTTGGTATTTTATTATTGATTTAACTTTTATTTTATTATTTATACGTGCGTGATTTACTAGTACACCGCGATGTACAAACGATTGTAGTCTCATGTGTATAGTATATTTGTAGAACTACGATGGCGGGGAGAGGTCATGGACGTGGACACATCAACCTAACACAAGCTGAGCTGACTGCACTGGTCAACGACAGGGTGGTTGCAGCCCTCGCAGCTATCCAAGCTGGTAACACTAATTCGTTTTATTTTACTCCTTCTACGAGCTCCAGCGTTAAACTCTATTACTCATGTGACTTCCGTGTTTGCACGTAGGTCAACCTCCACACCACCCTCCAGCCTGCACCTACAAAACCTTCATGGACTGCAAGCCTCAAAACTTTGGGGGATCTGAAGGTGCAGTTGGACTACTTAGGTGGTTCGAAAGGGTGGAGTCATGCTTTGCTATGTGCAACTGTCCACCAGCTGACCGGGTCAAATATGCCGCTGGTACACTTGAGAACGCGGCGTTATCTTGGTGGAACTCTCAGAAGCAAATACTGGGTGTGGATGTGGCAAATGCTACGCCTTGGGATGCTTTCAAGGAGATGATGAGGGAGGAGTACTGCCCTCGGGATGAAATCCAGAAGCTGGAAACTGAGTACCTGAATCTGAAAATGGTGGGGTCGGATATTGAAGCCTACACCACTAGGTCACATGAGCTAGCCACTATGTGCCCTAACTACTCAACCCCGCTCTACAAGCGAATTGAACTGTACATCAAGGGTTTGGTGCCGCAGATCAAGGGTATGGTTACTGCTGCCAACTTCAACAATCTTCAGCAGGTGATTCGTATGGCACACCAGCTGACTGACCAGAAAGTAGAGGAGGGACTACTGCCCCCTCGAGGTGCTTCATCCTCTGGCACTAATGATAATAAGAGAAAGTGGGAGAGTGCGTCTGGAAAACCCCCGGGTAATGGTAATCAACAGCAGCAGCACCCGAACAAGAAACACGACAACCACAGCAACAACAACAACCGTACTCAGACTCAAGGTGGTTATCACGGAAATCGGCCCAAGTGCGCTAAGTGCAACTATCACCACTCTGGGCCATGTAACAGGATTAAGTGCGATCGTTGTGGTAAGCTGGGGCATGTGCAGAAAGACTGTAGAGTCAACCTTCAGGGTAATCCACCCCCGTAGGGTCAGCAACAGAAGGGTGGAAAGGCGTGTTACCAGTGTGGTAGCGAGAACCATTTTAAAAAGAATTGTCCCCAGCTGAACGGTAATGGAAACAATGGGGGAAATAACAACACCAACACTGGTAATAACAACAACAACAACGGAAACAACTATGGGGCGCGTGGTAGAGCATTTGTGATTGGCTCTGGGGAAGCGAGGAATGATAACAACGTCGTGACGGGTACGTGTTCCTTGAACGACACTCTCGCTTCTGTTTTATATGATACTGGTGCAGACTATAGTTTTGTGTCATCAAAACTTAGCAGACAACTAGGGATAGTTCCTACATTACTTGAGACCCCGTACTCTATAGAACTAGCTGATGGGAAGCCTGTTGAGGTAACCCACATTCTTCGTGACAGTAGGCTCGAACTAGATGGACATTTGTTTGCCATCGACCTTTTACCTATCACCCTAGGAAGCTTCGATCTTGTGGTTGGCATGGACTGGTTGTCCAAGCACCGCGCCGAAATTCTCTGCAAGGAGAAAGCTGTTCGTATTCCCCTCCCCAGTGGGGAACTATTGTCTGTCCAGGGTGATCGCGGTGGTGCCATGGTGGGCATCATCTCTTACTTGAAGGCCCAGAAGTGCATACGGAAGGGCTATCCAGCCATATTGGCTAACATTTCTGACACTCGAGCCGAAGTCGAAACAAAAATCGAGGACATCCCGGTGGTCCGAGATTTTCCGGATGTATTCCCAGAGGAGCTGCCAGGACTTCCACCGGTTCGCCAAGTGGAGTTCCAAATTGACCTTGCCCCAGGCGCCGCCCCAGTTGCGCGTGCACCATACCGCCTTGCACCAGGCGAACTTCAGGAACTATCTACCCAACTTCAAGAGCTATTGGATAGGGGTTTCATCCGACCTAGCTCTTCACCGTGGGGAGCCCCAGTCTTATTCGTGAAGAAGAAGGATGGGAGTTTCCGTATGTGCATCGATTACCGGGAATTAAATAAGGTGACAATTAAGAATCGCTACCCTTTACCTCGCATAGATGATCTATTCGACCAACTTCAGGGGTCGAGTTTCTATTCCAAGATTGACTTAAGGTCGGGGTATCACCAACTGAGAGTTCGAGAGGAGGATGTGCCAAAGACAGCTTTTCGAACTCGTTATGGCCACTATGAATTTTTGGTAATGCCCTTCGGGCTGACCAATGCACCAGCTGTGTTCATGGACCTCATGAACCGGGTGTGCAAACCCTATCTAGACAAATTTGTCATAGTGTTCATAGACGATATTCTGATCTATTCCAAGAGTAGGGAAGAGCACGAGCAACACCTACGACTGATCTTGGAACTTCTGAAAAGTGAGCAGCTATATGCAAAATTCTCCAAGTGCGACTTCTGGATTCGTGAGGTCCAATTCTTGGGTCATGTGGTGAACGAGGCGGGAATACAGGTCGATCCCGCTAAGATTGATGCGATTAAAAGATGGGAGGCCCCTAAGACTCCCACAGAGGTTTGACAATTCCTTGGCCTTGCAGGTTATTATCGCAGATTCATTCAGGGATTCTCAAAAATCGCTCAACCCCTCACTGCTTTGACACAGAAGGGGATTATCTACAAGTGGGAAGATGCCCAAGAAGCTGCTTTTCAATTACTAAAGACTAAACTTTGCAGTGCTCCAATATTATCACTACCTGAGGGTACGGAGGACTTTGTGGTGTACTGTGATGCATCTATCCAAGGGCTAGGGTGTGTTTTGATGCAACGCGAGAAGGTGATCGCTTATGCTTCACGACAACTAAAAGTTCACGAGAAGAATTATCCCACTCACGACTTGGAACTGGGAGCGGTTGTCTTCGCTCTCAAAATTTGGAGACACTACCTCTACGGAACAAAGTGCACAATCTTCACAGATCATAAGAGTCTTCAGCACATATTTGATCAGAAGGTCCTAAACATACGGCAACGACGATGGGTCGAACTCTTGAATGATTATGACTGTGCTATCAAGTACCATCCAGGGAAAGCTAACGTAGTAGCTGATGCCCTGAGCCGTAAGGAAACGAAACCCAAACGTGTGCGGGCCTTACAACTTACCATACACTCTAATCTGCCTGATAAAATACGTGAAGCCCAAGGCGAGGCCTTGAAAAAGGAAAATATCGGGTTGGAAACATTGCATGGTGCTGACAAACACCTGGAACTGAAGTCGGATGGGCTTCAGTACTTTATGGATCGAGTCTGGATTCCACGTTCAGGGGATCTTAGACAATTGGTGCTCGATGAGGCTCACACATCTCGTTATTCGGTACATCCCGGTTCGGACAAAATGTATCAGGACCTCAAAACTCTCTACTGGTGGCCAAACATGAAAGCAGAGATAGCCACTTATGTTAGTAAGTGCTTGACTTGTGCGAAGGTTAAGATTGAATATCAGAAACCTTCAGGCCTACTTCAGCAACCAGAGATACCGATGTGGAAATGGGATGGGATTTCCATGGATTTCATTACGAAGCTTCCGAAAACAACAGCGGGCCATAACATGATTTGGGTTATCGTGGACCGTTTAACCAAATCGGCCCACTTCCTGGCGATAAAAGAAACGGACTCGTTAGAGAAGCTGGCAAACCTTTATATCAAGGAGATAGTCTCTAGGCATGGAGTGCCTACTTCCATTATATCTGATCGCGATGGGCGATTCACTTCTCGATTCTGGACTACTCTCCAAGATGCTCTAGGTACTCGTCTCGATATGAGCACAGCCTATCACCCACAGACGGATGGACAAAGTGAACGTACCATCCAAACATTAGAGGATCTGCTACGAGCATGCGTGGTGGACTTCGGTAATAACTGGGACAAGCACTTGCCCTTAATCGAGTTCTCTTACAACAATAGTTACCACACCTCGATTCAGTGTGCGCCTTTTGAGGCACTTTATGGCCGCAAGTGTAGGTCTCCTATCTGTTGGACTGAGGTTGGGGATAGCCAACTAACAGGTCCCGAACTCGTGCACGAAACCTCTGAGAAGATAGTGCAAATCAGAAACAGAATGGCTGCTGCTCGTGATCGACAGAAAAGCTACGCGGACAAACGTAGAAAACCTTTGGAGTTCCAGGTTGGGGACAAAGTTTTGTTAAAGGTGTCACCTTGGAAAGGAGTGATACGCTTTGGGAAACGAGGGAAGTTGAATCCCCGCTATGTTGGACCCTTCGAGATTGTTAAAAGGATTGGTCCGGTAGCTTATCAGCTGAATTTACCCGACGAACTCAGTGGAGTGCATAATGTATTCCACGTCTCAAACTTAAAGAAATGCTTATCCGATACTACACTGGTAGTACCGCTGGAGGAGATCCAGGTGGACGACCAGTTACGGTTCGTGGAAGAACCAGTGGAGATTCTTGAGCAGGGCGTCAAGAAACTCAGGCAAAGCACTATACCTATCGTGAAGGTACGGTGGAATTCCCGTCTAGGACCGGAATACACGTGGGAGCGCAGAGACCAGATGCGGCTCAAATATCCACACCTCTTTTCTGAACCTGAACCTGTGCATAGATCGAATGCCGAACATAAAGCAGCTCGCTCAAAGTGAATTTCGGGGCGAAATTCCTTTCAACTTGGGGATGATGTGACATCCGGAAACCAAGCATACATTTTTAGCTGGCTTTACTGGTTACTTGCTGAATTTCGGGACGAAATTCTTTTCAACTTGGGGATGATGTGATACCCCGAAAATTCAGGTTCTCACTTTAACTAAACTCTAGTTACATTTCCTTGCCTTATACTTAACTAGGGTTAGTTAGATAAGACATACGTGCATGGTTGTGAGTCAATGTGTGATTGCATGATTAGTGAACCTCGGACGTTGGTGAAAAATAAACTTATGTGAAAACCATACGTGATTATGTGAACCTAAACCGAACACGTTAATAGAAATCATTAAAAGTGGAGCATGAGGTTGATTAGGGTCTTAATGCATGGGGTTACACTTGTTACGGTCCGAAATAACGAAAACGTCGAAGGATAACGCGTCGGGAGACGAAACGAGAAAAGAGCGCGCCACCCGGACCTGTGAGCGGCCGCTCACAGGCACCGAGCGGCCGCTCGAAACGAACTGACGGGTCTAAACCGCCTTAAACTTATATTTAAGCAACCTAAACTCCCATGCAACCCCCATACTCAACCCTAATCGCCCCCTTACTGCCCCACACGAATATTTCACTCAAACAACCTCTGCTAAGGCTCAAGATCATCAATTGGGAGGCTCCAAGGCGCGCGATTGATCGATTGAGAGAGCTAAGGGTATATCTTACGATTTCTTATGCTTTTATCTTGTGTTTTCATTAATAAAAATCATATAATAAGTTTGTCCAGGTCTGAATGAATTTATAAAACATTAAAGCATGAATCTTTTTGAAGATTAAATGGATTAAACATACTCATAAACGCTTAGTAACATCGTAGGATACTTGTTGCGCAAGTAATTGGTGTTTTGATTCTTAAAGCTTTGATCTTGACATGTTTAATCATAGAATCTGATAAAATAAGTATTAGGAATGTTTTGTGTTGATGATTGGTGAATGTTAATAGTTTTTGTGCACACGGTAGGCGATTAAAGTATGATTTAGGCGAAACTAAAATCTGGACAGAATGGTTAGTCAAATTTGTAGGAGCTGTAACACGGCTCTAACATAATAATTTTAGGGTTTTCTTGGCATGGTTAGGTCACACCTGGTCTTAGCTTTTCATAATGGGTAAAATCATGTGTTTTGGACGTAGGATGAGTCGTTTTTGGAATTTTAATTGATTAGGGGTCATATCAGATTTTCGGATTTGTAAATTGGGTTAACTTTAAATAGCCATAACTTGAGATTTACAAGGAGTTAGGTTATGAAATTTTTACAGTAGGTCAATACTGGAAAAATAGAGCTTTTCCAAGTGGATTCATCTCGTTTGGATGAATACACAATTTTTAAGAATTTTCCTACTAAACTGACCTGTTGTGAAAATTTTCTGAACACTGCTGTGTTGTACGAATTTTTATAATTTTTGTGTTTGGAATTAAGACAAAAAAAAAATAGGTATTGCCAAGTGAATCCCAAAGAAAATTCAGTAAAAATTTGGGAGGATAACTCACTGGTTTACTATTTTAAATAAATTCGTTTTGATGGCGCACAATCTGTCCTGAAAACACAGATTGTGTATTATGTGACTATGTGATTACTTGAGGTCTTAGGTGATCTAAAATTGACATATAACGGAAGTACACATGTTTACGACACATAAGGGCTATAGAAACTAATTATAACCAACTCATTCACCAACGAGTCCGTAGGGTTTACTATTGCATGTAGAATCACTAGGCGTCGCATACACACTTTTGAATATTTAAAACGCCTTGGACAAACGAGTTATATGGTGTAATGATGTTACGCCTATACTCACGTAGTGACACTGTTATTAGGGTGTCGGTAGCATATAATACTTGCTGTTTGGATTCTTTGCTTACGCGATAAGGTGAGTTTCACTACTTTTTCTCAAAGCATGCGTCTCGGGTTGAGACCACATTGGTAACGTTTTCTAGTCTATCTTGAGATAACTTTCTTTTACACATCCCGGGTTTGGGGTGCATGGTTCACGTGGTGAATCTATTTTCACTAATTCATGTATATGTCCTTGATGAACTAAACCAAACACATCTTTTAAGTCCTTCAAAATACCGAATCAATTGCCGGTTGGGCAAGCGGGTTAATTAGTTGATAGCGCTATTAGGTCTAACAAACCTCACATCGTGCTGGGAGCACGGATGTGAACTATTAGCTTCAAACATAATCATTGTCGATGGACAATGGTGCAAGGCATCTTTATCCCGGTTATGGGAACTTGTTCATTAGTAGTTCGGTATTCGCCGGTTTTAGTTATCATGAGTGGGCTAGCTACCCCTGACATTTGAATTAGCTATTGTTTACAGGGTCTGAGGGACCAACGTTGTACACTTGACTTTTGGGGTTTTGAGAACCTACGTTATTATTTACATCGCTTACATTTATAGTGAACTCACCGACTTTATGTTGACACATTTTAGCATGCTTTGCAGGTCCTTAGGTACGGAGCACGATTTAGGGCATGCATCATTCGTGTCTTGGGTTATGGATATTTATTATTTCGTACTTTCAAACTTTGGTTTTGGGCGTGTTGTCTTGCGCAGACTTTTGCAAATGTTTTACTTTGTTTACGCTTCCGCATTACTTTAAATTGCTTGGTTAAACTTTGAAACTTTTTCTTAAAAACGAACTAAATGGTTTGGGCATTTAGAGTCGTTCATGATACTTATGGCTATGGGTCCTGGTTTGTCATGCACCTCGCGGTAAAACTCCGCAGTGGAAATTTGAGGTTGTGACAAATACAGTCCCAGAGCAGCTGAACACCGCGGGTTTAGAAAAGGTGACTGTAGAGCTAGCTCAAGAACATATGGCTCTACTGTCGACCTTGGTAAACTCCTATAGTGGACTGGTTGCTGGACAGATCGGGAATCCTCATCTTACACAGGAGGATTACTCGCAGATTGATAAGGACGACATGGATCTGATAGACATACAATGGCACTTTGCAAGCGCGGTGAGAAGGGCAAAGGAATACATGGACAGGACGGGAAGGAGAGATGTCTTGATCAATAACAACACCAAGTTTGGGTTCGACAAAACAAAGGTCACATGCTACAACTGTGGCACAAAAGGGCATTTTGCAAGGGAATGTGACCGACCTAAGCAGCAAGGACATCAGAATCCCTTCAACAACAACAGAGCGAATCAGAATCAGAGGCAGCAAGCTCAGGCACAACCTAATACTGAGCGTGCTATTGTCCCAGTCAACAACCAGAATCAGAACCAGAGGCCGCCTGCAAACAACAATCAAGGTCAAGCCATGGTTATTCAAGCTGATGAAGGCTATAACTGGAACCATCTGATCATTGGAGAAGAAGCTCCTCAAGGTGGTGCAGCCTGTTTTGCTCAACAAGCGTCTGAAGCACCAGCCGAAGTTGAAGAAACTTAGAGTCAGTCTGACATCATCACTTCTGAAACCGAAGCGTCTGACTGTGACTCGGAGTGCGATTCTGATAGTGGAGAAGATTTGGAGGATCTGTTAGCTGAAGCAGATGCGTTGATTGGTAAAAGATCGTTTCTTATGGATGCTGACCGCACAGAGAAGAACTACGGCGAATTCTTTGGAGCTCAGAAGACAGCAGCTCATTATGCATTGATGGCCATTACTGAATCGCCGAACAAGGTAAGTTCTTCTTCTGATTCTAAATTAGATTATGTAGAGTGTAATCAGTTCAAATTCAGAATTAAAGAATTAACTGAAGAAAATCTGAATTTAAAAGCTGATGTTGGTCCGTTGCAAAGGTCAATTGAATCCTTGAGACAAAAGGAGAAAAATTTTCTTAGTACAATTGAAAATTATAAAAATGATGTTTCTGAACTGTCAAAAACCTTGGCTAACAAACAAATTGCTATAAATAATTACATCAATGAGGTCGAAGACACTAAGAAACAATTGACCATTGTTAACTGTGACTATGAAAAGATCAGGAAGAAGCTTGAGAGTTATTTAAACTGCAAGTATGTCCTTGATCACATAGTAGAACACTCTGACAAGGAAGGCTTCTCCACCAGTCCCAAATACTCTCAATGTCCACCTCCGGTGAGATTCGAAAATCATAATTTTGATGTCTTGCCGAAGGAGGAACTTGTGGACGTGGCAGCTGAGGCAGCAAAAGCTGCAGAGGCGGCCAAGGTTACTGAAGCAGCTAAACCTCCTGAGGTCACTAAGGCTGCTACTCCTGCTAAAGCTGTCAATCTGTGTGAGAAAGCTGATGATATCAGTGTATATGACACTGACACTTCGGATGATGAGCTCGATGAACCTCCTAGGTATGCACCGGTCAAAACTAAAGATGTTCCTCTTGAGAATCATATCATTACCACTGAAACCTTGAGTGAACTGGAACCGAAAGTGCAAACCGAGGATGGTAGGAGGATTAAGGTGTTTTATAAATTAAAAGGGTCTGAAAGGGTGCATGCTGATGAGGAAGTCCCTCTCAGATGTATCGCCCCTAGTCTTGTTGCCAAAATTTGGCAAGAATCTGTCATTACCGTAGAAAAGGAAACCTGGAGTAAAAAGAAGGGTAAGGGTAAGGGTAGAAAGGATCAGGGTAATCAGCCTAATGAAAATAACAAGAAAAATCAAAAGTCGAACACCGTTAATCCTCAAAATCAAGCTCAAAGAAGAGGTCCAAAGAAGCATGTAACTGAGTTCATTAGATCGAGCGGCAATGAAAGAAATGACGATCCTCAAGTCGATCAGCAAAGAAGATGTCTTGAGGATCTAAAACATAAAAACTCATTTGCCGGCCCATCTAACAAAAGGAACAAAAAGGAGACCAAACCCGAATCTCCTAGATTTGAAGAATATAGATCCTGTCACAAGTGTGGGGAACGTGGGCATTTAGTTGCTGCGTGCCCTGAATTGAGACGTGAAAGGATCAAGGTGGATGATTCTCCCAGTTCTAGCAAATCCAAGCAACCTGTTTCCCCTAAACTCTCAGAGAAACAAAAGGGAAAGCAGGTCGTTTATGATAACCGCAACAAGATTGCTATGAACCAAAAGCCAGTTGATGGCAGGGGTCCACAGCTGAGGGGGAGCACTGTTCCTCCAAAGGTTGAAGCAGCGCCTAAGCCACCAGCAAAGGCTGCAGCTAAACCGCAGGGCAACCCCAAAGCTGCTCCACGTACAGTTAATTCTGAAGTGGATCCAAAATCTGTTCCTCCAAAGGAATCCAAGGCTGGACCTTCTAGCCCACAGGCGAAGAAGAAGCCCAAGCCAAAGAAACCTGAACAGATTTGGAGACCCAAGTCACCAACCAAAGGAGGAGAATCATTTGCTGGAGAAAGCACTGCTGTTCCATCGGAAACAACGCCAACACCAAATGGAAGATGGGTTGACTTTCCGATGTTAGATGAAGATGGTAGACCCAAGACCGTGAAGGCTTGGGTCCCCCTTAACCACTGAACTTTGAATGTTTGTGCAGGGAGTTCCACAGGGCCTTATCAGCAGCCTATGGATTGTTGATAGTGGAGCTTCAGGGCACATGACAGGCGATCTATCCCTGCTTTTTGACATAAAGAATATCAACGGGGGGTATGTTGCCTTTGCTGGTAATAAAGGGGGTTATATTACAAAAGAAGGAAGTATGAGCAACGGTATTGTAAGCTTTGAAAGGATAAGCTTTGTCAAACAGATAGACCACAACTTGCTGAGCGTTTCGCAGATATGTGACAAGAAGTTCACTGTGTTCTTTGATGACAATGCATGTTTCATTCTGAAGCCTGGATTCAAAATACCGAAAGAGTGGGTCATGATCTCAGCTCCCAGGGTCAACAACTTATACGTCCTGGACATGAGCCGAGCAATGACAGCGAAAGGTCAGGTCACTTGTTTTCTGTCAAAGGCGACAGAGAAGGAATCGATAATGTGGCACAGACGAATGGGGCACATCCACTTGAGGAAAATGAACCATCTGGTCCAGAATCAACTGGTGGAAGGTGATTCTGTTAAGAATTTTCATTTAAACGACGTCTGTGTCTCATGTAAGAAAGGGAAGCAGAAAAGAAAGTCTCACAAGCCTAAGAAGACAAACTCAGTTAGTCTACCACTCGAACGACTGCACATGGACCTGTTTGGCCCAGTCAATCAGAAGAGCAAGAACGGTCATACTGCTTAGTGATTACGGATGATTATTCTAGGTTTTCTTGGGTTGTGTGCATGAAGCACAAGAGTGAAACTTTTGATTACTTGAAGAATCTGTTTACTAAATTGGAAAATATATATCAGCTAAAGATCCGTAGGATCAGAAGCGATAACGGTACAGAGTTCAAGAATCACGCGATGGAGGCGTTATGTGCAGAAAAGGGCATTCATCATGAATTCACAGCACCATACACTCCTCAGCAAAACGGGGTTGCAGAAAGAAAGAATCAGACTCTTATTGAGGCAGCCAGAACTATGCTAGCAGACTCGAAGTTGCCTGTGATCTTCTGGAACGAGGCAGTTCACTGCGCGTGTTATACTCTGAATAGGGTTCTAACAGTAAAGAAGCTTGGTAAAACTTCTTACGAGCTTCTGAACCGAAGGAAACCGAACATAGAGTTTCTGGAACCTTTCGGAGCTCCATGCACCATGATACATCCCGATGGGAAGTTTGGTGCAAAGGCAGAAGAATGTTTCTTTGTTGGTTACAGCACTCCCAACAAAAGAGTGTACAACAAAAGAACCAACAACGTTGAAGATTGGCTTAATGTCGATGTTCAGCGTTATACTACCAATGCACCTGGTGTTGGACCTGATTGGTTGTTCGACTATAAGAGTCTATTTGATTCCTTCAACGTGGAGAATTTGGTGGATGATGCTGTAGCGCAAATGTATTACGAATGTGAAAACGCAGCTAGCTCTCCGCTAATGCGTCCGATCGTGGTTAATGCACCTGCGCCTGCTCCATCTGATGCCTCTGCATCCACGGGTCCCCCTGATAAAACCGCAGCAGCAGAAGTTGAGGAAGTTTTTCAGGAAGCGTCAGCAGAGGTTCTCGAATCTTCATCTTCCGACGATGATTTTGCAGAGTCTCATGAAACTCTCACTGAGGAACAAGCTGGAAATGGTGAATCTACCACTACAGCTCCAGTTAATTCGACAGGAAACAATCAAGCTAGTCCTTCTTCTTCAGCAGCTCCAGGGATAGGTCTTCGGATCGATCTCTCCGGTTTTAATATGCAACCCGCTGCTCCCTCTAGTTCAAGAGCAGCAGAGACAAATCTATCTCAAGGTTTGGAGAACCTTAATCTGCATTCGGATGATCCAGTGCCGGCACATCCGGAATCTCGGATTCACGACACTCATCCGATGCAAAATGTGATTGGTAATCCGACTAGCAGAGTCATGACGCGCAGTCAGCTCAGAAATGCTAGTTCAAGTGACAATACAGGTACTCTGGCACTCTACTCGGAAATCAGAAAAGCAGGTCATCAGAACGATTGGTCCTTCGCCTTGTATGTTTCTCAAACTGAACCAAGAACTGTGCAAGAGGCACTGAGGGAAGAACCATGGATTGAAGCAATGCAAGCCGAACTTCAGCAGTTCCAAAAGCTAGGAGTGTGGGACTTAGTTGACTTACCTCCAGGCTCGAAGAAAATTGTAACAAAGTGGGTCTACAAGTGTAAACGGGATGACCGCGGGGTGATTATAAGAAACAAGGCTCGATTAGTTGTCCTCGGCTTCCGTCAAATCGAAGGAATAGATTACAACGAAGTATACGCTCCAGTTGCACGCCTTGAAGCTATCCGGATGTTCTTAGCGTACGCTTCGTACAAACGGTTTAAGGTGTATCAAATGGACGTGAAAAGTGCTTTTCTGTATGGTGTCGTGAAGGAAGAGGTGTATGTTGCTCAGCCACCGGGTTTTGAGGATCCGCTTCATCGCGAAAAAGTCTACAAATTGAACAAAGCGTTGTACGGACTCCATCAGGCACCGCGTGAATGGTACCAAATGCTTAGCAACTATCTGATATCCAACGGGTTCAAACGTGGACTCGTGGACTGCACCTTATTCACCAAGGAAAAGGGTGGTGATCGTCTTCTGGTACAGGTTTATGTTGATGATATTATTTTTGGGTCTACTAATGATGTCATGTGCAGGGAATTCGAAAAGCTTATGCAGGATAAATTTGAGATGAGCTCGATGGGGGAGATGCAATTCTTCCTCGGTCTACAAGTAGAACAACAAGAGTCGGGGATCTTCATCCACCAGACAAAATACGTTGCTGACATCTTGAGCCGGTTCCAGATGGAAGACTCTACTCCAGTAGGCACACCGATTCAGACCAATCACGGGATTGGGCCTGACGAGAAAGGACAAACCGTTGATCCTTTTCTCTATCGAGCTATGATAGGCTCACTCATGTACCTCACTGCATCAAGACCTGATATAATGTTCGCGACATGCTTACTATCAAGATACCAGTCAAGGCCGAAACAGTCCCACCTGGTTGCTGTGAAGAGGATCTTACGTTATCTAAAGGGTTGTCCGACCAAAGGTCTTTGGTACCCTAATGACGATAAGTTTGACCTCATCGCATTTAGTGATGCTGACTATGGCGGATGCAAGACAGACTTAAAATCCACATCGGCTGGATGCCAGTTTTTGGGACCAAGACTAGTCTCGTGGCAGTGCAAGAAGCAAGCCTCAGTCGCCTTATCCACCTGCGAGTTGGAATATGTAGCAGCATCGAGCTGCTGCTCCCAGGTTCTTTGGATACAGCAACAAATGAGAGACTACGGTTTGAAATTTCTTAATACTCCCATTCACTGTGATAATGAGTCCGCTATAGCTCTTACTAAAGACTCAGTTAACCATTCCAAGGCGAAACATATCTTGGTTAAGTATCATTTCATACGCGATTGCTATGAAAAGAAACTTATCGATATGGTAAAAATCCACACAGACTACCAACGTGCCGATTTATTCACCAAAGCTTTTGACGATCCTCGTTTTGAGTACTTGTTAATCTTAAACGGCATTAAAGTTAAGCAGGATTAGATCCTCATCGGTAATCGTTTTGGTAAATATTTTTCTTTCAAAAATCAGAAAAATCCAAAAATATTGTCTTTTCGCAAATTTTTAGATTTTTAGGGGGAGAAAATTTCAGAAAAATACAAAAACATTCAGAAAATGCAAAAATTCAAAAAAAATCAAAAAAATGAGAAAATCCCAAAATCAAAAAAAAAATTGAAAAATGCAAAAAAAAAAAAAATGAGTTTCTTTGGTGAAAATGGGAAGATGATATTAACCAATCAGTCGGACTGTCTGGACCCTTATCATCTTAAAAATATTGGAACTGATAGGTAGCCTCTACAATGATGTGTCGGTAGGCTCAAAATCATTTCCAAGTTCGGCACGGTGATATAAATCTAAATCATCTGAATCATGTGTGGATCAACGTGCGTTGGCATATGGTCTTGGTACCGAAATCTCGTTTGATAGCATGCCAAAATCCGAGGTTTCATGGTCTTTAAGAGGTTGGTACATCCGGGGTGAACTGGACGTCTCTCAGAATAAATAGGAGTGGCACACGTGTCGTACGTTGGGGTCGCAGCCTACGACTGAGACACCCCTATGTCATTTCCTGAAAAAAAAAAACAAAACAAAAAAATAGAATAAATTCTGATCAGGAGACGTCCGGGAATCCTAAAAGAGCAAAAAGATTCATATATGCCAAAACCCTATTCTCAATGAGAATTCGCTCTAAGGTATCAAATCATATACCTAAAGCATCGTACCGTGAAAAATCAAATATACGGTATTTGACTTGAACCCTGGTTTGTATCTCACTGGTCTCTCTGTTGCAGCGTTTCTACAGACCTGATCATTTAATATAGTGCAACACACAAACAACCAAAGACTCTTAGATATTGTAAGAAGGGTTTGAAACCTTGAATGACTTCATAAGGGGACTTTCCATTCAAAAGGGATCCTATTAATAAGATAAGAGGCAGTACATTCAGTCTAGTTAAAGTTCGGATTATTATCGTCAGCATACACTAACTAGTTAGCTCAGAGTTAACGGAGGTTCATTTTTGACACCCACATGTCCACTTGGGATTATTCTGGGCCAACGTTAAAGTTCAGATTATTATTGACCAATGACTCAAACTTTAGATTATTAAAATCCAATAACCCTTGATAAAAAAAAAAAATGAACTGAATAAAAAATCACAATTTTGAATTCAATAAAAAATTCGAATGGTTGCTACTTCGAATAAAAATTTCGAATTTAAAATTTGTTGTTGAATCTAATCCAATCTCGAGTTTTTGCGTTCGGTTTGAGGATTAAAGCATTGTCCTCAAAAGATACATTTGCTACCTACCACCACATTGATGGGTACCTTTCATTTCATATACACCACACAATATAGGCACGTTTTTTATTTATGGTACTTTCTCGAGTCATTGATAACTTAAGATATAGGTTTTTTTTTTTTTAAATAGTAATCATAGAATATGTGTTCCTCTTTCCACCATTTAGATTTTAGTTTTTATGATATGAAAATAATAAAATCTCTAATGATAGTTTACATCCAAGAGATTGCTTAGGAAAAAGGTATTATTTCATCCATAATCCTTCATCGGGATGGTTCATATTAGGGCTGTTCAAAATCGGATAATCCAAAATTCGAATCCGAAAAATCCGAAAATCCGAATCCGAATTATCCGAAATTTTGGATAATTCGATTTTCGGATATCCGAAAATCGGATTATCCGAAATTTCGGATTCGGATTCGGATCCTGATTTTGAAAATTTTTGGATAATCGGATTATCCGAATCCGAATATTAAAAATATATATATATATATATATAGTGTGTAAGTATCTATAGAAAACCTAAGTTATATGGTAAACTATGAAAACCCAACTTGTGGCTACAATCAAGCCACATCATCACAATCAAAAACCAATTTAATAATATCATAAGGGTAGCAAGGTAATTTTACCCTTTCAATTAATTCAATTGTCAACCATCTTTCAATCTTCACACCTCCCCATGATAATATCAAGTACATTCTATCTCTCCCTTTTCCTTTCTTTCTCTGAATACATTTCATCTCTTTCTAAGTTTCAAACTAAAATTCCATTTTGAATTCATATTTCTTCAAATTCATCTTCATTTTTTATCATTCTTCTCTCCATGATTTTTCACAACCCACTTCAAACGCCGATGAAGAATGAAAATACGAACCTTATCATCAGTTTGTTTTAGATGCCGTTCACCGGAATCGAAGTCTTTCCAACGCCCATTTGTTGTAAATACTCGAATGGATACAAAGAGAAGGTGGTGATTGTCAGTTTTGGTTTATCCAACAAACCGGTAGTACTTGAAACCGGGGAGAGACGACAGAGGTTGTTGGTGGTGAGTTGCCGTCAACGGTTACGGCGGTGGTAGTGGAGGTCGTATAGGTTCAGTCGGAAGTGACGGTGAGTCACGATTGGAGGTTGCTAAAGCTTTTTGGTCAACCATTACCACTGACAGTTGATGATAGGTCTCCACATGTTGAAATTGAAGGTAAGTTTTTTTTTCGTTTATTTAGTGTTTTTTTTTAAGATTTTTCTTTGTTTTTCTGTTTATGGTCGTTGCTAAAGCTTTTTAGTCGATTAACATAAGATTGTTTTAACTTTTTTTCACTCAAATCATAGATTTTTTTTGTTTGCATACCAAGTGTTTGATCAAATGCTTGAATGAAAAAAAAAACTTATTTTAACCTTTTTGATTTTTTTTTTATTATTTTGTTTATGTTAGATTGTTATTGGATTGGGGACATGAGGTTGTAGATCTGGTTTCTGTTCTACAGTTTGATGTTAAAGATGGTTATTGATGCATGTTATATGTATATATAGTAGGTTTATCATTTATGTGAAGGTCAAGAGTTCGTTTGAGTTTCGGATTCGTATTGTTAAGATTTTGTTAGTTTTGGAGCCCTAGGTTTTGAACCTGCGCCGATTTCAGTTTAGTGAGGATTGAAGGTTAATTGATGTTAGAATGATGTGTTTATTAGTTGGGCCCCGACTAACACATGTTACTCCTGTTTTAGTAGTTATTTGGGCTCCGACTAACACATGTTACTCCTGTTTTAGTATGTTAAATGATGAGTTGGTCACACCGGTTAATATCTCATCTATTGTTTTGCAGTTGATAACGAAGACCCCACTGGTTAACATATGTTAACAAACGAAGTCGAAGGAAGCGAGAAAAATATGTAGAAAAACTTTTTTACAACGTTTTCTTTTTTGTACTCAATGTATAGAGTTACTAAATTTATTTTGTTAAAGTGGTTAATTGTTTGTAATGATACTTTGTAATAAAGTGGTTATGGTATACGTTTCCCATGAAAGTCACTAGATTTTATTATGTTTCTTTGCAATAAGACATAGCCACATTTTACAAGAATCGGTTTTTTTTTTACGTTTATTAATCAATTACATTTTTTAGCATAAAAGTCAGTAGATTGATTTATCAATTACGTTTTGTTTATGTTATTATTACAGAATGATATTTCTTGTGTTGATATTACATGTTAACATTTAGGTTCTTTTTGTTATTAACAAGTGTTAACAAAGTTTTTATATGTCAACTTATTAACAAGTGTTAACAAAGTTGTATAGGACAGATTCACTACAACTGTTAACATGTATTAACAGGTTTAGTAAATCTAATAAGGTTTTCCTTTTTTTTTTTCCAATAAGGCTGGTAAGATATGTTAACACATGTTAACACTTTTAATATATCAAACTTTGGTGTTTTGTTTTTAGCACCAACTATCTGATGATTTGAGCCAACACCATTAGATAACACATGTTAACACTTTTAATATCTCAATCATGATTTCTTGTTTTTAGCACCAACTATCTACAAAGTTTTTATACGTAAACTTATTAACAAGTGTTAACAAAGTTTTATAGGACAGATTTACTAAAACTGTTAACATGTCATAACAAAGTGTTAACAAAGTTTTATAGGACAAATTTACTAAAACTGTTAACATGTCATAACAAAGTGTTAACAAAGTTTTTATACATCAACTTATTAACAAGTGTTAACAAAATGTTAATATGGGAGTTAAAACATGTTAACAGTGTTAATATCTCTACTAAGGTTTTTCTTTTTTTCCAATAAGGCTGGTAAGATATGTTAACACATGTTAACAGTTTTAATATATTAAAATTGGGTATCTATGTCGCCATGTTTTTTGCGTCTAGCGGTTACTTAGTGCATATGATCTTTTTAAAACCTTTGATATGTATAAGTTAAACTATGTGACGCCCATGCTGTCCCTTTTAGAATCTAGGCTGTATGTGGTTGTGTAAATTGCTGCTTTGTGTTATCTTGTTAACAGTTGTTAGTCATTGCCAAAACTGACAAGAACTTATTCCTCGACTGCCAACTTTGTCAACTTATACCTCAACCAGGGTTTTATATATAACACATGTTATTCATAAGTTAACAGGTTTAATATTATAACAAAGTGTTAACAAAGTTTTTATACGTCAACTTATTAACAAGTGTTAACAAAGGTATAAAATAAGTTGTTAATAAGTTGTTAACACTTGTTAATAAGTTGACGTATAAAAACTTTGTTAACACTTGTTAATAACAAAAAGAACCTAAATGTTAACATGTAATATCAACACAAGAAATATCATTCTGTAATAATAACATAAACAAAACGTAATTGATAAATCAATCTACTGACTTTTATGCTAAAAAACGTAATTGATTAAAAAACATAAAAAACAACCGATTCTTGTAAAATGTGGCTATGTCTTCTTGCAAAGAAACATAATAAAATCTAGTGACTTTCATGGGAAACGTATACCATAACCACTTTATTACAAAGTATCATTACAAACAATTAACCCCTTTAACAAAATAAATCTAGTAACTCTATACATTGAGTACAAAAAAGAAAACGTTATAAAAAAGTTTTTCTACATATTTTTATCGCTTCCTTCGACTTCGTTTGTTAACATATGTTAACCAGTGGGGTCTTCGTTATCAACTGCAAAACAATAGATGAGATATTAACCGGTGTGACCAACTCATCATTTAACATACTAAAACAGGAGTAACATGTGTTAGTCAGGGCCCAACTAATAAACACATCATTCTAACATCAATTAACCTTCAATCCTCACTAAACTGAAATCGGTCCAAGTTCAAAACCTAGGGCTCCAAAACTAACAAAATCTTAACAATACGAATCTGAAACTCAAACGAACTCTTGACCTTCACATAAATGATAAACCTACTATATATACATATAACATGCATCAATAACCATCTTTAACATCAAACTGTAGAATAGAAACCAGATTTACAACCTCATGTCCCCAATCCAATAACAATCTAACATAAACAAAATAATAAAAAAAAATCAAAAAGGTTAAAATAAGGTTTTTTTTTTTCATTCAAGCATTTGATCAAACACTTGGTATGCAAACAAAAAAAATCTATGATTTGAGTGAAAAAAAGTTAAAACAATCTTATGTTAATCGACTAAAAAGCTTTAGCAACGACCATAAACAGAAAAACAAAGAAAAATCTTAAAAAAAAAACACTACATAAACGAAAAAAAAACTTACCTTCAATTTCAACATGTGGAGACCTATCATCAACTGTCAGTGGTAATGGTTGACCAAAAAGCTTTAGCAACCTCCAATCGTGACTCACCCTCACTTCCGACTGAACCTATACGACCTCCGCTACCACCGCCTTAACCGTTGACGGCAACTCACCACCAACAACCTCTGTCGTCTCTCCCCGGTAAGGTTATGGTGGTGATTCTGATGGCGGTGGCTCGTAGAGGGTTCAAAGGAGGTTCCCGAGGAGGAGGTTATGGTGGCTGTGAGGGTGGCACTGGTCTAGGGTTCTGGTTTGGGGGGTTTCAATTGATAATGATGGTGATGTATCATTAAGAGGACAAACGATGGTGACTGCATAATATTGTTATTGTGATAGTTAACAGTCAAGGTTTGCTCATGGAGAAGATGAAGAGTGGGTTGAATGGAGTTGGAGAAGATAGAGAGGAGAGAGGAGAGAGGGATGATGGTGTTGGGATTATAAATCTGACAATAAAGGGGAAAAGAAAGGGATTTACATTTCCTTTTTTACCCTTGTATGTACCTTTTTACTTTTAATCAACCATTTTATTAAATCAAAAATCAACTTTAAATATGGGCCATTGATCAACCTAAATGAATGGATGTGATGGAGTTTCCAAGGTTTATATCCATTCCCTATATATATATATATATATATATATATATATATATATATATATATATATATATATATATATATATATATAAAGGGAAAGGGATACAGGAAACCCTCTAAAACGAGTAAACTCGGTAAACTCTAACTTCCCAAACTTTTTATCATCTGAAAAAATTAGGGTATGTAATATACATGATTTTAAGAGTTTTGAGCCAAAAAAATCAAAAAAGCGCCGAGTGGATATTTTTAAAAAAAATAAATAAGTTTTTTTTTGTGTTACGTATGTTACACAAAAACAGACATGTTACATATGTAACACAAAAAACTTATTTATTTTTTTTAAAAAAACTTTTTTGGTTTTTTTGGCTCAAAACTCTTAAAAACATGTATATTACATACCCTAATTTTTCAGATGATAAAAAGTTCAGGAAGTCAGAGTTTCCCGAGTTTACTCGTTTTGAGTGGGTTTTTATTTTAACCACCGCTATATATATATATATATATATATATATATATATAATATTATATACACTACATAATACAATACACAATCCTAAATCCTTAATCCTTCTAACTCTAAGTCCATACTCCTCTATTCCATAGTTGTTGCTCTCTCTTCTCTCCTCTATAACAGCCCCCGTCCACCTCGTATCCGACCTCCACAGCCCCCTTCCATCAAAATAATAAGTTTTTTTTTATATATTTGTTGTTCAAATTTCGTTTATCTAACTTCGATTTTTGTTTTTTTAATAGGTTCACGTTTTAAGCATAAAGGAGAACGTTTTTTATAGTTTTTTTTATTTTTTATTATTTTTTTAAATTTTTTTTAAGTTTCGGATTATCCGTTGGATGATCCGAATCCGAATCCGAAATTTCGGTTATCCGAAATTTCGGATTCGGATCTCAATATTGACTATCCGAAATTTCAGATTATCCGAAATTCGGATTATCCGATTTTGAACACCCCTAGTTCATATTGGTAATGGGGCAAGTTTGTAAGGGACTTGACCACTCAATTTTTGACCATCAAAGTTTTAACTTTTAAGATTTAAACTTTGATCACCAAACTTTTAAGTTTTAAGATTTCAAACTTTAACCAGTCAACTTTGGCCAATAATTTTCTTACTAACTTATGTATTTTATTTTCTTTCAATTTGACCGCCAAACTTTGACCGTCAAAGTTTTAGCTTTTAGGATTTCAAACTTTAATCACCAAACTTTTAGCTTTTAGAATTTCAAACTTTGACCACCAAACTTTGGCCACTAACTTTCTTACTAACTTATGTACTTTCTTTTTTTCCAATTTGAGCACCAAACTTTTAGCTTTTAAGATTTCAAACTTTGACCAATAAACTTTTAGCTTTTAGCCGCGAGTATTTTTTGAAGCCCACGCGAGAATAACAGTCCTTAATATTATCTTTTATGTCCACCAAACCCTCCACGCAACAGGAGCTCCCACAGCGAAGCGCGATCTTTAACGTCCACTAAACCCTGAACGCAACAGGAGCTCTCGTCGTGAAGTGCGGGGAAATAGAATCCTAGTTTTAAACTATTCATTGGCATAAGATATTAATATTACAAATAACTAGATTATCACCGGGTGTTTCCCCGGGATAGAGAAATCTAATAAGAAGTGATAAAATGTGTGTACCGTAAAAGAAATATGTCGTTTTTTTCGGAATTTGTTCTAAAGGATCAATACTCGATAGCTCATAAAACCTACTTCTAATTCTACATGTGTACATTTTGCTGATTTGAATTATTTGCACAACTTTGTCACTTTCTCAAGACATTCTAAAGCTGTGATGTGAACCTGAAAAAAAAAACAACAAAATTGGTATCAAATGATATGTCATGACGATGATTGATTTAAGAGGTGTGCATGGTGAGATGATTAATTATCACTTATCAGCTAGAGATTTATTTGGTGTCTAAGAATCATAGGCTACATTTAACCGGTTCAGCAACCTTTGTCATTAATGTTCCTAGCAACACCAATTAAAATACAAAAAAAAAAAATAAAAAAAAAAATAGATTCTTACCAAACGTAGTTAGCTGGTTCTTAAATGTAATAGTGTCTTCATAAGCATATATACTATCGTAACATGATTAATGACTTGGCTAGACATAATTAATGAATTACTTAAACACATTGTGTTTTTTTCCTACATGAACAAAAACTCACTAAAAAAGTCATTTTTTTCAGTTTTTGTATAGCATTATGGTGCACATTGGAAAAATAATAAAACATTCGTTAATTTGGTGTAACTTTTTTAAAAACGTTTGTTAATTTGGTATATTTTTTATTGTCATATATAAAAGTTACTAACATTTAAAATTTGTGTGGCGGGGGAGGGGATGATAAGGAAAAGATAAAGATAAAAATATTAATTAATATATTTAAAATTTTAAAATAATAATTAATAGTTATCTCTATCTAAAATATAATAAAAAAATTGAAGGGAAATCAAGGGGTGTGAAGGCTTCAGAACGCGCCACATGTCACAATAAAAAAAGTCAGTTTTTTTTTTTTATTTTTTGTATAGCATTTTGGTGCTCTCGTTGGAAAGATAATAAAACATTCGTTAATTTGGTGTAACTTTTTTAAAAACGTTCGAAATTTGGTAAATTTTTTTAAAGTTCGTATATAAAAGTTACTAACGTTTAAAAATTGTGGGCAGGGAAGGGGAGGATAAGGAAAAGATAAAGATAAATATATTAATTAATATATTTAAAATTTTAAAATAATAATTAATAGTTATCCCTATCTAAAATATAATTTAAAAATGGAGGGAAATCAAGGGGTGTGAATGCCTCACAACGCACCACGGGATCCACAAATGGGTTGCAATACAACAATATATATATATATACATACATACATACATATATATATATACACTAGTGGGTTTACCCGCGCGTTGCAGCGGGATCCACAAATGGGTTGCAATAAAACATTATGATACTTAGGTTTTTTGCCGCAAGTTACGCAACAAGAATAGAAATGTGCACACTATGTTTTAACAAGTATTCCTTGAAAGAAAAGAAATGTACACCGCCACTTATAACTGATTGCAGTTCACCACAAAAACCATGTACTCATTATTGAACTAATCTTAATGAACCAAAGGTATGTTAGTGTAACAGACCAATATGAACATAAACATCACTCTTGTGTAAGTAGTAAAGTCAAAAAGAGTGACGACGTAGCTTGATGTCCGTCTTCCTGCTATCCTAATTTCAATTGTACTTGAAAGAGATGTATTATCTCATAATCGTTCATGTGAGCAAAGATCAAATGTAAATGTATGAAGGTTTATGTGAATAATGTTGTCCTTATCGATGAAACTTAAAGTTCAGTGTCATTAGTTAAATTTTAAATTTTAAGTATATGTATGATTTTCAATCATAGAATGAATTATTAAATCCAATTTTGCTTGGAAATTGGAATAGACACTTTTGTCTATTTTAAAAATATCAGGTATATTTTTTCTCCAATTTGAACATATGCTTTCTATAAATACAAGCTACTAGCTTATCTCCTTCATCACAAACAAATAATCAAACAACAATGGCTTCACTCCCGACCACCATGATCCTCCTATCACTTCTGTTCTCCGGAATGCTTTACGCCAACGCAAGAGCAGTCGATCATCTAGTGTCGACTCTCACCCAAACAAGCCAGTTCGATTTCTACACACTGGCTCTCCAATGGCCTGCCACTTTCTGCTCAACACATGAGAACAAATGTTGTCCTGAAAATGGTTGTTGTGCAGGGTAATTAATCAATCAATTTCAAGCAGATATATATATATTATTATTTATTTTCACAAAGTTGTACTTATAATATGATGATGAAAATATTATTCTTTCTTATGTTTTCCAGGGAAAATTCTAGTCCTCCACCAGGATTCACAATCCGTAAGTTTTCTATACAAATTAACATTACGCATTCTTTTAACTAATGAACACGCGAGTAACCTCTCTATGTTGTGCTGCAGACGGACTATGGCCCGATTACAATGATGGAACATGGCCATCATGTTGTGAAGGTGCTCCTTTTGATGAATCAGAGGTATTCTTTAAATACAACATTCTTGAGTAATATTCTGTTATTATCCATCAACTTGTTTTCATGTTATTATTGCTAAAGAGAATTAAGACACAAAATAAAAAATGTATATTCACTAGTTCAAGGATTACAAGGACAGGAGAACCATATATATATATATATATATATATATATATATATATTATATATATATATATATATATATATAACAATTCTAACAAAGCCTAATAACAAAATTACTATACTACCTCCTGTTGCCCGGGATCAGTTGAATATAATTGGATGGAACCGTAAACGTAGAACGATGACGAACAAAAAACACTTAAACATACAAATACACACTATAGTATTATTATCAAATGATGGTACGATAGAAAGCTCGTTATTTTAGCGAGTGTATGGGTATATCAACTAACCTAATGACGCGCATGTGACCTTACTAAACCCGGACCGACTAACATCATATAACTGATATACTGACTTGATTATACAAATATACAAAGTATTGATATTCGGAGATACTCTTGATTATTTTCAAATTACCAACACCTTCAACTAATATCTACAGTACTAACAAGTGATACATGTTTTTAGTACCATATGTATTTAAATATTTATTTATGAAACTATCTGTCTATGCATTAATATTATTGTTCCAAAATGTAGCTTAACCCAATGATTAATGCAATGCACACGTATTGGCCGATCCTAAGTTGCAACGATGTATCATCATGCAATAACGAAATAAAATCGTTTTGGGCTGATCAGTGGGGTAAACCTCTTCCTTCCAGTTGCATCATTCATTTTATAAATATTTTTACTTTTTTTGTTTGTTTTTCTAAATGCTTTATTAATTAACTCGCCGGCTTCATTTTATTCGCAGCGGAACATGGTACATGTGCCTTTTCTTTCCAATATTTGTATTTCGCGACTGCCCTTAAATTGTATTTCCAGTATAATGTCACGGTAACGTTTTTTATTTTTATCTTTATAGATTGTGGATTTTAATTGCTAGATTTTAATATAGTAAAGGATATTATTTTTCTTCCCATTTATTAATACATCCTATGTATGTTTCTCCTGTAATTTATAGGACGTTCTTTTACAAGCAAATGTTAAACCTTCAAACTCAAAGACATACTCATCAGCTAGCATTATTTCTGCTATTGAAAATGCTTTCCATGCAAAACCCCAATTGGTCTGCAAAAACTACGATGTGATTAAAGAAATTCGTTTGTGTTTCACCAAAGAGCAGGAGGTTTGTTGCTAATTTTTTTTGTAATATATTTTTATAATAAACTCATAATCTTTAGATTGTTATACATTATTTTATATTATTAACTATTTTTTGAATAGTTTGTTGAATTTAAGGCATGCTTAATCTGATTTTAATCACTTCTAATAATGGTGTATTAATATTCTTGCAGATTCGCGATTGTCTAGAATCTAATTTGTGTGTTGATAATGTCCGCTTACCAGAATTCGCATTCGTGGGTAAGCTTACTGTAATGATAAAAGCTTTTCTTGCCCAAAATATATGGGAACTAATATTTAAAATCGTTAAATGCATCATGTAGTAGTGTGTCGGGTAGGTCGGATATTGTTTACTAGAAACACTTTTCATATATAAACTTGTGTGTTATACAATGATAATATGGTTAATCATATTAGTTTGACATGTATGTTATTATTATCAATTTTTTTTTTTTACTAATTCCACCTTTTGCTTTCCATTTGTAGGTCGCGCGAAGCCTGAGGATTGGTTGCTCTCTGCTGTTAAATCAGTTACTGTCTGATGAAGGAATTTCAAAACCATGTCTTGTATATGGTTGATTTCCAGTAACTTATAAATAATTCAGGAGAGAGTGATGGTATCTGTATTGATGTACCTTTGTGTTAGCTGTTGGTGTTATGCTTTATCCTGTGTGGTTGTAGACTGCCATTCGGCATTTCTGTTGAATAATAATAAATCAATGAGTTAGTGACAGTACCTCCCTTGAGGCACTAAATCAATGAGTTAGTGACAGTACCTCCCTTGAGGCACTGTCGTTGGTGTTATATTTTTCTAATTATTTTATATATATTTATACAATATTGTTAACTAAATTAGTTAAGAAAAAAGATAAATTAGTGAGGAGAAATGATTATGTAGAGATGTAAAGAGGTCATGAGATATAAACGATTACCTAAGGAAAGGTTGTGAGAAACGTCACAAACATAGAATATAAAGAACTCAAATATATTTCATCAACCCAACCCACATATACAAAACCTTAAAACAAACAATCTGAAAATACAAACCAATCTCTCACAATACTCTAACAACTTAGAGATCACAAAACAATGATCTCTACAACTAGATCTAATAGAATACCAGAATTACAAACTCAAAATGAGTATGTAATTGATTCTAGACCTTAACAAAAGAGAACTCAAAGCCTAATTTCAGAGAGAATGAATGAACGAGAGAATAATGATAATTGAAGAGAGAGAGAGAGAGAGAGAGAGAGAGAGCGAGCACTTTTATATCAAGCCCTAGAAGTTTCTACCAAAATATCTCCACACACCGACTTAAGACTTGAACATGTGAGTTGGAACTATAACTAGACATATAATATCTTAGCTGGCCCATTCTTGTAATCTTGTGTATGTCTGGCCCATATAGCTCGATATGTTCCGCCCATAATATCTAGCCCATGACTTTTGTGTGCCCACAATTAGACTTATGCAACATATGAATGTTTATGAAGAGAAATAAAATTAAAGAATGTAAATGTGACATTTTTAACACCCTCCTACAGTTTTATTTCCTAAACAAATTACACATGTGTATTTGACTACAAAGAACTTCATGTTGAACAGGCAACAAATGTTTAGTAAACACATTAGCCAATTGATCACAAGAATCAACTTTGACTGTTTTGACAGTTCCCTTTGCAACCAATTCTCTAAAAAAGAATAAGTCAATACCAAAATGTTTAGTTTTGTCATGGAAAATAGGTTTAGAAGCTATAGACATAGCAGTTGAACAATCACTATGTAGAATGATAGGTAGTGTAACATCGACACTTAACTCAGAGAGAAGATTTTTTTAACCAGATGGCCTCACAAGCAACAGGACAAAGGGCTCTATTCTCTGCTTCGACAGAGGATCTAGAAACCATTCATTGTTTCTTGCTTTTCCAAGAAACTAAATAGTTTCCTAAGAACACACATAACTCAGTTACAGATTTCCTGGTTTTTAGGCACTTAGCCCAGTATAAATCAGCATAAGCTGAAAGATTTAGAGAATTAACTTTTGAAAACATAGTCCCCTTTACATGGAGCTGACTTAAGATACCTAAGTAGCCTGAATGCAACTTTTAGATGACCCTCTGTTGGTATATGCATGTACTGACCCAATTAGTAATGTACACTATAGGATATATTAGGTCTTGTATGTGAAAGATAGATCAACTTACCTATCAACTGTTGATAACCAGTTATATTGTCTATAAGTTTATTATTAGTTTCAACAATTTTAGAAAACACGTGATTTTGTTCAATAGGACAGGAAGCTGGTTTACATCCTAAATACCATATCCATCAAGTAAATCAGGACAATATTTTCTCTAAATTAAGCAAATACCATCTTCATTTATAACCACTTCAATTCCAAGAAAGTATTTTAACTCACCTAAGTCTTTAAGCAAAAACTTGGTCCTAAACAAAGATTTAACGTTTTCTATTTCACTAATAGAGTTACCAATAAGAATGATATCATCAACATATACTAATAACACACAAAAAAAAATTACTTTGTTTTACAAACATTGAATGATCACATTTGCTTTGCACTAAACCAAACTGAATCAATGCATGCACCAGTTTTCCATTCCACGTTCTAGGTGTCTGCTTTAAACCATACAAAGATTTTTTTAATTTACAAACTTTATTTTCAGGCACATTTTGATATCCCTGGGGAATGAACATATAAACATCTTCATATAAATCACCATACAAGAAAGCATTGTTGACATCAAGTTGAAATATTTTTCAATCATTATACACAACTAAGCTAACTAAGAATCTAATAGTCACAAGTTTTACAACAGGAGAGAAATTCTCATCATAATCTAACCTCGCTCTTTGACTATAACCCTTAGGAATTAGCCTAGCCTTATACCTATCAACTTCTCCTATAGATTTATATTTTATTTTGAAAATCCATTTACATCCTATTTTGTGTCTACCTTTGGGAAGTTCAACAATTTCCCAAGTATTATTTCTATAAAGAGCTTCAAGATCTTCATTCGTGGCCTTAACCCAATTAGGACCCTTAACAGCATCTTGATACCTAGTTGGTTCAATACTTTTATCAAGACATGACACAAAACATTTAGATTGAAAAGATAGTTTTGACAAGTTAACTGCCTTTTCAATTCCATATTTTACCTTTCCTTCTATAACAAAATCACTTAGTTTTCTAGGAAAATTAACAGTTTTAGTGGACCTTCTAGACAGAGTAAGTTCAACCTCATCTAAAGTAGTGTCACCCTCAAAGGTTTTAGTTAGATCATCTTCAGTACTCACATGGTAGCCTTATCAGTCCCTACAGTACGACCACTTGTTTGCTGCTCAATAGCCGAGCCATTAGTGTTGTTAGTAGGTTCTGATTGCTCATCCTCGTGTGGTCCTAAATCCCTACTACCTTTACCCTTCTTATCATCATCATCATCATCATCGAGATTATTCACATCTAAAGACTGTTGATGATCTGGATTTTCAAAAATATCAAAAAAGTTTAAAGAGTTGACTTCATTGTCAAAATTTGGTGTCATTTTTATCAAAAATTGTTTTTTCTTTAAAAGGAAAACTAGACTATTTTTTTTACATCTCTAGAGTACTGGATTGATTTACTATCCAGACTATAGACCTTATGTCCCTTTTTTTTCTTGATAAAACTAATAAAGACACACTTTTCAGCCCTACTTTCTAACTTATTTGACTCATTTAAAATAGTGCAAAAACACAAATAACCAAACACTCTTAGATATTCTAAGAAGGGTTTAAATCCTTGAATGACTTCATAAGGAGACTTTCCTATTAGTAAGATAAGAGGCAGTACATTCAGTCCAGAATCTAATAGGAACATTACTTTGAAACAACAAAGATCTAGCCACATTTAACAAATGTCTCTGTTTTCTCTCTACCACCCCATTTTGTTGGGGGTATGTAAGCACAAGTGGTTTGATGTATAATTCCATTATCTCTACAAAAGTTTTTCATTTGAGTGTTTGCAAACTCTAATCCATTATCATTCCTTAAAACTTTAACATGTTTATGAAACTGAGTAAAAATAATTTGCCCAAAATCTTTCACATGTTCAAAAACTTCATATTTTTGTTTCATCAAACACACCCAAACTGCTCTAGAGAAATCATCAACAATTGTTAGAAAATACTTATGACCTTCTCTATAAGCTAGCCTATAAGGTCCTCACACATCTAAATGAACTAATTGACCTACATGAAAACTTTTGTGATCATTTAGAGGAAAAAGGTTCTCTATGTGGTTTAGCTTTGCGACATACTTCACATGGCTCGTGACTATTATTTAACATTTAATTCAAGTTTAATCATTTGAATAACTTAATTAGCAAGATGTCTTAACCTAGATTGCCAAACATCAAAGAAGTTAACACTATTAAAGCACACCTTAGAGGACACACAAGCACTACCACACATGTACAATCCATCAACCTGATTACCAGTTACTGGGACTTTCCTTGTTGACAACTCCTGGACATAGCATTTAATTTCATCAAAACATATATACAACTTATTATCTCTAACAAGCTTATGAACAGATAACAAATTTACATTGTATTCATGAACAACAAGCACATCATTTAAAACAACATTTTCTGCAAGTTTCTATTTTCCTATTTTTATTACAAGAGCAGAAGTACCGTTGGGATGTTTCACCTTTATATTTAAATCAGAAACATCAATATAATCAAATAAATCATTATCTTTCTTAACCATGTGCTCATTGGATCCTAAATCTATTATCCACCGAATACCAATCAGTTTTCCATTTGAACTACTAAAACAATACATACTAGAACCAAAAGAAGAGACACAAAACACCCTACCAGATAAGTTGCAATTTGAGAAGAATCAGATGATTTGTCATGCAACAAACTCAACAATTTAGCCACTTGTTCACCAGTTAAAGCAGTAACATAAGTATTAGTAGTATCAGCACAAGTTTTATTGTTTACAACAAGCTTCTTGCCTTGATAACCTATATGTTTTGCCCAATTAGGGTAACCTATTATTTGAAAACATTTGTCAATTGTGTGACATGTTTTATTACAGTGTGTGTAACCTCACGAATTTTCTCATTTATTTTGCATTAAAGTATTTCCCGATCCATGATATAAAGTCTAATTTATTTCTAAGTATTCTTATCTTTATCCGTGCACTCTATTTTTCTAAGTTCCTTTTATCATTGTACTTAAAAAAAATCTTCAATCATGACATATGTCCTATCCTAATTCTATTTATAAAATGACGATTTTATAAGACGGTGTTTTTTTTTATTTTTCTAATTCAAACTAATGATTTTTTTCTTATTTAAAGCTAATCATTTTTCCAATTACATTTATAATTTCAAACAAGGAAGATATAAATTCATTTCAAAATAAAGCCTTGAGTCAAGAGTCAAAGTCTTGACAACATAATTCTTGGAGTCAAAGTCTTAGTCAAACAGTCAAAGTCCTGGTCAAAGTCCTAGTCAAAGTCTTAGTCAAATAGTCAATTCATCATAAAACCTTACTTTATGGTGTTGACCAATTTTAATGGCTAATTGACTCCAAAACTAGTATAAAAACCCACCTATGACCCATTATACTTTGCACCTCTAAATCGATTGTTTCAACCCGATTAAACTTTCCCTCATACCTTTCTTCTATAGTCTATTACTTCTACAATTGAAGCTTTGATTATAAGCTCTTGTAATTGGCAACTTTGGGGCTACACATATTCTATTTCTCGAGACTTAATACTTTGCTAAGGTGAGTTTACGTAACCATGTTTATGCAATTCTTCATACTTGCAACATTATACTTAAGCAATTCTACATGCATGTCTAGTTGTAAACTATAATGCCTCATGATTTAGACAACAACAACAGTTTCAACGAGTTTCAACATTACATAATCATTAGCTATGGCCAAGCCGGCGATACTCAATAATAGATCTATTGGATTGACAATCCCACCCGGATACGTGTACCTCCTACATAGGTAGCGTGGGTGATTGTTATCGTTCCAACATATTATTAAGGTGAACCGTGGATGACGGGATGGACCTAAACTAGTCGGAGGTTTGATTATGTCGATTCAACATATCATGTTTATTCATGTAGACTTAAACTTACGATAGACATATAAATTGCTAAACTTTTATACTTAAACTATTTGCTTGACATGGCTTATGTATTCTCACCAACTTCTAGTTGACCCCCCCCCCCATTTTTACAACTCAACAGGAAATAATGATGCATGAAGACTAGAGTATTTACATGAGAAGGCAAACTGAAGTCTATGCTTGTTTGGTTTTTGTGATGTATTAGATTTCCACTTAAAACTCATTATGTATTTTTCATTTTTGGATATTTGCACTTTAAATTAATTTCAATTAAAATTTGACTACCATGTGCTACTGTATACTCATTCTTACGTGACACCTCGATGTTTCCGCCATCGGTTGGGGTGTTACAGATTGGTATCAGAGCCTTGGTTATAGGGAATTAGGTTATTAGAAAATAATCTAGACTATAACCTTAGGGATTTAAAACAGTACTTGCTTCTCTTACTTGTAACCCTAATTGCTTCCTTAATCTTATCCCTATCCTATACCTTATACAAGCCTTACAAGTGACTACTCTTATTCGTCTGCTGCAATCTTGATCCACCATTAGATTAATAGGACAAAATCCTCAGGTTTAGCCTGAACCACCTTGAGATCTCGTCGAAGTTCTAGATTTTGATAACGAACACATGCAATCTGGAAGGGTGAATGCTTGTATTCTGAGTCTTCTGTCTAGGCTGGCATTGCGCATATATCCCAATCAGACGAGGGACCCGGATGCCTACCTGGGAATTCTCGGGATGAGTGTTCACTTATAGGCTAAAGCATGTCTTCATTATGTTATTAGAATCTAGAATCTTTGATAAGTCAACGTTTTTGTTTATTCGTTTTAATTAATGAATAAATGATTACACTCACTTTCCTTAAACTAAGCTCTAAAATCTCAAAATTTTACAGCTTAAATCAATCTCATTTCATAACCGTCTATGGATTTCACAATCACACTTCACCTTACCATCTTAGCCACTTTTTAAATATTCAACACCCTACCCAAATCATATTATTTCATTTCTCCACATGTTACTTATTTTTTAAAAAAAAAAAACTATAAACTCATACCTTAGCACAAACTAAAGATTTCTAAATCTTGTTGTATTTTCATTACCTAGTAACTTTACAAAGTACATATTTTTTTGTCAAAAGATGTCCTCGAACTTAAATTCAATTTTTTTATTTATTGACGTAACAAACGATTTTCTATATAATGCTTTAAACTATTAAAAATCACTAATAGAACCTTGATCTTCAAAACCTAATGTCATGTTTGAAATCTCTAACTAATGGTAATATTTTAATCAAAGCCTACTTAGCTTGTACTATTTAACAACTTTTGCTTTATGTACAAAACCAATTTTGAAAATAATTTTTTTTAATCCATAGGAATAATATCTAGTCTCTAGATTCTCCATCGACACTCACCCATTTTCAACTTGTTCAAATTTTTACAATATTTGGCATATACCACAATCATGTTTTCTTATACACTTGATTATAATCTTTAATCCAAACCCCACAAGTTACACTGCTACGTAATCTCCTTACTATAAAATAAACTCCTTATCAACCATCTTCACATTCACTATCTCTCGCAACCTTGATTCTGTTTCGAGATTTTTCATCATTTCCCCAAGAACTAAATTCATATCCTTCACCTTCTCAAACATGAACTAGTTACCCATGATAACCAAACTATTGAAACTTGGTTGTGTGTTGCATCAAACTTAATCCTTAGTTATACATGAGGATTCGATTATCTACCATATTTAAA
Organism: Ambrosia x helenae; assembly: GCA_030844895.1. Taxonomy (NCBI): domain Eukaryota; kingdom Viridiplantae; phylum Streptophyta; class Magnoliopsida; order Asterales; family Asteraceae; genus Ambrosia; species Ambrosia x helenae. Next base: position 172,988 of record JAUTDX010007255.1, read on the forward strand.
CATTTGATACTAGAAATCATGGAATATAAACTATTTGCTATAGACACACCTAGAGTCATTAACCTTGTCTAGGACAACACTATTACAACTCGCATGCTATGCTTGATACTTGATTGTTTATATGTACATATTATCAATTTGCAATTTATGTGTGAAATAATTGGTACACTTAATCAAACAACTGGTAGAGGATGAAGTACTTGCTCAACAGTTAGTTGAGTACCAAATAACCTACTTAATGATTGGTAGAGGCCATCATGCCTGCTCAACAGTCGGTAGAGGCCCTACAACCTGCTCAACGACTGGTAGAGGCTATCGCACCTGCTCAACAATCGGTAGAGGTTCTTATTCACTGACTGGTAGAAGTCTTTTTTCCTACTCAACAGTTGGACTCATTTTTGGATACATTGTAAACGATTCAATCACAAGGTTATTTTGCATTACTTACATGTGTGTTTAGAGTCATAGAAGGACACAAAACCCTAATGTAAGGTAAATTGGTGATTGCGGTCCGGAACGTAATCATGAATTTACAGGTACGTTAAGGTAGTGTGAAATTCTAATAAGGTTTTAGTAGTTCATTTGGTTTTCATATAGCCAATCAATTGATGCATTTCTTATAAGATTCCTAAAACATAAGTTTAGTGTTTTGCTAGATTCTTATTCTCCTTGCTATTTTAGACGAACCTAATCTAACCCTTAAAACCCACACCTATCAAACCTCTTACCAAATTATTCGAAATAGTTTATTCTGTTACCTATAAATTCATGTCATGTCTTAATACAAATTTTCCAAACCACAGTTGCCCTAATTTCTACCCAATCACCGTCAACCCGGTGTTTTTTTTATAACTTCGGGACGAAGTTTCTAAAAGTAGGGGAGACTGTAACCTCACGAATTTTCCCATTTATTTTGCATTAAAGTATTTCCCGATCCATGATATAAAGTCTAATTTATTTCTAAGTATTCTTATCTTTATCCGTGCACTCTATTTTTCTAAGTTCCTTTTATCATTGTACTTAAAAAAAAAAAAATCTTCAATCATGACATATGTCCTATCCTAATTCTATTTATAAAATGATGATTTTATAAGACGCTGTTTTTTTTATTTTTCTAATTCAAACTAATGATTTTTTTCTTATTTAAAGCTAATCATTTTTCCAATTACATTTATAATTTCAAACAAGGAAGATATAAATTCATTTCAAAATAAAGCCTTGAGTCAAGAGTCAAAGTCTTGACAACATAATTCTTGGAGTCAAAGTCTTAGTCAAACAGTCAAAGTCCTGGTCAAAGTCCTAGTCAAAGTCTTAGTCAAATAGTCAATTCATCATAAAACCTTACTTTATGGTGTTGACCAATTTTAATGGCTAATTGACTCCAAAACTAGTATAAAAACCCACCTATGACCCATTATACTTTGCACCTCTAAATCGATTGTTTCAACCCGATTAAACTTTCCCTCATACCTTTCTTCTATAGTCTATTACTTCTACAATTGAAGCTTTGATTATAAGCTCTTGTAATTGGCAACTTTGGGGCTACACATATTCTATTTCTCGAGACTTAATACTTTGCTAAGGTGAGTTTACGTAACCATGTTTATGCAATTCTTCATACTTGCAACATTATACTTAAGCAATTCTACATGCATGTCTAGTTGTAAACTTTAATGCCTCATGATTTAGACAACAACAACAGTTTCAACGAGTTTCAACATTACATAATCATTAGCTATTGCCAAGCCGGCGATACTCAATAATAGATCTATTGGATTGACAATCCCACCCGGATACGTGTACCTCCTACATAGGTAGCGTGGGTGATTGTTATCGTTCCAACATATTATTAAGGTGAACCGTGGATGACGGGATGGAGCTAAACTAGTCGGAGGTTTGATTATGTCGATTCAACATATCATGTTTATTCATGTAGACTTAAACTTACGATAGACATATGAATTGCTAAACTTTTATACTTAAACTATTTGCTTGACATGGCTTATGTATTCTCACCAACTTCTAGTTGACCCCCCCCCCCCATTTTTACAACTCAACAGGAAATAATGATGCATGAAGACTAGAGTATTTACATGAGAAGGCAAACTGAAGTCTATGCTTGTTTGGTTTTTGTGATGTATTAGATTTCCACTTAAAACTCATTATGTATTTTTCATTTTTGGATATTTGCACTTTAAATTAATTTCAATTAAAATTTGATTACCATGTGCTACTGTATACTCATTCTTACGTGACACCTCGATGTTTCCGCCATCGGTTGGGGTGTTACAGTGTGTACATTTTAAACCCTGATTCAAACCTTTAGAAAATCTTTTATTGCTACTAAAACCTTCACTACTTTGTCCAAATTTTGAAACAAAACTAACAGTTGGAGTTGTCTTAGAAGAACTAGATGAGTTCCTATGAGACTCTTCTCTAGACACTAAAGCAAAAGCTTCTTTCATAGAAGGTAACCCAGTGCTAAGTAACAAAGTTGTTCTAACATTTTGATACACACTGTCAAGTCCCATTAAAAACTGCATCAATTTTATCATATGATTATAGTCATTAGACTCTATAGAGGCATCACAAGTACATGAAGGTACTTGTAAAATCTGATCAAGTTGTTTCCACATAATATTTAGTTTATGATAATACTTAGATACAGACATACCACTTTGACTAAATGAGTTTATCTTTTGATAAAAACTAAACACAGCAGAACCATCAATTTTGTTACAGGTTTCTTTTAAGTCTTTCCAAACTTCTGAAGCTAGCTTGGAATAGACTTGACCTATATACAATTCACCAGACAAAAAATTTAAAATCCATGTTACCACAACTGAATTATATCTTTCCCATTGTCTAGCTAAAACATCATCATCAATATTTTTTACACAATCACCATTAATAAAACCTAGTATGTTTTTAACTTGCAAACCAAGAATCATGGCATTGGCCCAAAGTATAATTTTCAGTCCTTTTTATAGTAAGATTAGTAGATTCATTGGCATGCAAGTAAAGGGGGTCACTAGCATCCAACTTAATTACTAACCAAGGTTACATTACCAACAATATGAACAGGATCAACAACAGGGCCTTGTCCTACAGGACCACTACTAGGTGGAGGATCAACCCCAGACATGATGAAAAATAGTATAAATTACAGCAGAACAAGCAAACAGACAGGAAACAAACAATGAATCATGTATATCAGAACCACTATCACAACACATATTCTAAAATAAGCAGATCTCAAACAGATCAAACCTCAATCACACAATAGATTCAGATATCTCTATTACCTTATTAAGGACCAAAGATGTCCAATAAGGTAATTTCATCAAATTTTTAAGATGGGAGTTCAATGGTCTTTTCACAAATGTCTAATTTTTAGTCATTTTCTTCCCTTTATGGCCTCATGTACAACATATATGATGAGAGTGTGTTTTACCATATTAAGATGTAGTTAATTATGTGTTTTTAAGTGAATTATATCATAAAACATGGTTACTTTGAGTTTGATTTGGATTACAGGTAGGTAACTAGAGCAAATTAGATGCAATTTTGGAGAAACCAAATGGCTTTTAAATGAAGATATTAAATGATGATGTGATAGAGCTGTGAAATACGAAGACGTGGCCGCAAAAATCAAATAAAACAGAGTTCTAACAAAGATTTTATGGAAAAAACGGACGCGTACCAGTAACCAGAGCAGGGTTGCGCCAGACTCCAATAATCAGTGCTGGTATTCGCTAAAATTAGAGCGGGTCAGCAAGTTTTTGGTCGCAGAGCAGGGCTGCGCCGGGGGTCGGAAAAGTTACGAATTTGAAGGATTTTTACCATATTTAAAAAGAACTTCAACCCCAAACGAGAAATCTCTAAACCCTAGCCTTTTTTCACCTCCCAAACACACTTTTGATCATCTCAAACCTCAATCCAATCAATCCTTTTATACAATCATCATTCCAATCATTAATTGAAGATCATATGATGAAGATGAGCAGCTAAACACTTTTGTAACCACCTCCGGGTGTATGGTTCGTTTGTGAAACCCTTTAACTTGTTTGATTTGATACTTGGGATTGTTTTTCTCTTGTTTGAAGAATACTTGTGGTTTAAATCATTTAAATAATTCATTTTTGTTGCAATTGCTTATCTTTTTATCATTCGCATTCGGTTTTCTTGCATCGTGAGCAGTTTGATAATTGGGAGGGTAATTGATACTTGTGGGTTGGTAATTGAATTGTACATGTTATTATTAAAAACTTGTGTTCGGTTATCACTTGATTTGAATCGTTCAACAAAACCATGTCTATGTGGTATCCTATCATTTAACCAGGTTTGGGTGAATCATAGAACCAGAAGCTCGGAAGGCGTTACTCCTTTCTCATTACTATTTACATCTTTTCAAAGTCATTTTCTAAATTTCAAAGCAAAAAACAAAGTAATTAGGTTTTAGTTTAATAGTTAAAGTTACAAAACTACTCTTTCCACCAATTCCCTGTGGAGAAGACTCAACTTCCATATACTATTATTTTCTTATATTTTTTTATTGACCCAATGACATCGATCAAAATGGCGCCGTTGCTGGGGAATCGGTGCACCTAGATAGATAGTTTTGTGTTAGTTTTTACTGCTTTTCTTAAAAATTTAAAAAAACCAAAAATATTTTCCTTTTTTAGTTTTTTAGTTTAAGTTTTGTTTGTTTTGTTTTGTTTTGTTCAGCGTTACACGTGGTTTGCTTGTTTATGTCTGTGCAGGTAATTCAGTTGCATACATCATACACGTCATTCGGGCAAGACTTCATCGCTAATTTATGATTTGAAAATTGAAAAGACAGTTAGAAGGAATAGAGCCATTCATCAAACCCGACCAACACCAAACATGAGCCATCATGGTAACCAAGATAACCAACCTACACTGAACCAACCTGACCCAATACCACCACAACAAAACCCATTAGGCGATATGCCTCCACGACTATTTCAAACAGTGCCAACTCCAAGACAACAACAACCATTCCCACAATTTAACCCAGATCCGAACGCTGGTGGTTCTAGACAATTTCAGCAAGGCCGTCAAGAGCATGACGAGTGGGACGAACATTATGAAAATGATCCAGCTTTTGAGGCCCCACAACAGCAACAACAACCCAATCGACCATTGACCTAAAATCGACAACAACCACAAAACTGAAACCCAAGATCTCACAGTAATAGAGTAACATATTCACTTTATGGAAATGACAGTATGCAGGGTGTAGCGGGCACTTTTAATGGTAGAGTTGCTGATTGGGACGGAGGAGTTGATGAGGATGGGTATTACATGAATCATGATCAGTTCGACTATGATGAGTATGATGAGTTTGGTCCGTAATACAGCAGAGACAACAACAAGGGTTTAATATGAGGGGACAAAATCAAGGACAAAGATGGGTCCCTCAAAATCAACCAAGAAATCAAGTGCGAGGGAATGAGCAGAGGCAATATGTAGATGGAGTACCTAGGGTGAACTATAGACCTCCTGTAAATGGTGTTGGGAGCCATTTTATTCCGGTGGCCACCGAGCACACTTCACCTATAGTACCACCACATTAGAAGAAAAGGAGCTTTGAGGTTAGACCCTAATATTTGAACCACCTTTCGAGTTTCTATGTGACGTGTGCGTATATACACATAATTTTACAATGAAATAACACACGTTTCTGCTTTAATATTTATAAAAATGGTTTAGAACTTAATATTAAAACACACACAATAGGTCAAGTGTACCCTGTCATATATGTAGTAAGTACAGATAAGAACCAGATATCGATCCATGGACGCGCGCGGAGCAATTGTACTGAAACTCTATCCCCAATTTACCAGTAGGAAAAGATAGTGGAAGTTTGTTTAAACTAAATTAATTCTAAAATATCTAACTAACATATGGAAGACTCTAAATACAAAATATAACTATATAGACTATAATATATCAATCCTAGCATGTCATCTACATATCATATGAAATCAAGGCGTGTGATCAACATTCCCATTTTCCGACAGTTAGTGTCCCTTTCGGGCATCCTAACATGACAACTATATAGAAAGTTAACACGAATACACACGTTAACCACTTCAAGTCGTTTATTAGCGAGCAGCTGATATGATCTCATGCAAATCTTCTAAAGATAAGTTAGTCATCTGTTAAGAGTTTTCTAACCTCACTAATCCAGGAAAGCGATACCGAATACACAATACAACCACCTAGACTAGCATAAAATAGAGCATTTCACAACCTATTCCATTTTACCAACTTTGAACACATATCTACTAAGATCGCTATTTTTACCAAAACAACTAGCAAAGATCATTAACCGTGTCAAAGATCAGTAACGGCACCATTAAGCTTTTAAAACCCTTTTACGTGCCGGTAAGCATTTCTAATCGTTATTCGACTGACTTTAACCAAACCAATACCCGGTTACAGTTTCATGGTGTAAACTTATTAACAAGTTAACTAGTCTACTACCGGACGATTAAACGGACGGTTTTTCAACATGTATCCGCCTAACACATTCAACAATCATCAAAGTCATTCAAACACAATCACAAACCCAATAACAATGAAACAAGGTTGCATTATGATCATCAAGATTAAGTCATGAAAACGCCGAATTCATACAAGACATGATTAACTATACAAACGATTGTTTCTACGTACTACATACTAGTGTTTTTGCCCGTAGGCGTACAATCTACTAAATAAACATCACAAATAGCATACAAAATCAGATTCGGATCATAAGTAGTTTAAAGGATCAAACCATAAAAATGCTAAAGTGAAAGATCGGATGATGATGGATGGATCGGACGGCTTCCCGGGCTTGTTAAACGGCTTTCTAGCAGCTCCTTTGGTCCAGAAATCGCCTCGAATCGCCTCTAGAATACCCAACAATCGATCAGTGAGCTGAAAACTCTGTTTTCTAGAGCCAGGGACCTGTGAGCGACCGCGCGGTCTCTGTGACCGGCCGCTCACTTTACCAAAAGTCCAACAAGTGGCCTGGTTGCTGACGTAGGCCTTCTAGAAGGTTCCTAGTGTCCTGTTTGCGCGCCAAAATCTTCGTTTTCCTTCAGTTTTGCTTCCGGGACATCGTTTAAGACCTGAAATCGTAAAGATACCCAAATAAATACCAATTCCTCGTGTATAAGGCAAAAAACGTATATAAAGGGGAGTTAAACTGGGGCTTTTATATGTATAAATTAACGTATATCACTATGGTAAGGAAATAGAGGAAACCTATCTACACATTGCGGAGTTTGTAAGTATCTGTAACACCATTGAGGGCCATGGGTTTACTCAGGATGAGGTGTAACACCCCAACCGATGGCGGAATCATCGAGGTGCCACGTAGTGACGATTGTTCAAAAGCTCATGGTACTAAAATGTAAATATATGATTATTGAATATTGTTTTACAACATGTGAAATTAAATACAAGACAACAAGATAAAGATAGTTGATTGATTTAATCTAAGTCCAAAGTCCTATGTGAAGCGTCAAGCAACTTATCCTGAAACATGCACGAAAATAATTTTGTCAACATATGATGTTGGTGAGTACTACTTAGCTGTGTACATATAATATAAGTTTGAAAAGGTAGTACAATTCATGTGTCTAGCATCACTAAGGCATTATGTAAACACGCAAGTAACCAAACAAGACAAAGATTATATGTAAAGTTGTACAATGAAATTGATAATGAGCACCTCAACACGTGTGAGTCTAAAAGAGCACCATAACATAAGTTATGTCTAAATGAGCACCGTAACATAAGTTACGTCTAAATGAGCACCGTAACATAAGTTACGTCTGAGTGTAAAGAGCACCATATATGGCATAAGTTATGTCTAAATGTATGATTTTGTATGTAAGCTACGTTCATGTTCAAGCATAAGCACAAAGATAAACAAGACACGTATATGAATTGTAAATGAATAAAATGTATGTGTAAATGAATATGAAAGTTTTGTATACTTGTGCATGAATCACCCCAAAAGTTGTAAAAGCGGAAAAAGGGGATAAGTAATACTCACCTTTAGCAAGGTGGTAAGTCTTGTGTAATTGATTAAGTGTAATCCAACGTTTGTCGAGTATCACCCTATGTATAAGGTAACAAATAAGTCCAAGTCTATCTAGTCTATAAGTATTTTCTAGGGCTTCGAATTGGGGATAAGTATTTATTTGATTAATAGTCAAATTGTTTATTAAATATAAGAAATTTAATAAATAAATGAATAAAAGTCTTTTTGTAAATTTTAAGTTAAAGATGGTCACAAAATAAAGTTTTTAGTATGAAAATAATTTTCATAAAATTATTTTATTGAAAATAGAATATTTAATCTATTTATTTCAAATTGTCAAAATATGACTTTAATATCTAAAAATATTAAAATTAAAGAATTATTGAATTAAAAATTGTATTTCTGTTCCAAATGAAAATAAATAATTTATGTAAAATTTTGGTACAAAAATATTGAAAAATGAATTTATTATGAATTATTTATGATTAAAAATAACAAAAATTAATTAAAAATATGAAATGCACGGTTTTTCTGAATTAAAAATAAATTCTGAAATGTATATTGCTATACAAGTTTAGTATAATTTTTGTGGAATTTTATAAAATCGTTTAGATATTTTTATTGAATTTTATAATTTTAAATGAATAAACTTGTAATATTTATAATATATATTAAATAAATTATTTTTCAAAAACTAAAAATTGGACAGCAAAGTTTATCATTGAAATAACATAAAATAAATTTTGTAGAATTTATAAAATAGTTTTAGTATTTTAAAACGATTTTCAAAAGAATAAAGGTAATATAAGTGTAAAGGATAACACAAAAAAATAAAAATAAAATAAAAGGTTGTTTATGGTGGGGGTCGAACCTGGGTCAGACCCGGTTCAATGTCTTTAGCCAAACACCCCAACCAACTGGTCTGTACCTCAGATTTGTAAATGTTTCAGTTTTGAAAATATTTATCACATGCGTGAATTGGTCATCTTCCCCAATTTGAATGATAATTAAGAACCCTAGTTTCTTGAATCGAATCAATTAACGGTCAATAGCCTCAGTAATGTTAGGGCTATTGATCGATTGATCATGAATAATAAAACCCATAAAAAAATAAACAACTTACAAACACTAATTCGTGTATGATGCTCGGTCAAACAAAAAGTCAACGGGTCTTGAAATCGTGAATTAAAGCTTGGACAGAAAGATTTGAGAGAAGGGAAATGATTTTTTTTTGGCACATTTAGTTGGTTGTGGATACCTCAATTTATACTATGTGGCTCGGGTTGGTGAAATGGAAGGTTTTGAAGTCTTGACCAAAGTCGGTCAAAACCGAGTCAAGGATGATTAATTCAAGCTGAAATCATGGATTATATTTATGAGGGTATGTTAGTCGGTCAAAGGGAGTTAAAATTCTACCAAAAACAAGGCTCGTAATTGTGGAAAGTGACTGGGTGTTGACCACAGTCTTCGGGTCGGGTCTGGGTTCCGAAAAAAAAAAGACAAGGTTTTTGGGTTATGGTTAGGCTTTAGTGTTTTGGGTATAAGTTTGGTTATGGTTTAGAGGTGGTAAAATATAATGACTAACTTTATTATTATTATTATTATGAGGATAAAATGTGGCGTACAAGATAGGAGGTGCGAAATAAAAAAAATGTATATATATATATATATATAATAATAATAATAGTGATAAAAGTGACGGATATCACAGCATCCCCTACTTTTAGAAACTTCGTCCCGAAGTTATTAGAAACATAGGGTTATGGATGTTCTGGGAAAAATGATTTGGATCAGAGGTTTGATAGGTGTGAGTTAAGGATTGGATTAGGTTTGTCTCGAATAATAAGAAGAATAAGAATCTAGTAACACTAAACTTCAAGTTTTAGGAATCCTAAAATAATTGCATGAGTTGATTGACTACAGAAAGACTAAATGAACTACCAAGTAACTAGAGTTTGTTCCTGGTCCGACTTCCGGTCTCACTTTCAATGCATCATTAGTGTTTGTATACAGGGTGTACCGCAGCTAACCCACCACACCTTTGATACCTTGAAAACGTATTGGACGCCTACCAAAAAACCCAATAGAATTTCACACTACCCTAACGTACCTGTAAATTCATGATTACGTTCCGGACTGGAATCATCAATTTACCTTACATTAGGGTTTTATGTCCTTCTATGATCCTAATCTAACACACATTAAAGCAAATAAGTTCCACAAGAAGATGACACAACAAACACGTTTATCAATGAAATGAGGCTATGTAATGACTAGGTCAATTGCATTGCAATAACTTGTAAGCATAACAGTATTTAAGTATAGGCTACCACTCGTCCGAGGAGCCCTTTAAATGAAATGTTTATCTGAGTTGCGAGGATAATAAACACATGCAAGCAAGTTTCTAAGTACTACAACCATTAAGTGTAAATGTTATCATGAATAATTAGATGTCCAATGAATAGTCAAATTAAGGGAAAAATCAAGTTTCATGTAATAACCAATGATGTTTTTAGAAAAGCTCTGTATGATCAAGTATCGAGTTTTTTGTAGTTTGGTTTTCATGAAAATCAAGTCCAATGTTTCAATAAGATGTAAGGTGGAGTCTGAAACTTATAGGATTTAAAATAAATGCAACCGAATATGATAAATTTCCAACTGCGTTCATACACAATTGTACGTAAGGAATTTCTAGATGTTATATGCTACTGAGTGCGACTTTATTGGGTACAAAATGAAAATAGAATCATGAAAATGAAAACACAAGTATTGGATTCTCGAGTCTTAGGAAGATCCCATCCATGGCTTAGCCAGTGGGATTAACGTCATCCTGATCAGTTGTTTCATTGGTATTGATATTGAAAGCTCGTCCATGTGCCACTAGGTTTACATTATTCAATTTAGGGCATTGAGGTCGCATGTGGTTAGGGTCTCTACAATGATAACATGCCCGACCGTTAGTAATCCGTAGTGGTTCCTGGGCAGCTGTTTGATGATTATCCTGTGCCCCAACCATTACTCGACAAGTGGTGACAAAGTGTCCAAACCTTCCACATCTAGTGCATTGACGGCATGGAAGGTTTGCAGGGTGATGATACTTGCAAGTGTTGCATTGAGGATGGATTCCCGTGTAGGCTTTCTTGATAGGAGGTTGAGTCACTGGATCAACAACAGCATGGTTCTGATCATCGCTCATTCGTTTCTTCGAGTTCGAAGCAGTAGTGGCGGCCTTTGCTAAAACAGTCTTAGATTGTTCAACAACATCGGTGGTTTTCTCAGCAGACGTCTTGGTGCCCTTCCTAACCAGGTTTCCTTTCCTTACATGTTTGTCTGTTAAAGTGGCTGCAAGCTGGATGGCTTCCTCCACCGTAGTAGATTTGCTCCCAGTGACTACGTCTTGTATCAGGTCAGGTAATCCCTCGATATATTTCTCGATTGCTCGAGAGACCGGGGTGACCATGTGTGGAACCAATATGCTAAGTTCATGATATCGGGTATTGTACGCAAGATTCTCACCACTGTCTTGTTTGAGCTCACGAAATTCATCCTCCAGTTTTCTGATTTCGTTCCTCGGGCAGAATTTGGCGATCATGAGTTCCTTAACTTCAGCCCAAGATAATGATAAAGCAACATCAGCTCCTCGATTGCGCTTTTCGCCATTCCACCAGGTTAGCGCCCCCTTTTGAAGGACACTAGTAGCATAGCGAACGCGGAGTTCATCAGGGCATTCACTGTTCACAAAAGTACTCTCCATGCTTTCAAACCATTGGAGGAGGCCAGTAGCACCCTCCTCACCAGTGAATTTTGTGGGGTTGCAGGAGTTAAAGTGTTTGAAAGTGCACCGAAATTGAGTCGTACTCCCTGTGTTGACACTGTTACTATTCTGAGTTATCTCACTGACAAGGTTTGGGATCACTGCAGCAATTTGCTTAGCGACTAAAGATGCGAGGTGACGGTCAGAACGCTGTCCAGAAGCATGAACAGGGCGTCGGCGGACATCACGGAGCATGCGGCGAGCAGACATCTATGAGGTAGTCAATGAATAATCATGAGATTAGAAAATGTAGTGTATAACCATACAAATGATTATGAAAGTATGACCTTGTAAGCAAATCATGATATACAGAATATTGTATATGAAACGAGAGGGTATTATTGAAAACTTGCATAAATGCTTGGAGTGCCCTTGTCTAGCTGTAAAGCCCAACAAGAACGTTGACTTTTCAAAGGAATTGAACCCAATGGTGATCAAAGAAGACATGCTTTAGCCTATAAGTGGACACTCACTCCAGGAATCCCTAGGTAAGCATAACAGGTCCGTCAATGGATTTATGCGCTATGCTTGCCTATGCCAGAAAACCCAGTGTACAGGCATCCACCCTTCCAGATTGCACGTGTCCTTATCACACTCATTAAAGTTCAACAACTTTGAAGGAGCAGAATAAGAGTAGGCATTATGCCTAAGAGTGTCTTCATGAAAGGTACTGCTTCCGTCCCATGATGATGTAGACTTTCCACTCCCTGTAGGACACCGTCTCTATGCACCATGATGAAAGATGAGAAGAATGGAGAAGAAGGGAGAGATAGAAGAAGGAAAGTAGAGGGAAATGAGGGGTAGGGTAATTTAGGAAATATTATGCATGAAAGTTGAAGTTCGGTTATAGTCTAGGCCTATTTCATCTAGTAACCTAGTTCCCTATAACCATGGCTCTGATACCAATCTGTAACACCCCAACCGATGGCGGAATCATCGAGGTGCCACGTAGTGACGATTGTTCAAAAGCTCATGGTACTAAAATGTAAATATATGATTATTGAATATTGTTTTACAACATGTGAAATTAAATACAAGACAACAAGATAAAGATAGTTGATTGATTTAATCTAAGTCCAAAGTCCCATGTGAAGCGTCAAGCAGCTTATCCTGAAACATGCACGAAAATAATTTTGTCAACATATGATGTTGGTGAGTACTACTTAGCTTTGTACATATAATATAAGTTTGAAAAGGTAGTACAATTCATGTGTCTAGCATCACTAAGGCATTATGTAAACACGCAAGTAACCAAACAAGACAAAGATTATATGTAAAGTTGTACAATGAAATTGATAATGAGCACCTCAACACGTGTGAGTCTAAAAGAGCACCATAACATAAGTTATGTCTAAATGAGCACCGTAACATAAGTTACGTCTAAATGAGCACCGTAACATAAGTTACGTCTGAGTGTAAAGAGCACCATAACATAAGTTATGTCTAAATGTATGATTTTGTATGTAAGCTACGTTCATGTTCAAGCATAAGCACAAAGATAAACAAGACACGTATATGAATTGTAAATGAATAAAATGTATGTGTAAATGAATATGAAAGTTTTGTATACTTGTGCATGAATCACCCCAAAAGTTGTAAAAGCGGAAAAAGGGGATAAGTAATACTCACCTTTAGCAAGGTGGTAAGTCTTGTGTAATTGATTAAGTGTAATCCAACGTTTGTCGAGTATCACCCTATGTATAAGGTAACAAATAAGTCCAAGTCTATCTAGTCTATAAGTATTTTCTAGGGCTTCGAATTGGGGATAAGTATTTATTTGATTAATAGTCAAATTGTTTATTAAATATAAGAAATTTAATAAATAAATGAATAAAAGTCTTTTTGTAAATTTTAAGTTAAAGATGGTCACAAAATAAAGTTTTTAGTATGAAAATAATTTTCATAAAATTATTTTATTGAAAATAGAATATTTAATCTATTTATTTCAAATTGTCAAAATATGACTTTAATATCTAAAAATATTAAAATTAAAGAATTATTGAATTAAAAATTGTATTTCTGTTCCAAATGAAAATAAATAATTTATGTAAAATTTTGGTACAAAAATATTGAAAAATGAATTTATTATGAATTATTTATGATTAAAAATAACAAAAATTAATTAAAAATATGAAATGCACGGTTTTTCTGAATTAAAAATAAATTCTGAAATGTATATTGCTATACAAGTTTAGTATAATTTTTGTGGAATTTTATAAAATCGTTTAGATATTTTTATTGAATTTTATAATTTTAAATGAATAAACTTGTAATATTTATAATATATATTAAATAAATTATTTTTCAAAAACTAAAAATTGGACAGCAAAGTTTATCATTGAAATAACATAAAATAAATTTTGTAGAATTTATAAAATAGTTTTAGTATTTTAAAACGATTTTCAAAAGAATAAAGGTAATATAAGTGTAAAGGATAACACAAAAAAATAAAAATAAAATAAAAGGTTGTTTATGGTGGGGGTCGAACCTGGGTCAGACCCGGTTCAATGTCTTTAGCCAAACACCCCAACCAACTGGTCTGTACCTCAGATTTGTAAATGTTTCAGTTTTGAAAATATTTATCACATGCGTGAATTGGTCATCTTCCCCAATTTGAATGATAATTAAGAACCCTAGTTTCTTGAATCGAATCAATTAACGGTCAATAGCCTCAGTAATGTTAGGGCTATTGATCGATTGATCATGAATAATAAAACCCATAAAAAAATAAACAACTTACAAACACTAATTCGTGTATGATGCTCGGTCAAACAAAAAGTCAACGGGTCTTGAAATCGTGAATTAAAGCTTGGACAGAAAGATTTGAGAGAAGGGAAATGATTTTTTTTTGGCACATTTAGTTGGTTGTGGATACCTCAATTTATACTATGTGGCTCGGGTTGGTGAAATGGAAGGTTTTGAAGTCTTGACCAAAGTCGGTCAAAACCGAGTCAAGGATGATTAATTCAAGCTGAAATCATGGATTATATTTATGAGGGTATGTTAGTCGGTCAAAGGGAGTTAAAATTCTACCAAAAACAAGGCTCGTAATTGTGGAAAGTGACTGGGTGTTGACCACAGTCTTCGGGTCGGGTCTGGGTTCCGAAAAAAAAAAGACAAGGTTTTTGGGTTATGGTTAGGCTTTAGTGTTTTGGGTATAAGTTTGGTTATGGTTTAGAGGTGGTAAAATATAATGACTAACTTTATTATTATTATTATTATGAGGATAAAATGTGGCGTACAAGATAGGAGGTGCGAAATAAAAAAAAATGTATATATATATATATATATATATATATATATATAATAATAATAGTGATAAAAGTGACGGATGTCACATGAGGTGAGGTTGATGATGTTTCAGTTCACCCTCAAGGATTAAGCGAAATTGTGGTATCATTCATTGCCTGCTGGAAGTATATTCACATGGCAAGAGCTTCAACAACAGTTCTTAGAGAAATATTATACTATGACTCGCACTACTGATGCTTGGGAGGCTATCAGAACTTTCCAACAACACGTTGGGGAACCATTTCATGAAGCGTTCACAAGGTTTAAAGAGTTGTTAAGGAAATGTCCACATCATAATATACCTATGTGGGAGCTGATTAAGTCATTCTATGATGGTTTATTACCCAAAGATGTTAGAGATCTGAATGCCAACAGTAACGATACCTTTTTACTAACCATGAGGATGTGGATTGGGAGTATATGGAGAGGTTGGTAGTGACGTCAAAGAGACATGCTCGTCCTAGTAGGAGAAGCCGAGCGGGTGCAGCTAGGGGTGTTGATTATGAGTCTGAGAAGAGGATTGCAAGTTTGGAGCGCCAGATTGCACAACTGACAGCAGGTAAAGGCGCATGAAAGGGTGAAGGAGCAAAAGCAGTGAGTTCTTTGCAGTGTGCTCTATTTGTGATGATTGGGGACATGTGGATGCAGATTGTCCTACACAGAAGGGGAAAAGTGAGCAAGTGAATCAACTGTGCGACCAACATAAACAATATGATATGAATTCTAATTCATATCACCCAGGTTTG
Organism: Ambrosia x helenae; assembly: GCA_030844895.1. Taxonomy (NCBI): domain Eukaryota; kingdom Viridiplantae; phylum Streptophyta; class Magnoliopsida; order Asterales; family Asteraceae; genus Ambrosia; species Ambrosia x helenae. The sequence goes on from JAUTDX010007255.1 coordinate 188,904, forward strand.
CGAAATCACCCTAATGTTAGTTACAATAATACTTCTAACCAGTTGAATCCTCCATCACAGGTACCCAACAATCAAAGAAGTTATCAGCAAGGCAATAAGCAAGGAAGTTCTCAAGGTAACTGGAGAAGTCAAGGCAACCAGCAGGGCGGATCATCGGAGCAGGATGGATCAGTGAAAGAGATGTTGGCTGAGTTCATGAAGTTAACAGGAGATTGCATGAAGGAGATCCGGAAGGACAATGAGATTCGAGACAAAGAATACAAGGAATTGGCAAAGCAAGTTGGTCAAATTGCTGAAGAGTTGTCCACCATCCGTCGAGATCCAGGTAAGCTGCCTAGCACCATTGCAGTGAATCCAACACATTAGTCATTAACTACAAGGAATGTGCACATTAATGCGGTTAGTCTTCTTTTCAATTCTGAGTATGAGCAGGAAACACTTTCACAATAAAACTTTATGGTTAAAAATTTGAAAAAAATGTTTTGTGAAAAGTTTTTCAGTGAAAGCTCTAATGAGGCCAAGGACAAGGGTAAGAAACTCAAATATGCACCCTTTCCTTTGGCTTTAATGGACCTAGCTAAAAGAGTGGTTTTAAATAAAAATGACCCACCAAAGGATGAGAGGTGAGAAAATTTTAAACAAGTAAAAATCAATTTACCTTTACTTAATACCATTCAAGAAATTCTTGCTCATGCTAAAAACTTAAAAGAATTGAGTACCCAAAATCGGCACAACAAGCTGCCAAAACAGTTTGATTTACCGGCACACATGTGTGTGCCGCTTTATCTGCTACTTTTCCACCCAAACGCTAAGATCCGGGAGTGCCCCTTATTTCAATACAAATTGGGGAACTTAAAGTTGACCAGGCACTTCTAGATCTTGGAGCTTGTGTTGGCATTCTTCCGGGAAGTATGTATGACCAATATGAATTTTGTCCTTTACAAAAAGTTGGCACCACTGTGGTGTTGGCTAATCAATAACGCATACATCCCAGGGGAATGTTGACTGATGTCATAGTTAAGGTGGGAGATTGCTACTATCCTGTTGATTTCTTGGTACTGAATTGTGAGAAAAATGTTAAAGGCACACCACACACGATTATACTTGGTCGACCATTTTTAGCAACTGCTCATGCGGTAATCAACTGTGCTGATGGAATGGTAAGTATGAGATTTGGGGATAAAAAATTGAGTTTAAACGTGTTTTCAAGTTTAACTGACCCAAATGCAGAGGATGAGTGTCTTATGGTTGACAAGATGGGAGACACTGGTGGGAAGGCTCGGAAGAAAAAGAAGGTTAAGAAACCGCCTGAGTTAGAACAAAGAAACACCAACTTAGCAACGGATGATCCAAGGTGGAATATAATCCATGACCGACTGGAGTATAGGCAGAGAATGTGTTTTGAAGCTGAGGGAGGCGAGCATCACGTTTGACCACCATGAGAAATATAGCAAGTATGAAGTCTGGCTGAAGACTCATAAACTTAGCGCTCTCGGGAGGCAGCCCAAGGTACGTGTTTTATTTTATTTTCTTTTATTTGTTTGTGTGTTTTCGTTGTTTCATAGCTATTGCAGTAGCCAAGTGTGGGAAAGTTGTGCGGACATGATAGGTTTGGAGTATTCAATCCGATACGCATTAGAGTCGATGCGCGTTTGATGGGGGAGTGAATCAGGTCCACGTGCTTCTTCCTTTTCTTTTGTTGTTGCTTGTTTATGAAAGTTGGTGGTGTAAAAATCTGTTCGTGAAGGGAATGGTTTGTTTTGTTACTTTGGGGTGTTAGTCAGCTCGGGTTGGTAGTAGTGAAGATTGAACATGTTGAGTGGTAAAGAATTGAAAAACAGCAAAAACACCATACATTGGGGACAATGTATCCCATATGTGGGGATGGGTGACCCTAGGATAGTGGGGGGGGGGGGGACACTTACACATGTGTGAGAAAATTGAGAAATTTTTTAAGGAAAAACATCAAGAAATTTTTTTTCTCGCAAAATGTCACCTTTTTCACATGATCTGGCACAAAAGCCACGTTTTCAGTTGCTAACGAGTCCTTTGCTGAGTATGAAAAATGAGACCCTTTATCATGGTCATCCCTTTAAGTTTCATGTGAGTTTTTCTGATAAGGGTTTTTTTTAGGAACAGAAAAGAGATGCCTAACTAGGGGTAACATGCTTTTAGGAATTGCATATGCTACATGTCGGCAACCTATATCCCTACTTTGTGAGACTTTGAGCCTACTAGTTTGATAGATATTGATATATATCTTCATTTGTTGAGAGTAGGCCAAATTTTTCCTTGTTGCAGAATTTGTGTGATTAGAGTTGTAGGCAAAACATGCACATAGATGAGAAAGGAAAATTAAGAATGCCTTTGTTGTGTTGAAACTAGTTGTTTGTGTTTTGTTGAACTGTATATCCAAAATTACCCTTAGTAGCCCATGTTGAGCCTATACCCTTTTATTTGATTAAAACTTATAACATCACCCAAATTGACCCGTTTACTTTTGTGTAATAAATTGATGACATCCATTGTGTTTGTGTTTTGTTCAAGTAATTGAGTTATGTTTAAGTTTTGAAAAAAAAAAGAAAGAAAAATATATATATATATATATATATATATATATATGAAAAAAAGAAAAGAAAAAAAAGAGAAAATAGAAGTATGTGTATTGGATCAATATGCTCTTTGTCAGTTGCTTGCTTATGAACACTTAAGTGTTTTGCAAGTTTAAATCAAAGCAGTTTTGCTCAGCGGAATAAGTTATAAAGTTTCACTATCAACAGGAGTTATTACTCCCCCTTGATGTTTATAAACTAAAGACAGTTAATGAGAATTTAAGTATTGAATGTATATGACAATAAATAAGCAAATAGATTCCAGATTATGAAATGGAATATCAAGTAAAAGCTCTGAAGGATTTCAGTTTTCAATTAAAATCGATGTCTAAAATAGAGGGATTAACCCATCTATTTATAGACAAAGAAATACATGAACCTTGTTACAAAAGCAAGTCTGCAACAAGTTGCAGTCTTGGAACTTGTATAAAAGATAAAGTAATAATAAACTACTAAACTACTGAAACATGAGGGCGGTGGAAAGATTCTATTATAAGTGCTAATAAGTGACAAACTACTGATGAGTAGTTTGTCTTCAGTAGTTCTTCAGTTGACTTGTCTGGTTTGACTTCAGAACTTCTGATCTTTACTCTTCAGTACTTGTTGAATCCTTCTTCAGTACTTGTGTATTCTTTCTTCAATAGTTTCATACTTAGAATATTTTGGCAGAAGTAGGAATTAGACTAAGGTTGGCAAAAGAGGTTTCTTCAATCCTTTCTGTCCTTACAATCTCCCCCTGGATTGATGAAGCCAAAACCTTATCTAATTCTTTATTGTCTTCTTCTGTCTTCAAGTATCTTCCAGATTTCTCTGAACATGGAAGTCTTGAGCTGGTTTAGTTGTTCATTTGTGAGAGATCCTTGTTCAGGTTCAAGATGTTGAATTGTAAGCAAGTCTTGTGTAGATAGATTCTTCAGTTCATTCATAGATTTGAAGGCCTTGCTTGAACGATCTCTCCTTGTCACCAATACTGAGTTGGAATCAGTAAATGACCACTTCAGTATCAGAACTTTAGATTTGTCAAAATCTAAAGTGTAAGGGACCATGCTGGATCCCTAGGATGTTCCTGAGTGATGGATGTTTTCTATTTCAGTGACCCTCATGTGGGATTCTCTTCCTTCTTCTGTTTGCACCACATTAGGTCTATCAAAGGTAGGTAAATTATGTTCAGTGATTACCTTTGTGTGCAGTTTATCAGTTATAGTCTTCTGAATTTGGTAAGCAAATGTTGAAGGATCCCTGAATTGTGTCAGCAGAGGCTTTTCTTCAATCACAAAGTCTCCTTGTACAACTGTATTGCCTTCAAGCAATACCATCTTGAAATCAGTCTTTGTGGTGTCCTCTTGCTTCTTCTTGGTAGCAGGCTTTGATTGTCTAGCACCAGAAGTTCTAACTACCGAATTTGACACTTCAGAAGTTTTGTACTTCTCTGGATTTGCAGCCTTGTCAGCCTTGAATCTTTTATATGTGTCAAATAATTTGTCTTCTCTCCATTTTGACACTCAGGCATTTGAACCAAAATCATTGGCTACCAAATCATCAATTATCTCAGCTCTCTTTGCCCTTCTGTCTTTTTCAGTGGCAATCTTGTCAGCAACAAGTTGAGCTCTTCTTGTAAGCTCATCCATGGAGAGCCCTTTGAGTGAATAAGCTTTAGTTTTGCTGTTCTTTGTAATGTAAGACATCAGTTGTTGTCTCTTGTCTTCCTCAGCAACTCTTTCAATTGCAGCTTGTTTATTCAACTCTTCTTCATATGCTTTCAGCTTGTCATTGTAGCTCAAATCTTCCCTTGCTTCTAGGCTGTTCCAGATCTCATCTTCCTTAGCCTTTCTTTTTGCTGCAAGTAGACTCTTCTCCAGTAATTCTTTGGACATTGAGATGGGAGAAGGGTTTAGTACAGGCATTTGAGTGGTTGCAGGCCTTGGAATAGGAGTTGGAATGTCTTCAGTTGCCATAGAAGGCTCTTCAGTTTGAATGTTGGAAGTGTTAACTGCTGAAGGGTTAATTGAAGTATCAACTACTGAAGGATTGTCTTCAGTACTTTTAGAGTCTTTAGAAGTTTCTTCATTGAGGCCTTGGGAAGTTTCAGCTTCAACTTCAGTTTTAGAAAGAAGCCTATCTTGATCTTCTAAGTCTTTTTGGGCTTTCTCTTTCTCTTGTTGTTTTTGTAGAGCCACTCTTGCCTTTATCCTGGCTTCCAGTGACTCTCTTGGTTCCTTAATCTTATCCCCGTTTTTGGCTTCATCCACTTCTGGAAGCCTGCCAGGTTGAGAAGTTCTACCAGATAACTTTGCAAGCTGTCTTGTATTGTTGTCAATTTTGTTGGACAGCTCACTTAGTTTGTTGTTGATCACCTCAAATTGAGTTGTGGTTTTCAATTCCCAAGAAGTTGTGAAAGATTTGAGGTGATTGGATATGAGGGTGTTCATCATCTGGTATAGGGGACCATCTGGGATGCATAGGTGGTTCAAGTCTATGCTAGATGACCCAGGGAACTGGGTAAGCATTTTTAGTGAGGCGGGTGTTTTTGGGTGATCTTCAGAGTGTACTGAAGATGCCACTTCAGGGGAATCAGGGATTAAGTGGTCTTTCACCTGATCTGTTGGGACCAGCTCTTTGAGCTTAGAGACACCAGATTCATGACCTTCACTAGTAGCCATCAATTCATGTTTTGTGGAATTTGAATCATCATCCAAATCAATGGAATCATCTGAATCCCTGATGACATCCTCAATGAGGACAGTATCAGTTATATCATTTGCTGGGCCCAACCTAGTTGTCCCGTGAACCTCTGTTTCTTGGTTCTGAGGATTTCCTACCTCAGGCATAAAGCCTTCATCAGTAGTTGCCACTAGTGAGGTCTTAGCAATGTTACTTCTGTCCTCAGATCCACCATTGGGTGGTAAATGAGTAGTAGCAGCCTTAAATGTACCTAAAGTCTCGAAGTTTGGGCTTAGAAACCTTGGTTCATCCTCATCTCTTGGGATAGGACTAATGACATCCACATCCATGTCAACTTCTGATGGTACTTCCCCTGTTTGATGTGGTTGTTGGGGAATGACATGTTCTGATGGGATTGTCTCTTTTAGCCCAAAGAGAAGTTTGGCAATTTCAATGATTGTGTGTGATGGTTCTGGTTCAGTAGTTTGGGGTAATGGTTCAGCAGTTTCAAAAGAAGGATCAGTAGTTATGGTCTTTTTAAATTTCTTTCTTTTGAAAATAATGGTAATGGGTGCTCTTGTGGGTGTTTGAGATGGATGAGACTGAGAGGATGTTTCAGTCACATCTTTTACAAGTGCAGATTGCACATCAGCAGTTACAGGCATCTCAAGTTCCTGAACTGCCTTTCTTTTAGGGTTGGTGGGTTTAGGTTTTTGTTGTTTGGTTTTCTTGGCCTTTTTGGGTGAGGGTTTGGAAGATGGTGGTTCCATGGGGACTGTTTGTTGTTCCCCTTGGTCATCTTCTGGCCAGGCAGCCGGTTTGTTATGCCTTGAGTATGCTTGTGAGGCTATTGGATTTAAAACAGTTGTTTTTCCCACAAGTACCTCATCTCCAAGTTCTTTAATTATGCATTGCATTATGAACCTTGGATACAACAAAAACTTCTTTCTAGAATTTTGGTGATGCAACACCAACACATTAAAGAAAAGTGCTGATGCCCTGAATTTTGTTTCATTTACAATGGAATGAAAAATAGGTTGAAAAGTAGAGGGCATCTGATCATAAGATCCAGTTTTAGGACTCAAGCACATGATTATATAATTAAACAAAAATTTATATTTTGGTTCCAAAAATTTCTTGAAAATGGTTGCATGTGAGAGAGTACCTTGGTAACCACACTCTGTCATGGTTAAGTGAATTGCGGAGTTGGGAAAATGATCTGGTGCATCCACATCATCCAGACCCAGTCTTATTCCCAAGGTAGCCAGTGTGATTGCCATTACTTTCCCTTGGATGGTTGAATTTAGGGAAATAATCTGATCATTCACTGTCACCGTCTCGGCATTTGCCCAGAACTCATTAAGAGTTTCAGTATGGATTGGAGGATCAATGGTGAGGGCAGTGAAGTAGTGGGATTTGACGACTAAATCAATGATTTCGTCGTATTGGGACCAGGCTTCATGTTTCTCAAAGTAGCCTCTTTGATTGTGTCCCTGTTTCAGTATGAGAGCCATGTGGTTTGTGTGTGTGTGTGGATCGAACAGTGTTTTTGTTTGCAGGTGAGGGTTTGAGAGTGTTTTTTAGAGAGAAGGAGGGAATTTTGCTTTTTGAAAGGATAAGTGATGGAAAAGGTGTTTATCAGAAGTTTATAACCGCCCTAGGTCAAACTTCTGAAGTGGGAAATGTCTAATTTACCCTTATTGACAAAACTGTTGATGAAGAACAATTTTCATCAGTACTTCTCATTTTCTCTTCAATAGTTTGTTAACAACTGATGAGAATGTTTATAAACACTTTATTCATAACTTCTGAAGTTTATTTTATCAGAAGTTAATCATTTTTCAGAAAATATCCCCATACTGATGTTTTGTACATCAGTAGTTTCTCTTTTTTTTTTTTTTTTTTTTTTTGCTTTTCAGAAGTTTTATGATAGACAGATATAAGTGAAAAATAAAAGTACGTGCAGAAAAATAAAAGAACACTTACAAATTTAGCATCCCAAGCATGGATACTAACTTCTGAAATGTTGATGTGTCAAGGGGTTTAGTGAATATGTCAGCTATTTGATTAGCTGTTATTACATGCTTCACTTCAATCTTGCCTTTTTCATAGCAATCCCTTATGAAATGATACCTGATTTCAATATGTTTAGTTTTTGAGAACTGAACAGGATTTTGAATGATGCTAATGGCATATTACTGTCTACAAGCAATTGTGTCTTGGTCTCTTTGATTCTATAATCAAGAAGTTGATATTGGAGCCATTGTATCTGTGATGTACAACTTGCAGCTGCAATATATTCAGCTTCAGCAGTTGAAGTTGCAACAGGTGTTTGCTTCTTTGATTGCCAAGACACTAGAGAGTTTCCCAAGAATTGACAACCACCATATGTTGATTTTCTTGACATTTTGCACCCTGCATAGTCACTATCTAAAAAAAGCTGTTAACTTGGTATTGCTAGAAGCAGGATACCAAATTCCAAGCGTAGGAGTTCCTTTCAGATATCTGAAAATTCTTTTGACTGCAATGAGGTGTGATTCCCTAGGAGCTGATTGATATCTAGCACAGACACATGTTGAAAACATAATATCTTGTCTAGAAGCAGTTAGATACAAAAGGGAACCTATCATACATCTATGCATGGTTTGATCAACCTGTTTTCCTTGATCATCTGGTTCAACTTGTGTGGTTGGTGTCATGGGAGTGGAACATGATTTACAGTCTTGTAAAGAAAATTTGGTCAATAATTCTTTAACATGTTCAGATTGATGTATAAAAGTTCCATTTGATTGTTGTTTAATCTGCAGTCCTAAAAAGTACTGCAGTTCTCCCATTGTAATCATCTCAAATTTTGATTGCATGAGTTTCTTGAATTCATCACACAATTTTGTGTTTGTTGAACCAAATATGATATCATCAACATAAATTTGAACAAGTAAGACATGATTTCCAACATGTTTTATGAAAAGTGTTTTATCAATGGAGCCTCTTGTAAAGTTATTTTTGAGTAAAAAGTTTGAAGTGTTTCATACCAGGCTCTAGGAGCCTGTTTTAGGCCATACAGAGCCTTGTCAAGTTTGTACACCCACTCAGGATGAGAAGGATCCTCAAACCTAGGTGGCTGACAGACATACACTTCCTCTTTAATTTTTCCTTACAAAAATGCACTTTTAACATCCATTTGAAAAACTTTGATTTTGTTGGAAATTGCATAAGCCAAGAATAACCTAATGGCTTCAAGTCTTGCAACTGGAGAAAAGGTTTCATCATAGTCAATTCCCTCTTCTTGAGAGTAACCTTGTACCACCAGTCTTCCCTTGTTCTTGATAATCATACCAGCTTCATCTTGTTTATTCCTGAAAACCCATCTTGTTCCAATTGGTAGCTTGTTTGGTGGTAAGGGACAAATTTTCTAGACCTATTGCTTCCTGAATTGGAGCAACTCTTCTTGCATAGCTTGCACCCAATTGTTGTCTTTGAGGGCTTCTTGATACTTCTTAGGTTCCAACTGAGAAATGAATGCTAAGAAGAAGCAAAAGTTGGAAAGCTGGTTTCTTGTGAGAACCCCTGATGCAATATCACCCATGATTTGATCCAATGGATGATCCTTGTGTTCAATCAGTTGTTGTAAACCACTGACAGGTGTAGGTGGCTCTTGTACTTCTTCAAACAAATCACTGAGGTTTATAATATCTGGTTCAACTGTTTGAACATCATCAGTAGTTGTAGGAGCTTAAACAGATGTTTGAGTTTGTACATCAGTAGTTGTTGAATCGGAAGTTTGTGAAACTTATGATGGTTTAAAAGTTGACTTAATGACTGTATTAGGAGTCCATGGTGCAGGATCCTCATCATCAAACCTTTGATTACCATAATAAATAGGTTTAGATGAAATGATAGTCTTTTCAGGTCTGAAATGGAAACTGTCAAGGTCAAAGAGTTCAGCAGGATGTGCTGGAATGAGAGTGTGTTTTGACTCATTGAACTTGACATTCAGTGTTTCTTCTACTATCTTGGTTCTGAATTAAAAACCTTGTAGGCTTTTCTAGTGGAAGAATAACCAAGAAAATAACCTGAATCAACTTTTGCAGCAAACTTTGAAATAGAGTCTTTAATGTTTAGAATGAAACATTAACATCCAAAATCCCTGAAAAAAGAGATAAGAGGCTTAATGCCATGAAGGACTTCATAGGCAGTTTTGGAGTGTCTCTTGTTGACAAGGGCTCTATTCTGAACATAACATGCAGTGTTGACTGCTTCAGCCCAGAAATACAATGGTAGGCCTGAATCAGCTAACATGGTTCTTGCTGCTTCAATTAGTGTCCTGTTCTTCCTTTCTACCACACCATTTTGTTCTGGAGTTCTAGGAACACTGAATTGTCTAATAATCCCTTTAGACAAGCAGAATTCATCCAGAGTTTTGTTCCAGAACTTTGTCCAATTGTCACTTCTAATGGCTTTGACAAAAAGAGAGTATTGTTTCTCTACTTGTAGAATGAAGAACTTGTTGATTTTAGCTGCCTCATCCTTGGAAAATAAGAAGCACTGCTAGAAAAAAGGCTTATCTTGACACACATTTTATGACACGCACTCATTTATGACACTCAAAACGTGTGTCATAAAAAATGTCATGGTTTATAAAATCTTATTAATTAATTACACTCATTTTTTGTGTGTCATGAATTTAGTGTCAATAAATAGAAAAGATGACACTATAATATATTGTGTGTCATCTTTTCATGTCACAAATATATTTTCCAAAAAATTCTAATCTCCCTCCGTATAATCTTATTCCCTCTTCCCCTAAAAATTCCAATCTCCCTCCCATATTTTTCATTCTCTCCCAATCTTGAACTTCTCCCCAAAACCCTTCTTCTCCACCATCTTCTTCTCCCAAAAAAAAAAAAAAAAAAAAAAAAAAAAACCCACCAACACTTAAAACCCTTCTTCTCCACCATCCTTCTTCCGAAAACAAACCCACCCACACCCGTAAGCCTTCATCTCGACAAGATCTTGAAAGGATTGTACCCTACCCCAAATTTATATCACTGCGGAAGGTTGTTCAAATCGGAGGAACAAGGCGGAGACACGGCGACGGTGCTTTCAGCACCGGGTCATTGTCACACCCAGGTAAACCCCAACACCCTCTTCTTCTATTTCTGAGAATCGCCCGGTGATGGTTATTAACGATGGATTGAAGCTGAGATATATAGAGATCGAGTAATGGAAATGATTCTGGTTATGGATTACCGAGTTGAGGGTGACGGTACAGTTAAGGTGTTGGTGGTGACTTGGTTTCATGTAACTGATGGTAGGTGGTTTCTGCGATGGCGAGTCGGAGGTGGGTTCCACGGTGGTTGTAGGGGTTACGGTGGGATGTTGTGGTGGTGTTGAGGTGGGATGGTTGATGGTCAGAGGTTATAGACGCCGAGGAAGATTGTTCAAATAGGAACAGCAGGAGACCATTACATTGTTCATCACAGGTTTATAACTATTTATGTCTTTCATTATTTGTCACCATTATGTTGCTTAAAATTTGAAAGAGTGATGATTGAGGGTTTTTAATAAAAAAAAACTGATGGTTCAGAGGGTGAAGGAAAGAGGGGTTTTGAAGGATTATGGTTTAGGAAAATGTTAGAGATACAGCAGAAGCATAGGAGGAAGAAGAAGCAGGCAACACTTATAACATCTTAGATTTGCAGGTATTATCCTTATAAATTACATGTAGCAAGGTCAATCGGTCATGTTGGTTTGTCTTTTAATAAAAAAACTGATGGTTCGGGACTTATTCGTTCAGATATCTTATTACTAAAACTGTTAGTTTCTCCATCTGAATGATATGTGGCATCATAACAGTATGCGGATGTTGTAAACTTGCAGCTGCTAATGGTGAACACATCATAACAGTATGCGGATGTGAACACATCTCAGTAATCTTATCCAGATGATGAAACTAGCATGTATGTTTTGCTTGAAACTAAGGGAGAAGATAGTGTGTTGTACACTAAAGATGGAACCGTGATCAAAATTCTAGAGCAGTCAGTGGTGCCATAAGGAAAGCAGTTGATGCAATCGCCAACCTTGCTCATGTGAATGGCAACATCAAGACTCTTGTGAGGTGTGAGGTTAGTTTTAGTTCATGATTTACACTTGCAGTTAAGGAAATTTTTTACTGTTCTTAGCTTTCACCACATGTTCATGTGTAAGGTTGAAGGTGATATTCCTCCTCTTGTTAAATTAATAGAATTTTCTGATATGAAAGTGCAAAAACGCTGCAGCCCTATGCACACTTGCTGATAATCAGGTTTAATGATTGTCCGCCTGCGTATTTTACCTATGGAGTAAAATAACAGTTTTGTTTTGGTGAAAGATTACTGAGGCTGCCCAATATGTTAACATAATTGTTCTGCACAGTCGCCTCCCAGGTCCACTGGAGGCTGCCCAATATGTTAACATAATTGTTCTGAACAGTCGCCTCCTTATATTTGGCTAGCTTGAACAAATCAGGGAAGATTTCCTGCCAGGGGTTTAGAGCATGCCCAAATATCTTTCCAAAAACAAGTTTTCTCCTCAATCCCAACATTCACAGTGAGCCTACATATTGATTCCCAACTTAATAAGGACGTCATCCAGCAGGCCGATATCTTTCCAAATCCCAGGTATTGATTTCTTAACCGGGACTCTAATTTCCTTTTTTTATGAAACCGAAGAATTAAGTTTATCTTTTAACTAATGAATCAGGTATCAAAGTTATAGACGTTTACTAGGCTTGCAAAAAACTTACTCATCAGTGAGACTTTGTTTCAAATGAATGGTTAGAATTAACAGAGAATGTCAACATATAAATAGTTATTCAACTTATTCGTTTAAAATGTCTTCTTCATATCATTATTGATTTCATCCTCCTCAAATATTAAAGAATATTTTAAGATATTGTTACTTCAAAACATTTTGTATATAAAAATCTACTTTAATTTATATTTGTATCTATAGGGTGAGAATATCTTAAAAATTCTTAAAACCTTGAAAGAGTAGGAAGGCACATGGTTAGGGATGGTAATGGGTCTACGAGCATAAAATTCAATGTTTTTTATGACCTCATTTGGGGCAACTGTCTATGACGGTATTAACAATGGATTAGGTTTTCACCAATCTTTTGTTGTCGCAATACATAAATACATATACATTGCATTTGTTAATTATTTTAAAACCTACATTTGAACCAGTACTTTTTTTATAGGTGCAGATCATGTTGATAAATTGTTAACTACGTTTTGTGTTCTAACAGGTTACCTCTTATGGCAGCCAATAGTATTGCGAGTTTACGACCTGATGAAATAGCTCACTATCTGTTGAAAAACAAGGAGGTATGTACAGAACATATAGTTGCATAAGATTAAAAATAAAAAATAATGTATACTGAAAAAACACTTCAGTAAAAAATTAATGACTCAAGTAGAAATGTGTATTGTTATACATGTGAAAACTATATTATTACATCAGTACATGTAATCATTTGAGGTCATTCATTAAGTTATTAACTAACCCACAAATAAAAGCATGTTCAAGTCTCAATGTGACCATCTTCTCTGTTAGGAAAATTGCGCAGGCTATCAACAACCTGCCGAAAAGAAGCGAGATCGATTGGGCGAAATGAGTTTCCTTTAATATGGATTTTGAATTCGTAACTATGGCCTAGCCATAGCAGTGATAGTTGTTTTGATCTAACAGTTTATAAATGAATGTTTCAACGGTTTAGATGTTGTTTAAATCATTTATGTTTAGTTGTAAATGTATATGTCTGTAAGCTAGGCTGTTTATTAAATTGAAGAATTTGCAGCATGAAATGGATGAGTTTCAGGTCTCATCGTTTACTGAAGTATTGGTCTGTTCAATTAGTTTAGTTTGTTGATTCTTAATGTTCACGAAAGTTGCGCAACGCGCAACTAAGCATCCCACTAGTTTATATCATGCATACTTTGTACTGATAATGGTTATTTGATCTAGAAATTGATCAAAAGGAAGCTCGAGTGAATGTTGTGTGTTCGTCAATCTTCGAATCATTTCCTGAACCAAATAGGCGCTTATTACAAAGGTATTTTCTCGCTCATTACACATGAAAAAGGTATTTTCTCGCTCATTACCATTATGAACCTTAACCTTCATCTTATTAATATAATTATTGTCTCAGGTTGGGGGAGGAGTAGATGTTTACTTGGATGCGGATATTGATGTAAGTCGTGAAGAATGATCAAGTTATGCCGCAACCTTCATTTTCAAGTGATCCGTATGTTTAGGTATAGACTAACGTAATGTATAGACACAATATTTTTGTAACCGTTAATACTTGTGGTAGGATTCGATAAATGCTTATATTGTAATGGATTTTTTAGTGGTATATATAATATATGCAGTTTTATTATCAAATTTATTGATTTTTTAATTATAAATTTAAATATAAATCCAGGGATATTAGTCATTTTGCAAAAAAAAATTTTAGGTAAAAAAAAGCCATGACACGCAAAATGAGTGTCACAAAGGTGTGTCAAGAATGTATGTCATTAAAGAGTGTCGTTAAAGAGTGTCATGAAAGCGTGTCATAAACGCGTGTCAAAAAAGCGTGTCATGAACGCGTGTCATTAAAAGATGACACGCGCTTGCATGTCATAAAAATTTAATGACATGTTCTTCCTTGACACTTTGCTGTGTGTCATAAACACCATTTTATGACGCGCAATTCGCGTCAAGATAGGGGTATTTTTCTAGTAGTGAAGAAGACCCATGTGAATCTTGAATAGTCATCAATGATGACTAGGCAGTACTTCTTCTTACCAAGGCTCATGATTTTGACTGGCCCAAATAATTCCATATGGAGTAGTTGAAGACATGCAGTTGTTTTTGATTCTTCAATAGACTTATAGGAGGACTTATGCTGTTTTCCCTTTAAACAGTATACACAGTGTTCTTGACACTGGTATACTTTCAAGGGTAGACCTCTGACCAAACCCATTTTAGTGACTTTATTTATGGTTTTAAAGTTCACATGGCCAAGTCTCCTGTGCCAGAGATCAGTCTCTGAAGTTGATGCCCTAGAGAAGAAACAGATAGTGTTGTTCAGTACTTTGTCCTTTTCAACGTCCACTGCATAGACATTGCCACATCTTTTGGCTATAAACAAAGTATGATCTTCATTGATCTTCTCTATCAACTTCTGGCCTTCTGGTGATATGATCTTGCATGCTGTCTTTGTGAAAAAGGAAGAATATCCTTTATCACACATTTGTGACACACTTAGCAAGTTGTACTCAAGGTTTTCAACCAGATTGACCTTGTCAAACTGTATTTTGCCTGAAGAGACATTGCCATGTCCTAGCACATATCCCTTGGCATTGTTCCAAAAGGATACAGATCATTCTCTTTGACTGATAAAATTGTTTATCATGTATCTGCATCCTATCATGTGCATTGAGCCTCCACTGTCAACATACCAAATGCTATTTAAGCCTCTGGAAACCCTCTGCACAAAGTAGCAAATTAGTTAGATTTGGAAACCCAAGCCAGTTTGGCTTTGGGTTTGCTCTTGAGAACATTAACAGTTTGTTCTTGACCAGTTTGAGGAATCCATGTCTTTTTGGCAATGGATTTTTCATTAAGAGCAATGGTGGTATCCTTTTGAGGACCACCATCAACTTTGGTCATCAGTAGTTGTACCATATTCATGAGATCTTTAATCTCAGCAATTTATGAAACTGCTAATGATTTAGATCTAACTACTGAAAGAGAATTTTGAGAAAAAGACTGTTGTTGAGATTTCATCTTTTTCTGAGAAAATGTGTTGCCTGGTTGTTGTTTGTTGGGAAAGAAAGTTTCTTCAAAATCATTTTTGAGTTGTTTTCCCACAACCAGTTGTGAAATTTTCTTGTTATACTGATTTCCTTTTCTGTATCTACAAAATTCTGTTTTGTGGTTGAACAAACCACAAATCTCACATTCTTTTGCCTTATCTTTTTCATTTAAAGGCAAATTTCTGACAGTCTTGTTATTATTTAGGTCATCAGTAGTTTTCAGGTTCTCAACTCCTGATGTAGATGAAACTACTGATGGCTTAAAGTCAGATTTGTTCAGTACTCAAAATGGCAAAAAAAAATGATAATGTGAGATTTGTAGTGATGATCAGAGTTTGATGCTACAGTGGGAGCTCGGGTCAAATGAACATTGACCTGTGTGCTTGGACTACTGAAGGTTCTCAATTAATAGCATACCCTGCTCAGGTACACAAGTTTCTTGTGACATGTTTTGACTTTTTATGTGTTTTGTCTAAAATTCTTTGTTGTCTAGAAATGATCACAAAAGAATGAAAGTTTGTTATGGTAGTGCATTCCTTGGTTAAAAAAATCATGAATTGCCCCATGTTTGGATTTCCGTTTAGAAGCCATTATCCGAAAATCCATAATTTCGTTCTGATTATATAGCCTTTTCTTAACATATTTTGTCAAATAATTGGTTTTGGATGACAAGATTGAAGTTTCATACCAGCTGCAACAAATTTGATTATGTACACATATTATAGTGTTACTTATGTAGTCCTTTTAAACTAATTTGATACACTTGAATTTCCATTGTATTGTAATACTTCTTTGTCCCACATGTTACAGAGGCACACATATAGTAATAACACATCTTATATGATTTACTACTATGAAATCACCCTACATATATCGCTTAAAATAGTTCTTACTTAATTCAACCAACTATTACTTATTGGTTAATTGTAATAGATTTGGGTTGTCTGCTCCAGTTTAATATATTAGTAACTGCAAATTTATAATTTTAAGCTTATGTTTAATTCCATATATTTGGCCTTAGCTAGGGTGGACGGGACCCTCCTAGATTTTGAGCCGAGTACCCAACACCCGCTTGGGAACGCTACAGGTGTCCTAGGTAGTGAGTTCCGAGTACTATAGCATGAGCTTTTATGTGTGCGATGATTTTTAATATTTTAATTGAAGTTCTCAAAAACAAGAGGTGGAAATTGATTTGTTTTTAATTTAAATTGGGCATTTGCAAATCTTGATTACTGATATCTTTGAGAACTCATGGGTCGTTCTGTGTAGGCTTCATAGGTGCTCAACTCCGTAGCACCATATCCAGGAAATATGGAGGTAAAAACAATAGAATTTGTATATAACTTAACGTTTTTGACAATTAGTACAGTAGTGAAGTATCATGACTTTATTTATGCCTAAACATTGAACACTTTAGACAATTATATAAAAATATGAACGACTTCGTTTACTCTTTTTTATCATTTTTCCCCTGATCTCTTTCCTTATATCTAGGGGTGCAAACGAGCCGAGCTGAGCCCGAGCTCGACCAGGCTCGAACTCGAGCTCGATTAAGTTATAAGAGCTCGAGCTCGAGCTTGGCTCGATTCGAGCTTTGTTTTCAAAGCTTGAGCTCAGCTCGTTTAGAATTTCTCAAGCTCGAGCTCGGCTCGGGCTCGGCTCGTTAAGTATTTATTAGTTAATATATTAGATAAAAATAATATAAATAATTGTTCATTTAGGCTCGTGAGCTCGATAAGTGAAGCTCGGGCTTGGGGCTCGTTTACTAAACAACTTTAAATTAAATTAATGATAAATATTATTGAATATTAAAAAAACTAATATTATACTAGGCTCGATAAGGCTCGACGAGCCTAACGAGCTTCACATGTCAGGCTCGAGCTCGAGCTCGATAAATAAACGAGCTTTGTTTTAGGCTCAAGCTCGGCTCGAGCTCGATAAAGCTCGGTTCGTTTCGAGCTTTTTGCCGAGCCGAGCTCGAGTAGCTCGCGAGCTGCTCGGCTCATTTGCACCCCTACTTATATCTTAATGTGAGGATAAACGAACAACCATTATATTGTCTTTCTTTTGGTATAATTGCGGTACAAGAAACCAAGAACAACTTCTGTTCATTGCTGAGTGAAGCAATTCGGTCAAGATTTGCGATAGAGGCTAAAATGTTGAACACAATTTTGTGAAGCTCCATATGCCGGTTTTTCTTACATCTAGCAGAATGAGCGTGCTCAAAGTGCATACAAGACAGAAAGTTATGAATGTGAGTGCAATGGATAAAAAAAAATAGGTACATGGAACCTCATCTGCCACACCGAGCACGACTCCACCAACATCACCAATTGAAACATGAGGCACGACTCCACCAATAGGAATAACATGAGGCATGTCAGCAGAGCGATCTCTCTTTCCATCATGCGGTGTATCAACAAGGCATTGTTTTTTCATTACAACGCCGATACAAAAATGTTGCACATGTATTTAACTTTTTTCTTTACTTTATTATAAATGTTGGTATGAATAAACGCAGCACAACAACTTATAACTATCGTAACGCTTAAGTTTGGCGCATTTTGTTTATTATGAATTTTGGTATGATCATATATGCTTATGATACATCTGTTTTGCAACATTCACATCATACAATAGACAAAACTGTTTGATATCTCGATTCGATAACCATTTGCGCAACGCGCAACCTGACAACCTACTAGTTCAATAAAAAATTCGAATGGTTGTCCTACAAAAATTTGCCACCTACCTCCACATTGATGGGTACCTCTCATTTCATATACACCATACGATATAGGCACGTTTCTAATTTATGTACTTTCTCGAGTCTATGATAACTTAAGATAAAGGCTTTTATTTTTTTATTTTTTTAATTGTAATCATAGAATATGTGTTCGTTTTTCCACCATTTAGATTTTAGTTTTTATGATATGAAAATAATAAAATCTCTAATGGAGTTTACATCCAAGAGATTGCTTAGGAAAAGGTATTTTTTTCATCCATAATCCTTCATGCGGAGGGTAATGGGGCAAGTTTGTAACGGACTTGAATAATTTAAACCTCATACTCGATTATAAAAGCGTCGTCCACCCAACCCTTCCTGAACGTAGGGCCGGCTCAATCATTTTGGTGGCTTAAAGCGAAACTCAAATCCGGGGCCTTTTCAGGGAGAAAAAAACGTGTTGGTAGTTGCACACTTGCACTCCCAGTCCCACAACGACAACATGAAGAATTTGGTGGCAGTATATAGGTTCAATGTTTCTTGAACAACTCAATTCCTTTTTGCAAAGCCCAGTTCCTAAAATATAGATCCCTGCCCATCCTTGCACAGCCTAGTTCAATATTCAGAAACAAAAATTGTGGCCTTATAGATTTGGGGGCCCAAAGCCCTACCCTCATTTGGCTTAAGCTTGAGCCGGGCCTGCCTGAATGGTCACCGCCGATTATTGTCCCTGGCTCCGCTTGAACCTACGCATAGTCCACTCGCCCGACGACGCCGCTCTACCTGCCCAGATGCATTATCCCGCCAACCTAGAGCACGCTGCCGATCTTGTTTTTATGCCGGTTTATTATGGAGTTTCTTGGTTGATTAAAGGGTGATGTTGATTTGGGAATTTCGTAAACTCATAAACATTTGGAAATGAACTGAAGATGAAGCATAATATTAATAGGAAACAAAAAATGTCATTGTACACTATTCATTGGCATAAGATATTAATATTACAGATAGTAATAATCAATAACTACTTGTTTCTCTATATAATTATCCAAATTAAATAATTCATAATTATTTAGTTTCTTCTTTTCATCAACTTAAATAAACCGCATTTCATGATTTAACATTTGATAATTAACTATTAATTATTTGTTTGTTATTCAAAGTGATACTGTTTGAAGTTTACTTGATGGCATCGTTATTATATTATTCATCATATATCCATCCATAGTGGTGAAGTGGTGGAGTGGCTTTTAATTCACCTATGTGATCAAAGGTTCAATCCCCACTTCCATCATTTATGGTATGGTATCCGGGTGAAGATCGAATACGGGTGGCGCCGGTTCAAATCTGACGGGCGGCGAGGTTTTACCGAGTTCTATAACACTGTCGTGCCTTCGGGCGGGTGGGCTTGGGTTTCCGCCCATCGGGAGAAGGCGGGGCTGCTGGAGGTCGAGTAGTCGATTCTTGGGCACGGCGCCCCGCAAGGGTGGTTGCCACACAGTTGTTCGCCGATCAAAAAAAATATTATTCATCCTATATTTAATAAGGTCGGTGTTTTTTTTTTTTTTTTGAACAGTGAATTTCATTAGAAAACGGACGCGTCCTCAAAGCGAGGACCGCCGAACCAATTACAACATGTACATAGGATTCTTAACCCAATCCGACCAAACAATAGAACTAAACTTTGACCTATTCTATAACCACAAAAATGACCACGACTTCACCGTTGCAATGTGTGACACCCGGCAAATTCTGGTTAACAACGTTGTCTAGATGAAAGTCTACCTTAGCGAGTCACGCGTATATTGTACTTAACTGGGTTAGTTGAGTCGTGTTACGGTTCGGGAACTGTTAGTTTGGTATAGAGGATCATTAGATGTTAGTCTAGAGGCTCATTAGATGTCGGTCCTTAATCAAGTGTACAAAAGGTGACGATTCGTAGAATCGTCAGAACATAGGGAACATGCAAGTCTCGAGTCCCGGGAATTGGTGAACGAGTGTGAATGTGTTTGTTTGCAAGTATTATGTGTTTACAATCATTATGTGACTTGTCAGTACGTGAAAATGTGTTAACATATGTTAAAACGGAGTTTAACGCGCCAATTGTGCTGAACCAGACCCTATAGGCGAATAGGGGTTGTATTCGCCTATAGGGTAGGCGAGTATGGTCCCCATAGGGGCGAATAGGATCCCTATTCGCCTGATAATGCTGCGTAATCGCCTATAACGTGCTGGACGACTAAAAACGCCTATAAATACAATACTTGACCTCCTAAACTTCATATTAATAACCCTAGTCGTCCCACAACTCGTCCCAACACCCACACAACCTCCGGAACACGATTTTGGATCAAAACACAAGATTTCAAGCCTATTACATCAATCTATTACAAATCTAAGGTGTGGTTTTCATTCATGCAATCTTTAATAACGTTTTTATTAAATCCCTAATAGTCCAGACCTGTTTATAAACGTAAATGTCTTCTGGAAATTCGTTATTAATTGTGGTTAATTGGATTCTAACTGTTATGATTGTTGTATGTGGGTTTATGATTAAAAGATAGGATTTTTATGATTCAAGAAGGATTAGTAACATGATATTAAGGTAGTTACAGATTAGTAATGATAGCATGTTGATGAAATCTGAGTAATTGTTCATTAGGGTTAGGGTTATGCATGTTAATGTGATGATTCATGCTATATGTGTTGTTTTGGGGATACATGGTTGCATGCAGGGCTGATAGAACGAGATTAAACGAAATATTTTGATTGATATATGTTTGATATAGTTATTTGATTGATAATTGATGTTTACACACGTTCTGGATTCGATTTGGAGTGTTAAACGCGCGAAAAAACCGGAACAGCTGTGCTATAGGCGAATAGGAATCCTAATCCCCAATACTATAGGCGATTAGGAGCCCATTCGCCTGAAGGGGAGCCCTAATCGCCTATAGCATAGGCGAATAGGATCCTATTCCCCTTTACTTCATGCATTTACGATCCTAAATGCTAGTTAAGTCCTGAATTGCATGCTTTACGACGTAATCGCCTATAAACTCAGAAATTACATATGAGATAGCCCTAATCGCCTATAGTATAGGCGATTAGCATTCCTAAATGCCTGTTGACCCACGTAATCACTAGTTGACTTTTCCTAATCGCCTGTACTGCTGCTGTAAGTGTAATATAGCGTTTCGGGACCCGATTTGACACCTAGGAACATGCTAGGAACCCCGTAACATATCTAATAACTTGGTAACATGTGATCGGACTTATTTACGTGATACTTGAACTACGTGCTATAACTTGTTGGACATTAACGTATGTTAAGTGTGTATTGCATGATTGTATGTTTGTGAGTACAAGTATAACACGGGAAGTCTCGGGTCACCAATGGGATGTCGAGTCTTGTACTTTGGGTTAATTTAACAGTCACGGTGTTTTCAAACGAACTTGGTTATGGTCTGGACATCTAGGGACTAACTAACCTACGGGTTATTAGTCTAAGTACTTGTAACTGTCATATGTTAGGTCGCCGCTTTAAGGGACTAGCATAGCTTGCTGATATTATTCGTGTTTCGAAGTAACGCAACCTAAGGTGAGTTTACGGCCCCTCTTTTAACTGGTTTCACTTTTCGGGGGAGAAAACATGTGTTAAAACTTATGTTTGGTAACTACTGTCATACTATGGGTTTCTATGGTTTACTATACGATCTTTGGAAGTCCCGGGGGAACCATGAATGTGCGTGTTAGCACAACGGGGAAATGTGAATAGCGCTATTGGGAGTGACCAACCCCGCTCGTCGGCTTGGAGGGCCGGGCGAGTGCATATTGTCTCAAACAGGAACAACAGGTTTACTATTCGGGCACGACATCTGGTTTGCGAGTTAGTAATGGTTTTCCAATCGTGGTAGTAACAAAACATACGCCTAGCTAGCGTACTTTGGTTTTCGATTTGTTATAGTATGGACAGGTTGAACTTGGTACTGTGATTACAAAACCTGTAAACTCACCAGCATTTTTGTGCTGACGTAAACTTTTACATGTTTTCTCAGGTCGCTAAGGTAGCACAATGGAATTAGGGCGCACGCGTCTGCACGGCGTCTAGTTAGGATTGCATGGTTTTCAAACTTTGAACACTTTGGTTTACGTTTGGATTATGTTTAATAATAAGCTTCCGCTGTAACTGGAGATTTAAACTATGTTTTTGAAATTGCAAATGTTCATTTAGATTTGTTTATTGTGATCGTTGGTTTGGATCCTGGTTTGTCATACGCCTCGCGGTAAAACTCCGCAAGTGGATTTTGAGGGTGTGACAGATTGGTATCAGAGCCAATGGTTATAGTGAACTAGGACTGCATGTAGAGTCTAGACTATAGCCGAGTCGCACACACTAGACGATCACTTAGTACTAAACATTATGGTGGATTACGTATGGGCTTGTCGGGGTGTCTCTAAATCATCTGACCTTCCTATGTTACATCATCCGTTCTATCTTATGTCGGGTTACTTACTTGCTAGGCAGTGTGGTATATTGGGGTAAATCGTGTACTCTTGAGATTTGTCCAAGGCTCGGACATCTCCCTTTCATACTCCAATAGAAACACTTGCCACAAACTACCGTAGCATTACGGTGTATAGCTAAGAGTCTATGTTCGGTGATTTGAACTTTGTACTAGGAGAACACTTGGAGGACCATGTAGAGCGGTTTATCATTTTGGGTGCACACAAAATCATAAACCGAAATGCATGAAAGCCCTAGTGAGCTCTGGGTTTGAATGGATAGTCCTGGGTTGGATCTAGCTTTGATCTTGCGAATGCTAGTGGTTACCATTAGCTGTGAAACTAAATTTCCTCGTCCTTTTTGTCGGAATCATGTCTGGAGTGCGAGGAGGACGTGGAGGTGGCCGCGCTGGTGGGCGTGGTGGTGGCGGTCGTGGTGGTGGTGGTCGTGGAGGTGTGGAACCTCAAGATGACCGGGTCAGAGATTGAAAAGTATACGGTGAGGCGTAATGAGTTGGCAGTGCTGTGTCCTGATCTGCATGTGCCAGAATACAGGAGGATTGAACACTATGTCGCGGGGCTAGTACCAGAGATCGCAGGGTTGGTGGCTGCGGGAAATCATCCTACATACTCAGAGGTGGTCCGATCGGCTCACAGGATGACAAACTTGAAGGTGAATGAGGGTATTTTGCCTGCTAAGGGTTCGACTATCAAGGCCCCGGAGAATAACAAGCGTAAGTGGGATAACGAGGGGAAAGGATCTGGGCCAGCACAACAGGGTAAGAGATTTGATAGCGGGGTTCTTCTTCTGCTGGTAACAAACAGGGTGGTTATGCGGGGAAATTACCTAAATGCAACAAGTGTGGGCGTCATCATCAGGGGGACTGCGACCGTAATCGTTGTCATCGTTGTCAGCGATTTGGACATTTTGCTAAAGACTGTCGGGCGACACTTCCATCGACCCAGGCTCCAACTACTAACTCGGCTCCTACTACTCAAGGAACTACGGGAAGACAGGGATGTTACAACTGTGGGGAGACTGGGCATTACAAGAAGGATTGCCCGAAACTGAAGCAGGGCGGGAACAACGGTAACGGGAACAACGGGGGCGGTGGCAGGAATGCACGTGCCTTCGTCATTGGAGCCGCTGAGGCTAGACAGGATCCTGACACAGTTACCGGTACGTTCCTTCTCAATAATCGTTCTGTTAGTGTTTTATTTGATTCCGGTGCCGATAAAAGTTTTGTATCCATGGAAGTTAGTCGACTGCTAGATGTAGTACCCGTACCATTAGAGGCTAAGTATATAATTGAGTTGGCTGACGGTAAAAAGATTGAAACTACTTGTATCCTTCGGGAGTGTCAATTAGAGTTGTCGGGTTTGTCGTTCCCCATCGACCTTATGCCGGTACCTTTGGGTAGTTTTGACGTTGTGGTAGGCATGGATTGGTTGTCTTTGTATCGCGTAGAGATCGTTTGTTACAACAAGATTATTCGGATTCCTCTCCCTGATGGAGAATTCCTTTCTGTGTACGGTATCAAGGGCGGTGTTCCGCTAAATATCATCTCTAGCATGAAAGCCCTTAAGTATCTTCGAAAGGGTTATTCGGCCGTGTTGGCATTATTATCTGTTTCCTCCACCGATGAGAAGAAGATCGACGATATTCCTGTTGTACGCGAGTTTCCTGATGTATTTCCTGATGATTTATCTGGTCTTCCTCCCCATCGTCAGGTTGAGTTCGGTATTGATCTTGTGCCAGGGGCTGCTCCTATTGCTCGGGCCCCCTACCGTCTTGCACCTCCCGAGATGCAGGAATTGTCTAGTCAGTTACAGGAACTCTTGGACAACGGTTTCATCAGACCAAGTTCTTCCCCTTGGGGAGCCCCGATTCTATTCGTTAAGAAGAAGGATGGAAGTTTCCGATTGTGTGTGGATTACAGAGAACTGAACAAATTGACCGTCAAGAACCGTTATCCTCTTCCACGTATTGATGATCTATTCGACCAACTCCAGGGTGCTAGTTATTACTCTAAGATTGATTTGAGGTCCGGTTATCACCAGTTGCGCGTAAGGGAAGCTGACGTTGCAAAGACTGCCTTTCATACACGTTATGGCCATTTCGAATTCTTGGTCATGCCTTTCGTTCTCACAAACGCACCGGCGGTTTTCATGGACTTGATGAATCGCGTTTGCAAACCATATCTTGACAAGTTCGTCATTGTGTTCATTGATGACATCCTGATTTACTCCAAGAACAAGACCGAACACGAGGAACACCTGCGTTTGGTTTTGGAACTTTTGCGACGGGAACAACTTTACGCAAAGTTCTCAAAGTGTGACTTTTGGTTACGCGAAGTTCAGTTCCTAGGACATGTGGTTAATGAACTGGGAATTCATGTCGATCGAGCTAAGATCGAAGCGATCAAGGACTGGGGAGCACCAAAGACGCCAACTGAGGTGCGGCAATTTCTAGGCCTTGCGGGCTACTATCGTCGTTTCATTATGGGGTTCTCGAAGATCGCTCAACCCCTGACCACTCTTACTCAGAAGGATAGAAAATTCGACTGGGGTGAACCACAAGAGTCGGCATTTCAAGAACTGAAGTCTAAACTGTGTTCTGCTCCTATTTTGTCCTTACCTGAAGGCCCTGATGATTTCGTTGTTTACTGTGATGCTTCTATTCATGGCCTCGGTTGCGTCTTGATGCAACGCGAGAAAGTGATTGCGTATGCTTCTCGTCAACTCAAGGTGCACGAGAAGAACTACACCACCCATGACTTGGAGTTGGGTGCAGTGGTTTTCGCGTTGAAAATTTGGAGACATTACTTGTACGGTACCAAATGCACCATCTACACCGATCACAAGAGTCTTCAACATATTTTCGACCAACAACATTTGAACATACGACAACGTCGTTGGATTGAACTCCTGAATGACTATGATTGCGCCATTAAGTACCATCCTGGCAAGGCGAATGTTGTAGCAGACGCCTTGAGCAGGAAGGAATCAATTAAACCTCGTCGCGTTCGGGCGTTGCAACTCACCATTCATTCCTCTCTACCTGACCAACTCCGTTCTGCCCAGTTGGAAGCTTTGAAGGAGGAAAACCTTAAAGCTGAGACTATGCACGGTGCCGACAAGCACCTCGAGCGAAGGCCTGATGGCCTGCACTACTTCGCAGAACGCATATGGGTTCCTTTATTCGGGGGACTTCGGGAGCTTGTCCTAGATGAGGCTCACAAGTCCCGGTATTCTATTCATCCTGGTTCGGATAAGATGTACCAAGATCTGAAGGTGCTTTACTGGTGGCCAAACATGAGGTCGGATATAGCCTCATACGTGAGCAAATGCTTGACCTGTGCTAAGGTCAAGGTGGAATACCAGAAACCGTCGGGTCTCTTGCAACAACCTGAAATTCCGGAGTGGAAATGGGAACGGATTACAATGGATTTTGTCACGCAACTTCCTAAGTCACCGAGCGGGAATGATAAGATATGGGTCATTGTTGATCGGTTGACGAAATCAGCCCATTTTCTCGCTATTAAAGAGACCGACACCATGGACCATTTGGCTCGTCTTTATCTGAAGGAAGTTGTTTCTAAGCACGGGGTGCCGGTTTCTATTATTTCAGATCGTGACTCCCACTTTACTTCTCACTTCTGGAAATCCTTGCACAAAGCTTTGGGTACCCAGCTGGACATGAGTACAGCTTATCACCCACAGACTGGCGGACAGAGTGAACGCACGATTCAAACCTTAGAAGATATACTACGTGCATGTGTGATCGATTTTGGCAAAGGTTGGGAAGCTCATTTACCGTTAGTAGAATTCTCATACAACAACAGTTACCACACGAGCATCAAGGCAGCTCCGTTCGAGGCACTGTACGGGCGGAAATGCCGGTCTCCTCTTTGTTGGGCTGAGGTGGGTGAGAGTCAACTCACTGGGCCTGAGCTAGTGTACGAAACTTCGGAAAAGATCGTACAGATTCGTAACCGTTTGGCAGCAGCACGGGATCGGCAAAAGAGTTATGCTGATCAGCGTCGCAAGCCATTGGAATTCCAAGTCGATGACAAGGTACTTCTGAAAGTTTCACCGTGGAAGGGCGTCATACGCTTTGGGAAGCGTGGCAAACTCAACCCTCGGTATGTCGGTCCATTTACGATCCTGGAACGGATTGGACCGGTGGCGTATCGTCTTGATTTACCGACGGAGCTCGGCAACGTACATAACGTCTTCCATGTGTCCAACTTAAAGAAGTGTTTGGCTGACGAGTCTCTCATTGTTCCACTGGAAGAGATCAGGGTTGATGATCGTCTTCGGATTGTGGAAGAACCTGTTGAGATCCTTGATTACAAGATTCGTAGCCTACGTCATAGCAAGATTCGCATTGTAAAGGTCCGCTGGAACTCGAACCGGGGACCAGAGTACACTTGGGAGCGGAAGGATCAGATGAAGTCTAAGTATCCCCATCTCTTTCCTAAGGAAGCGTTCGAATCGAGATACGTCTCCACTGCAGCTGAATGAATCTCGGGGCGGGATTCCTTTTAACGTGGGGATGATGTGACAACTCGGGTAAATCTCTCTTTTGGTTTCTATCTTTTGTTTGTTTCCTTCGTTATTCCTTTTGGTACTTGTGCAATTTTCGGGACGAAAATTCTTTTAACGTGGGGATGATGTGACACCCGGCAAATTCTGGTTAACAACGTTGTCTAGATGAAAGTCTACCTTAGCGAGTCACGCGTATATTGTACTTAACTGGGTTAGTTGAGTCGTGTTACGGTTCGGGAACTGTTAGTTTGGTATAGAGGATCATTAGATGTTAGTCTAGAGGCTCATTAGATGTCGGTCCTTAATCAAGTGTACAAAAGGTGACGATTCGTAGATACGTCAGAACATAGGGAACATGCAAGTCTCGAGTCCCGGGAATTGGTGAACGAGTGTGAATGTGTTTGTTTGCAAGTATTATGTGTTTACAATCATTATGTGACTTGTCGGTACGTGAAAATGTGTTAACATATGTTAAAACGGAGTTTAACGCGCCAATTGTGCTGAACCAGACCCTATAGGCGAATAGGGGCTGTATTCGCCTATAGGGTAGGCGAGTATGGTCCCCATAGGGGCGAATAGGCCCTATTCGCCTATACTAAGGGCGAATAGGATCCCTATTCGCCTGATAATGCTGCGTAATCGCCTATAACGTGCTGGACGACTAAAAACGCCTATAAATACAATACTTGACCTCCTAAACTTCATATTAATAACCCTAGTCGTCCCACAACTCGTCCCAACACCCACACAACCTCCGGAACACGATTTTGGATCAAAACACAAGATTTCAAGCCTATTACATCAATCTATTACAAATCTAAGGTGTGGTTTTCATTCATGCAATCTTTAATAACGTTTTTATTAAATCCCTAATAGTCCAGACCTGTTTATAAACGTAAATGTCTTCTGGAAATTCGTTATTAATTGTGGTTAATTGGATTCTAACTGTTATGATTGTTGTATGTGGGTTTATGATTAAAAGATAGGATTTTTATGATTCAAGAAGGATTAGTAACATGATATTAAGGTAGTTACAGATTAGTAATGATAGCATGTTGATGAAATCTGAGTAATTGTTCATTAGGGTTAGGGTTATGCATGTTAATGTGATGATTCATGCTATATGTGTTGTTTTGGGGATACATGGTTGCATGCAGGGCTGATAGAACGAGATTAAACGAAATATTTTGATTGATATATGTTTGATATAGTTATTTGATTGATAATTGATGTTTACACACGTTCTGGATTCGATTTGGAGTGTTAAACGCGCGAAAAAACCGGAACAGCTGTGCTATAGGCGAATAGGAATCCTAATCCCCAATACTATAGGCGATTAGGAGCCCATTCGCCTGAAGGGGAGCCCTAATCGCCTATAGCATAGGCGAATAGGATCCTATTCCCCTTTACTTCATGCATTTACGATCCTAAATGCTAGTTAAGTCCTGAATTGCATGCTTTACGACGTAATCGCCTATAAACTCAGAAATTACATATGAGATAGCCCTAATCGCCTATAGTATAGGCGATTAGCATTCCTAAATGCCTGTTGACCCACGTAATCACTAGTTGACTTTTCCTAATCGCCTGTACTGCTGCTGTAAGTGTAATATAGCGTTTCGGGACCCGATTTGACACCTAGGAACATGCTAGGAACCCCGTAACATATCTAATAACTTGGTAACATGTGATCGGACTTATTTACGTGATACTTGAACTACGTGCTATAACTTGTTGGACATTAACGTATGTTAAGTGTGTATTGCATGATTGTATGTTTGTGAGTACAAGTATAACACGGGAAGTCTCGGGTCACCAATGGGATGTCGAGTCTTGTACTTTGGGTTAATTTAACAGTCACGGTGTTTTCAAACGAACTTGGTTATGGTCTGGACATCTAGGGACTAACTAACCTACGGGTTATTAGTCTAAGTACTTGTAACTGTCATATGTTAGGTCGCCGCTTTAAGGGACTAGCATAGCTTGCTGATATTATTCGTGTTTCGAAGTAACGCAACCTAAGGTGAGTTTACGGCCCCTCTTTTAACTGGTTTCACTTTTCGGGGGAGAAAACATGTGTTAAAACTTATGTTTGGTAACTACTGTCATACTATGGGTTTCTATGGTTTACTATACGATCTTTGGAAGTCCCGGGGGGAACCATGAATGTGCGTGTTAGCACAACGGGGAAATGTGAATAGCGCTATTGGGAGTGACCAACCCCGCTCGTCGGCTTGGAGGGCCGGGCGAGTGCATATTGTCTCAAACAGGAACAACAGGTTTACTATTCGGGCACGACATCTGGTTTGCGAGTTAGTAATGGTTTTCCAATCGTGGTAGTAACAAAACATACGCCTAGCAAGCGTACTTTGGTTTTCGATTTGTTATAGTATGGACAGGTTGAACTTGGTACTGTGATTACAAAACCTGTAAACTCACCAGCATTTTTGTGCTGACGTAAACTTTTACATGTTTTCTCAGGTCGCTAAGGTAGCACAATGGAATTAGGGCGCACGTGTCTGCACGGCGTCTAGTTAGGATTGCATGGTTTTCAAACTTTGAACACTTTGGTTTACGTTTGGATTATGTTTAATAATAAGCTTCCGCTGTAACTGGAGATTTAAACTATGTTTTTGAAATTGCAAATGTTCATTTAGATTTGTTTATTGTGATCGTTGGTTTGGATCCTGGTTTGTCATACGCCTCGCGGTAAAACTCCGCAAGTGGATTTTGAGGGTGTGACACAATGACATCAAACACCTTAGAATTGGAACGATCAAAAACCTTCGCATTCCTAGCTTTCCATATGGCCCAACAAGTGATCATTACAATCCCCCTAACAAATTTTTGACGCCATTTGTCACCTTGAATTTGTTTATGGATAGTTAAAATGTCTTGGAAATCAAAAGCAATAACCGGATCAACCTTGTACCATTTTCCAATAGCCGGCCAAACTCCGAAAGAGAACCCACATCTGGTGAAAATATGCATAACGTCTTCATCAGCCGCCTCGCACAGAACACAAGACACATCTTCAAGCTGAATCTGTCTTCGAACCAGCGCAGTTTTAGTTGGAATTTTACAGATCTCGGCTCGCCATATAAATAAGTTAACTTTAAGAGGGATCCACGATTCCCATTTCATGAAGCGAACCCTCCTTGTCTCGTTATCCTCCCTAATCATCTCTTTAACTTTGGCGACTGTAAACGAAACATTTTCATCCGTATCCCAGAACCATGTATCTTCCAAACCTGAAATGAAACGTTATTAAGCATAAAACTGAGGTCCTGTCGTTCAGAAATTAGCTGCACAGTATCAGCATCATGTCCCCCATCGGTGCTACTTCTTTTAGTTGTAATTTATGCATTACAAGTTCTTAAAAAATAAAAATAAAATGAAAGTGGCAAATGTGTCTCTCTTCACTCTCTCTCTCTCTCTCTCTCTCTCTCTCTCTCTCTCTCTCTCTCTCTCTCTCTCTCTCTCTCTCTCTCTCTCTCTCTCTCTCTCTCTCTCTTTGACACTTCTTTTCACCTTCATTTTCTCTTCCTCAAACTCAAGTTGTGCTACTAGTTTGTTTTATAGACCCATCACAATACTTGATTGTTTCTCACTCTAGAAAGATTATGGCTTCTCTATACTCTATTCTTCTCTATACTGCAATGAGGAAGCCTTTTTGTTTTCAACAGCGATGATGATCAGTAGATCTGAGTCGATTGGATTGAATCTTTTTTTATTTTTTTCTTTATTTTATTTAATGAGTTAAATAAACTGGTTTGTGTTGTTTGAAAGAAGAATAAAAGTCGGTTTATTGTGATTGTCTTTGGTGTCGGTGATGACATCGGAACCGTTTTGAATGTGGTGTTCGATGGTGGTGGTTGTGGTAATGGTGATGGTGGTGGTTATGTTGACGAGATGTGGTGTTCGATGGTCGTGGGGGTGATTGCCCTCCATGTGCCCTTTAGCCTCCTTTGAACAAAAATGATGTCATCTTCAGTTTATAGGTTGAATGTCGACATTTACAAAGAGAAAGAAAAGTGAGGGATCATTAATGGAGACCCAGGGGACGTGGAGGATGTTGCGGTGGCATTGGTGGTTTGGCCGATGGGCTGCCGTTGGTGGTGTATTTTAAGTGATTTTGTTGTTTTGTTTTTAACAAACAAAGGGGAGCATAAAAAGGGGATGACGGAAGGGTTTTGTAGAGGTGAGCCAAGTAACTATTAAGTATTTTTTGAAAGCCAGATGTGTTGCTAACAGAAGGTGGGTGACTTAACTTTGGCATCAATTTAGGCCACGAAAAAGTGAAAAACTTCAAATAAGTGTTTAATTTTTATGAAATCATAGATATATCATTCATCTTATGAAAGTAGATATACATAATAGCACTATATCAACATAATCGATTATTTTTTATATAACTTTTTATTGTTCACGAATTTATCTATACTATATCATAATGCATGAGGCAATGGTAGTGTTTATATATATGTGTTTGTCCCGTCCGCACCCCATAAAAATTTTCAATCACACCCCTTGGATTTTTGAAACCGACTCCAAGAAAAAAATAGTGTTTATAGTCCGCACCCCATAAAAAATTT
Source organism: Ambrosia x helenae (assembly GCA_030844895.1). Classification (NCBI taxonomy): domain Eukaryota; kingdom Viridiplantae; phylum Streptophyta; class Magnoliopsida; order Asterales; family Asteraceae; genus Ambrosia; species Ambrosia x helenae. The sequence goes on from JAUTDX010007255.1 coordinate 220,396, forward strand.
CAATCGCACCCCTTGGATTTTTAAAACCGACCCCAAGAAAAAAATAGTGTTTATAGTTGGCCCAGTTAAAATAATTGGTAGGATAGTACCCCCAATATTAAGAATTAGTCCAATAGCCCTATATAAGTTATAAATCTGATTTAAAAAAAAAAACATGAACTTGAAGTGGTAAACATGGATGGTGAATACGTTGACCCAAGGATACCAAGAAAAAAAACATCACACTTTGCCACTATTATAAGGTTGAATACTTCAATTTGATTCTAGATATGAAAATCCAAGAATTTGGAAACTGTTTTAACGAGGTAACATCTGAGTTACTTGTTTGTATTAATAGCTTGAGTCCTTGTGATAATTTTGGTGCGTTTGATGTTCCACAACTACTACGATTAGCCAAGATGTATGCACATAATTTTGATGATGAAGATAAAAGAAGACTTCCGGTTGAACTTGAGAGCTACATTGATAATGTAAAAGCGGATACACGATTTTCCAAATTGAATGGTTTATCAAGTCTTGTACAATTTATGGTTAAAACAAAGAAACACCTTAACTTTATATTGGTGTATCGTTTATTGAAGCTACCTCTCACATTACCCATCGCAACCGCAACTGTTGAAAGAAACTTTTCGGCAATGACTTTTGTGAAGAACAATTTGCGTAATAGGATTGATAATGAGAATTTAAACGATAGTTGGGTTGCTTTTATTGAAAAGGTCTTGCTTAGAAACGTGGAGATAGAAGATGCTATAGATATATTCCAAAAAATGAAGACATGAAGAGAAAAACTTTAAATTTTAGAATTTTCTTATGCATATGTAACGGCGTTTAAATTACTTTAGCTTCTTTGTGTTGATTATATAATTTTAGTGTTATTATTTTTGGTACACGACCTGACTCGACCCAGACTACCTGATGGATAAATGAGCCAAGGCCTTAGAAATTCCGCACCCCATGAAAAATTTTCTAGATCCGCTACTGCGTAGATGTAGAGAAAGAGGAGGGAGGTGATGCTTGTGAGGGTTTACAAATAAAAGCAACTCTTTTATGCCTCAAAACAGGTGCACATCTATAAACAACCCAACTTAGGTGGCAATAACGAAGAAAAACAAACTTTGAAGGGGTGGGTAGTAAATACTACAAATAATATGCCTCAAAACATGAGCACATGTATAAACAACACCACTTTAATGGCAATAACCAAGAAAAACAAACTTTGAGAGGTGGGTGGTAAATTACCACCGACACCTAGTTTTAGGATATAGATAGAAGATATTGTGTATTGAATAATAATGGTATCAAATACAAAAGATCCCATATCCAATAGTTTGTACAACAATATCTAGAAAATGTTTCCCTAGTTGAGACCTTTTGTGCCATATGAATTGTATTGTGTGCAATATAAGTTGTACCTTTGCTTTTGTTTAGACGTATTCATTAAATTTCTCACTCACCATCTTCCCCCTCCATTATTACATGCACGGAGAGATTGTACTATGAAGCAAAATTAGGGAGTGTGACTCTAATCTCTACGATGAGTGGCGAAGTTTGAATAAAAATACAGAGGGGCCAAAAGTCACATGATTCAATTTAGAGTGAGTCGGACTCAATATGTATAAAGTTTTTGAATGAAATACACATGAATTTACACCACGTTGTAAAAAGGGGGGGGGGAGACTAGGACACCCCCCTAGACCTTTATATCCTTGGCCTATGTGTATGAGCTTGTACACTGCTATCTTGTCTATTAATTGACCATCCTTTTCGATTTTATTGGGTGATGAACACACACCGACACTATCCCTCTTTGTTTCAAACCAGTTTCGTCCGGTCGGTGGTAACAGGCTTCTTTTTTATTTCATTTTCGTCTTGCTAAGGAGTATGGATACGAAAAAGGTTTTCTCCGAGGCTATTTATGTACAAAGAGAACACATGTTACGTAGCTGATGTTTATAGAGTGCATTTCTGCATAAATATGGACACCTATAGTTTGTTTTCCGTTTTCAGACATAGTGTTGAAAGTAAATTCTAAAACACGCATGAGTTGGAGGTTGAAGGACCAAAGTGAAAGATTAATTTAAAAAATTTGGAGGTTGAAGGACCAAAGTGAAAGATTGATTTAACTGTATTAACTTCCCGAATCTTTATATTGTAGTTCTGAATATGCTTATTTTAGGTTGTCAAAGCTTGATCAGTTTTGATGTAAATTTATATGAAGAAATTTGAAATTGTAAATGTGATGTCATTGTTAGTAACAACTGTTTAAGGCAACATCTGTTTGAAGGAAACCATTGGAGGAACATCTCTTTGAATCAACAACTGTTTGTAGTAACAACGGTTTTATAAATATCTCCTTAACTGACCCAAGATAATTGAATTCTTAATTTGGTGTTTACTAAACAGACCATAGCCGTTGGTCTGTTTATGTTTTTTTATATTTTGGTGAGTAATGTTTTTTTTTTTTTTAAAAAGATACACTCTTCCCGTGTTTTCACATGGGGTTTCACCTAGATATTTAGGTATTTATATATTTTTTTAGATGCTTGAAGTTTTGTTAGTTGTGACTGTATTGAAGTTAGCTAAATTTTTGTCTACAAATGAAGTAGAGGGGTGATATTTAGTGGATCTTCTGTTTCTTCTTAAAATTTGTTATCCCAACGGAGTTTTCATGCGTCTGTTGATTTATCTTTCCGTGGTTGTAACACCCTTCAGTATTAAACATCTTATCAGTACTATTAACTGGTATCATCAAGGGAACATATCTTACTAAACAATTTTCCTTACAACAGACGATTGGCTTCTGAATCTGGTCTTTAGTAAACATACCTTAAAATATGATATAGTATTCCCGTGTTTTCACACGGGATTTCATCTAGTCTATTATAATAAACCAAAGCCTAAAATCTCACATGACATTCAAAGAGGGCAAACTTTCAATTGAGTGTGTCATGTCGCATGTCATGTCATTAGTGATTTAAAATAAAATAAAAAAAATTTCTCTCTCATTTTTATGGCACATGCACTTTTCTCCATGTTTTTCAAACGCTAATAACTTTTTTATATGACATTGTTTTGAAAAAACAATTACACCAAATTAACGAGCATTTTATTATATTTCCAACGAGTACATTGTGCTATACAAAAAACGAAAAAGGAAAACGACTTTTTATGTGGTGATTATTGAAATAGATAAATTATGTATGAGTGAAGAAAATAGTCGGGAAACATGAAAAGATGATTGATTGTGTATCCATAATAAAGATTGAACATGTATGTCATTCTTTAACAAATGTCCACTTTACACGTTAGAATCGCCTATTTTTATAATCATTACATATTATTTGATACCAAATTCTTTACAATTTTTTTCTGAAAAATCGGTCTATTACTTTTATATTACACATATTTTGTCATATCATATTATATTTGTCTTATATTATATTTGTCTATCTCGGGACGCTTCCGGGGACAACCTAGTTATATTATAATTGGTAATAGTATTTGAGTAGGATTAGTATGGTTAATTTAGTATAAATATGGGTCTAGGTTATTGTTTTATTTGATCCTTGTTTGTTTGTTCGTTTGTTTAATAAGAAAGAGTCGCGAGTTTATCCCCCAAATATCTCGTGTTCGTGTTCGTGTTCGATCTAATTGTATGGGCCAACAGTTGGTATGAGAGCTAGTTAAGCTAACTCACCGCAACCAAACCACATAACACTTCGTGTTCGTCTTTATATTTGCTGCACTATATTATTTTCGTTGTTTTGTGTATGATTTTGTTTGCCGAGAAAACCCGATGCTATCACCATTATTCTGGTTTGCGTTGACCAAGGAAAATAGAGTCACCATATTGTTTTTTGTATGGTTGCTTTGTTCGATCAGAGTAAACAGATCAAGAATCATTAAAAGCATATATATGTTGTTGAATTAGTAAAGCAAGCAAGGTAATATGTGAATTATCTCACCATAATTAAAAGAAAAAAATATCTTGTTTTAGGGAGAAAAAAAAAAAGAAAAGAAAATAAGTGGATGTAGATGTAGATGAAAGGAAGTTGTTGTCACAACCCGATTAAGGTGGGCCGGTCAAAATACAAATGGTTACCGAACATCGTGCAATGTAAGCAAACAGCGGAAGCAATGCAAATAACTATTCTTTTATAAATAATAATAGTTTACATTTATATACAATATACGCCTCCTAATACAAATACTCTAGGTAATGTCTAAGGTTCTCGCTTGCCTTCTGACTCGTCCGTCAGGGATACTCCGATTCGTAGCTGCTCCTTCCTTCTAACTCAGACAGGTACCTGAACACATGCTTAAAATGGTTTTGGGTCAACAATAATGTTGGTGAGTCCGTGCGTTAGTTTATTTTTGGATTGATTCCCAGTCTCATTCCAGATGCACCATCGTTGTTTATATATACGGTGTACCGTAGCCAACCCACCACACCTTTGATACTTCAAAAATGTACGGAAAATCTTTTCCAAAAGCCTTCATGGAATTTTATACCACAATAAGTTAGTTATTTTTTTATACCGTTTCCGCTGTTGCTTGCATTCGCGTGAATGTCGTACCAAATTGTAATTTCGTCCAGGCCCCCTGAGGCCGGGTTGTGACAGTTGTACACTGCATTGTGGTGCATATGACAAACTTTACCGGATGACATCTTGGTACAAGTTGTTAGCAAACTTATGAATGCTAAGGAAGTATGGTATGCTTTGAAAATTTCTTGGAATTGATCAAGTACGGGAGGAAGAACCGGAAAAAGCAGCTCAAGAAGCCGCTAAGAAAGAAAAATTGGATGAGATCGTTAAGAAAGAAAGATTGAATTAGTTCGTTGAGAAAGAAAGATTCGATGAGATTGCTGAGAAAGAAAGATTGATGCGATTGTTCAAGTACGCAAGAAGGAAGCTGTAGAGAAAGAAGAAGCTTTGCAAGCTGCTTTGTTAAGTGAAGAAATAGAAAGATTGTATGAAGAAAAAGAAAGGATTTTTTTGGAAGAAGAAGAGAATATGGTAATCGTCAGGTACGTTTTCCAGACTCAAACAACCTTGAAGATGAAGAATTGGTTAGATTAATGAGCAACAATGAAGCAAGAAATCTGCTACTGATCATGATGATGAAAGAAAGGATCTAGTATTGAATAAAAAGAGTGATGCAACTAACAAGTCTGCATATTTAGAGTCATATGTGAAAGTCAACAATCGCTTATTTGTTGAAGAAAAATCAAAACCAAATGAAAAGGTTAGAAGAGTAGTTAGAATGAAAAGCCTAACAGGGTATGATAAAGAAAGAAAGACTAACCCAGCTGCAAGTTTTGGGTCAAAGTCAGATTGGCAAGGATGTTTGAATAAGCAAAGAACAAAAAGAAAAGTGAGAAAGAAGAATGTGAAGAATGGAGTTGTAGCTAAGATGAATGTGGAATGGTTGAATGTTAAGATCAGAGAACCTATTAAATAGGTGTGTTACAAACAACTGAAGAGAAAGTTAAAGACGAAATCGTGATTGAAATTGAAGAGTTGAGAGTGTTATTGGGTATTCAAGACCTTGGCGGTACAAAGTCAAGAAAGCTTGAATCAAGTTTTAGGATTAAGGGGGAATAATGAAAGTTAATTCTAAAACACGCATGAGTTAAAGGTTGAAGGACCAAAGTGAAAAATTGATTTAAATAAGTTTGAATGTTTAGAATTATCTATTTGATTTAATTAGTAGAGATAAAGATGTAAGGTATAAAGTCAAGAAAGCTTGAATCGAGTTTTAGGATTAAGGGGGAATGTTGAAAGTTAATCATAAAACACGCATGAGTTAAAGGTTGAAGGACCAAAGTGAAAGATTGATTTAAATAGGTTTAACTGTTTAGAATTATCTGTTTGATTTAATTAGTAAAGATAATAATGTAAGGTTAGTATTATACTATAATTGGTAGTAGTATTTGAGTAGGATATGATTAATTTAGTATAAATAGAGGTCTAAGGTATTGTTTTATTTGTCCGTTTGTTTAATAAGAAATAGTCGTGAGTTTGTCCCGCAAAATATTTCGTATTTTGTTTGATCTAATTATTTGGGACAACACATAGAGTAGTACCAGTCATAGTTCATTTGAGAATTTTCTGTATTCAATTAATTAATTAATTTTTATAACAGTCGAATTTACAATATTGTCATATTATGTTGATTATTTGTGTACTTTATTAAAAAAAAGATATGAAATTAAAAGACCCCACATTCTTTGGACGAAGTTATGTTTGGATAAGGTATTTAGGAATCATACACCCACTTTTTAGGATTCATACACCCTGACCCACATAATACACCAATAGAAGGCTACTACATACCCCAAAATATGATGTCACACCCCCAGAATGTTTTGTAGGGATAATGCACACACCTGCATCGAGACACGTACTAAATTGTATGTATAACGTGCACAAAACTTAAAGGGTTATGGGATTCATACACCCTGTGACGTCACAATCTGAGGGTGTGACATCACATTCTGGGGTATGTGGCATTCTCCTATTGGTATGTGATGTGGGCCAGGGTGTATAAATCCTAAATAGGGGGTGTATGAATCCTAATTACCAAAAATCTAGAGACCTCTTGTCCTTCAATTCATCGGAAATTGAATTTTACTAATTCCAAACTTTGTCTCATTGGCTGATAATAATCTTTACTTAAAAAAAATTCTTACAACAATCTCAATTTTCGAAGTATTGACCGACAGTGAACTTTTGTTAATTGAAAACTAATCAAGTTAGTAGACGTTAACATGGCAGACCATGTCAACGTCCACGTCAGTGTCCGATTCCAGTGACGCAGTTTAGCTGGGACGGGGAGGGGCCGCCCCCCTAAATTTTCGTGCAGAAGTTTCGATTATATATTATTCGTATAGAAAATTTTGGAAATATAGGGTTTCGACCCCACGAAATTGGTTTTCGACCCCCCGAAACTAGTTACTTCCGGCCCCCCGAACCTTTGGGTCAAGCTTCGCCACTGTCCGTGTCAGTATCAACATGCCATGTGTAACAACCCAACCGATGGCGGAATCATCGAGGTGTCACGTAGTGATGATTGTTCAATAGCTCAGGGACTAAAAGTGTAAATTTGAATACATTGAATTGAATAATTTATTACATTGAAAGGAAATTACACGATACAATAGTTCTAAAGTGACAAGTCTAGCTAAAATACAACGAAGTCAAAACATAAATATAAATCCAAAAGCTTAAAAGAAGCGTCTCAAAACAACCTGAAACATGTATGAAAATAATATATGTCAATACAAAAATGTATTGGTGAGCATACCCTGTTTTGAATACATATAGTAGAAAAAGTGTTTAGCAATTCATGTGCGGTGCCATTTGCTATTATGTAATAAGCAGTATCCGGGTCAAAATCAACCCTATGAAAGTGAAATGACATTTATATATAGTATGCGCTATCGACAGTAATAATGAATCACATAACAATGACAAGGACTCATCACGTTCTGGAGTCAACAAGGGGCATATACCAGAGAACTATTCATTGAAATGTAAGGCACAAACGGTTAATGATTTTGACAATGTCATAGAGATACACGCAAGTAACATAAAGCAAACACACATGAGAATTGCATTTAGTGAAAGCATTGCATTTAAACATAGTGTACATGAGTAGCCCGAAAAGAGTAAAACATAAAAAAGAGGAAAGATATACTCACAGTTTTGCTAAGCGTGATAAATCCAAACAAAACTCGTCACAAAATAACTTGGGAATTTCGAAGAATTCAACCTATATGTATAAGAATACTAATGAGGGAAAATGACTTAAAAGTCTAAGACATCTAGAATCTAAGGCATTAGGGTTTGCTAAGGCGAATTTGGGGAATTAAAGTTTTTACGATAAACGGTATTAATATAAAGCTTGTATATCCAAAAAAAATAATATGATTAAAGACTATAGACATGATTAGGTAATATAATTATTACCAATTGAATATTTAATTATAAAGCAACTCCAAATAATTAGGACAAAACAATTAAATTATTTTATTTAAACTATTATAAATAATTATAATAATTAGAAATAATTGAACAAATAATTATAAGTTACACTAATGAGTCAAATATTGATGATTTTGACTTTGGACTAAAAACATTTATGTTTTATAAAATATAAAATTTATAAAACAAATTTTAAGTAATATGAGTTAATAAATGATTTATTATATTCAAATAAACATAAATATAACTAAAATACAAGATACGATTCAAAAAATGATACTTTTATGAAAAACAAATGCATTCTGATGATAAAAGATCAAAATAAATTTTCCAAAATTTTTCTTATTTTATTTGTATTTAAAACAGATTTATTGAAATTAAAATATATAATTAAATGATAAAAAACAATTGGAAAATCTATAGTACTAAATATTTCTAGTCCAATAAATTAAGATTAAGTTTCTAATGTACCATAATAATTGTACAAAACTTTTGGTATTAAAATCATTTAAAATGAATTTTTAATCAATTAAATATGATTAAAACAATTTAAATTAATAAAAATAAGAAAATTAGACATTTTTCAAAAAGTAAAAGTGTGATAATTTTATTTAGGGTGTCAAGATTCTACACCTAAATTATTATAATTTTTGGACAAAAAAACAAATTTCTTGTGAATATTCTAAGATATATATGTATTATATATATGATTTAAAAATGTTAAATAAATAAAAAAAAAACCATGTTTCGCGGATGAAGGGACTCGAACCTGAGTCTGTTAGGAACATACACACACTTGTAACCACTAAACCACATTAAGTTTTGTTGGTTAAATTTGAAACAAAATTATATTTATCTCATATCTAAAACCATGATCTTCTTCCCCAAATCTACCAAGAACCTTAACCCTATGTTCAAAATCAATAACGTAAACCAGATGACAGTAACGATTAAGAATAGAGGGCTTTTACCCTAAAATGTTCAACTAACAAAACGGCATAACTAAAATGAACTTACAATGATCGAAAGCAAGCCAAATGGTGGAATCGATCTGGGTGTTCTAATTGGTATGCCAATTTGTGCTCAATAATAGAATGTGTGAGACAATTGTTAGAGGGTTCAGATTCAGAAGGAAGTTTCGAATCCTTATAAAAGACCGATTTAAGGGGAAAAGGTTAAACCATAATAGTTCGGTCATGATTGAGCTTTAAGGCGCGACGGTTATAATAAATTGGTGAATAATAAGTCGATTGAATGCTATTAAATGGGAATTATGGGTTAAAAACGGTTGACTAAACACGGAGAAACGATTTGGTATAATTAATAGTCGATTTAAAGTGCTATAACCCATTTTATTGTTCGCAAGAGATAGATTCCGGTGACCGGAAATCTTGTTTGGAAACAGAAAGAAAACGAGGTAAATTGGTTTCAAATCTCAACTTTCAAACAATGACAATAATAGTCCCTCAACCTTAACTTTTTTAATCATATAGTGTTTTAGTTAGGTTTTTCCTTTATAAAAAGTTAACCAAGTTAGGTTGACTTAACTTAAATGTTTTTTTATATAAAATCTAATCCGAATAACGTTTTCAATATACGCATTTTATTAAAACGTAGATACGATCCATAATAAATGCAAATGATAAATTTTGAGTTCGCTCTTTTATTAAATTTGAAAACGACAAAACTTAAGGGACTAAAACAAAAATATTTGAATATACGAATGACTATAATTGACAACTTGCTAAAGGATGAGGGTGACGGATGTCACAGTCTCCCCTACTTTTGAAAATTTCGTCTCGAATTTTCTTTCAAGTGGAGGTTTATATGAAACAAAAGGCGTTGTAAAAGTCAAGTAGGTTTAAAAAAATTGCATCAGTCATGATTTGACAAAAGTTAAAGTAGTTGTCTAATATCCAAAATAAAAGTTTCAAAATCTTTGACAGTTGACCCGAGGATAGGAAGTTGAGAGTTTAAATGAGAAAGGTTTTTGGAATGCGTAACTGGTGAGGGCAGATGCATTGATGAAGCAGTCTCCCCTACTTTAAAAAGGTTTCTGACTGAACTTTATTAGGATATGCAACAAGAATCCAAATAACCGAGAGTGTAAAAGTACACAAGGTTTGAGTTTGGTGTGTGGGTTGTCAAAAGAAAGACTCCAGGAAGACGAATTAAAACTTGTGTAAAAACGTTCTTATAAAAAAAATGATAGCCGTTGGTCAACGACCTAGTAAAGAGGTCGGGCCCAACGCTATTAAATAGCCCAATATGCAATAGAAAATAATGGGGTAGGTTCTTGGTCAGACTCCTAGTCCGCCCCCACGGTATCGCTCGTGCTTATATATATGATGTACCGCAGCTAACCCACCACACTACCGATACTTTGGACTTGCATTGATTGTCTACCAATTGCCTAAGTAGAATCACACACCACCCCCATGTACTTGTAAACCCATGATTGCGTTCCGGACCGTAATCATCGATTTACCTTACACTAGGGTGTTATGCTTTTCCATAACAGTATCATAAATAGTACAAGGAACAAATGTGTGCAACCAAAATATGTTAAGTAATAGATACTGCAATGAAATAATATTCAAGCATGACATGGGTAGAGGTCCTTCCCTTTCGGGTTCACCCTTTAACCGTAATGAGAATAATGTGTAAGTATAAGACATGATTAGTGGTCCTTCACCTTTCGGGTTCATCCTTAACTGGTAAATTTTTGTTCACATCGTTGGGCTCTAAACACCCATATTGATAAACTCTGAGGATTACACCGTTCCCCTTGGGTTAGAGTAATACTCTGATTCGAGCCGTACATGGGCACTGGCGTAGATCTCATACGAGCTATCAATTAGTATGTTTATTGACCATGGTATTGAACAAAATAATGAGAAAGTATAACAGGGTCTTGCTCAAAACAGGAAAAATATGCATACAAAATATGCGTTCATGTAAATATATAAGTATAGCATAAAATTTCGATTGAAAGAATAATATAACATAAATCGAGTGAATCGCACAATTGCACAAAATGAGAGTAAACGAGTTGCATTAATGCTTAAAATCAATGATGTAAGAATAACTGCTAATAAATAGTGCAAGAATAACTGCAATTAACGCGTAAAAATATCCACCAACAATAGAATAATGCGAGAATAATCATAAATAAGATAATGTGAACATAACTATAAATAAAATGATGTAAGAATAAAATAATGAAATTTACTTTAAATGGGAGTGCTCAGAACAGACGTATAGCCTAGTGGCATGAGGGTTTAAATTTAATAGCTTTGCATATATGCACTATACGATAAAAGACATTTAGCAACATTCCGATGAGGATATGTCCAATATTTTGTTAGACCAAAAGTTTTGCGACTGGGAGAGTGCAAGTGTAAAAAAATAAAAATAAATAAATAAATAAATTTTCGTTTATAAAAAGGTAATTTACTCGAACTTTGTGATATAGTTGAAAGAATAGTAGTGATGCATGAGAATAACTTTTTAGAAATCGAAGAGTGTTTTAGATTTAAAACAGGTTCATTAGAAAAGACTTCGTAAGTACACACTTTCATGTGTTTACGAGAAGTCGAGTTGAAAATTGTTATAAGGCATATTATCAGTCGCAAGTTTTTTTTCCCAAAAACATATATTGGATCCGTTATATGAAAATAAGAAGGTTTACATTTGACTTGTACATGTGCAAAACAAGTTTATAAAATGCAAGAAGAAACCATATAAATCAAATGTGTTTCAAAAGACCAAGATTTAAAATGTCGTGAATGATAAAAACCAATGTGTATGACATGAAATTACATAACATTTCTGCAAAACATATTTCAAGCTTTGAAAAGAAGATCGAGTCACAGCAAGGAATGTGATAAAGATTGTGAACAACATGTAAGTTTCTAGTCTCCACTATAGCCAGTAACCTAGCTTCAAACCCAAATCAACGTTGAAAGTCAACGGCGCCCAAATTTCTTGTGTTGCGTTGATTGAGTAAATCAGCTCGGTATTTTTGATAACATGGTAGAAATTTATTAGTTGTTTTGAAGAAAATGGGGAATCCAGTTTGGTTTGGGTTGATTCTCCTTGATAATGTTTGGAAAGTGTGGGCAGGACCAGTATGAGGTTGTGAATGATCTCGGATGCCTTGACGAATTAGGGTTTTTCTGTATTTAAACATTTCTTTAACTTATAAGTTAAAATTTCATTAAAGTTGAAAATTTTTGTTTTTATGAAATGTCAAATGTTACCCGTTAGGATTGGGTAAACTTGAAAACTTGGAAAAAAATTACGAAATTTATTCATTAAAAGACCGTTTGTTTGTAAAGATCGTTAAGGCATCCCTTTGGGGCTCATAGTGTGCTATTTGCTTCAAGGTACAAGGTGTGTACCAGGTGTATTAATTTGGTGAATAGGCTCCTCCAAAACTGGGTACTTTATGCTCTTGTGAAAAGTCAACATAGGAAAAAGTTTGATGAGTCAATTGTTTTAGAGAGTAGTGTATTGGTGTATATCGGGTAGATAGGCATTTATGTATGAGTTTAGTCTGACCAAAAGGAGCTAACTAATGGTAGTTGGCTATGGCTTAGGAGACTGGGTGTAGCTATATTGGTAAATTAGTATCGAGTGAATGAGGATATATTGTGTTGAGAGTATTGTGGATGCACAAGCGGATACAAAAGGTCATAGTTAGGGATATACTGTGGCATCGATCAACTGAGTTTATAAACATGATGGTATAAATAGGTTGATTACTATGTTTGGGAAACCATTTTCATTTTTTTAACTGTGTAATGATGCAACATTCCCAAAATAAGGATGTGGTCGAAGTTAAACACAGAGTTTAAAAATTTAAGTCGTGGTTAAAAATGTTTTAACTCAAGGGATAAATTCTTTGTAGTGTAAAAGTTACAAAACATAAATGAAATAATGTAAATTTTAATGTGATAATATAGTGTACAAAAGTTTTAATAATGATGATGAAGAATTCAAAAGCGAATGATTAATGAATAAAAGCATATGAAACAACAAGCGATGAAATTGAAACTTCAAATGATAAACAAGACATAAATACCAATAACATAAGACAGTGGGATTGTTTCCATAGGAAACTTTGATTAACCAAAGTATTTGAAATTCCCTAGTGACTTGTGGGAGCATACTTCAGCCTATAAGTGAATGCTCATCTCAAGAGTTCCCGGGTAGGTATATGGGTCCCTCGTCTGATTGGGATTTATACGAAATACTAGGCCTAGCAAAAAAAAACTCAGGATACAGGCGCTCACCCTTCCAGATTGCACGTGCCCCATCACTAGTGAACTCCAAAACTTTAGCGAAATTAAAAACGAGATGCAGAAATAGATCCTTGATATGTGGATTTCACTCCTAACTCAAAGATGTATTTCAAAATTGAAAACTATGATGGAGTGAAACCAGTCACTAAGTTAAGGATATCACTCCCAACTTAGTGGTTAAGTTTCTTTTTGGAGGAAATATTCCTTGAGGTGTGGATGTCACTCCTATCTCAAAGATATATTCCAAAGATATATAACATATAGAGGAGTGAAACTAATCACCAAGGTATGGAAACCACTCCTAACTTGGTGATATCGTTTTGTTTGTGAAATACGAGTGTCTTCTTCTCCAAGTATGATGCCAAAAGGATGATGAAAAAGGAGAGGAAGTGAAAATGAAATCGAAAGCAAATAAAGAGAAATACGTATATGAGGCAACTTAGTTATAGACTAGGCTAAAGGCATTCTAATAACCTAATTCCCTATAACCATGGCTCTGATACCAATCTGTAACACCCCAACCGATGGCGGGATCATCGAGGTGTCACGTAGTGACGATTGTTCAATAGCTCATGGACTAAAAGTGTAAATTTGAATAAATTGAAATGAATAATTTATTACATTGAAAGGAAATTACAGGATACAATAGTTCTAAAGTGACAAGTCTAGCTATAATACAACGAAGTCAAAAACATAAATATAAATCCAAAAGCATAAAAGAAGCGTCTCAAACAACTTGAAACATGTACGAAAATAGTATATGTCAATACAAAAATGTATTGGTGAGCATACCCTATTTTGAATACATATAGTAGAAAAAGTGTTTAGCAATTCATGTGCGGTACCATTTGCTATTATGTAATAAGCAGTATCCGGGTCAAAATCAATCATATGAAAGTGAAATGACATTTATATATAGTATGCGCTATTGACGGTAATAATGAATCACATAACAACGACAAGGGACTCATCGTGTTCAGGAGTCTACAAGGGATATATACCATAGTACTATTCATTGAAATGCCAGGCCCAAACGGTTAATGATTTTGACAATGTCATAGATACACACAAGTAAAACAAAAAGCAAACACACATGAGAATTGCATTTAGTGAAAGCATTGCATTTAGACATAATGAACATGAGTAGCCCCAAAAGAGTAAAACATGAAAAAGGAGAAAGATATACTCACAGTTTTGCTAAGCGTGATAAATCCAAACAAAACTCGTCACAAGATAACTTGGGAATTCCGAAGAATTCAATCTTTATGTATAAGAATACTAATGAGGGGAAATGACTTAAAAGTCTAAGACATCTAGAATCTAAGGCATTAGGGTTTGCTAAGGCGAATTTGGGGAATTAGAGTTTTTACGATAAACGGTATTAATATAAAGGTTGTATATCCCAAAAATAATATGATTAAAGACTATAGACATGATTAGGTAATAAAATCATTACCAATTGAATATTTAATTATAAAGCAACTCCAAATAATTAGGACAAAACATTTAAATTATTTTATTTAAACTATTATAAATAATTATAATAATTAGAAATAATTAAACAAATAATTTTAAGTTACACTAATGACTCAAATATTGATGATTTTGACTTTGGAGTAAAAACATTTATGTTTTATAAAATATAAAATTTATAAAACAAAATTTAAGTAATATGAGTTAATAAATGATTTATTATATTCAAATAAGCATATATATATATATAACTAAAATACAAGATACATTTTAAAAATGATACTTTTATGAAAAACAAATGCATTCTGATGAAAAATGATCAAAATAAATTTTCCAAAATTTTTCTCATTTTATTTGTATTAAAAACTGATTTATTGAATTTAAAATACATTTAAATGATAAAAAATAGGAAAATCTATAGTACTAAATATTTTTAGTCCAATAAATTAGGATTAAGTGTCTAATGTACCATAATAATTGTACAAAAATTTTGGTATAAGAAAATAAGACATTTTGGTATAATAATTGAATTTTTAATCAATTAAATATGATTAAAAAAATTTAAATTAATAAAAATAAGAAAATAAGACATTTTTCAAAAAGTAAAAGTGTGATAATTTTATTTAGGGTGTCAAGAGTCTACACCTAAATTTTTATAATTTTTGGACAAAAAACGAATTTCTTGTGAATATTCTAAGATATATATGTATTATATATATGATTTAAAAATGGTAAATAAATAAAAAAAAACCATGTTTCACGGCTAAAGGGACTCGAACCCGAGTCTGTTAGGAACACACACTTGTAACCACTGAACCACATTAAGTTTTGTTGGTTAAATTTGAAACAAAATTATATTTATCTCATATTTAAAACCATCATCTTATTCCCAAATCTACCAATAACCCTTACCCTATGTTCAAAATTAATAACCTAAACCAGACGACAGTAACGATTAAGAATAGAAGGCTTTTACCCCGAAGTGTTCAACTAACAAAACGGCATAACTAAAAATAAACTTACAATGATCGAAAGCAAGCCAAATAGTGGAATCGATCTGTGTGTTCTTGGTATGCCAATTTGTGCTTAATAATAGAATGTGTGAGACAATTTTCAGAGGGTTCAGGGTCGGAAGGAAGTTTCGAATCCTTAAAAAAGATCAATTTAAGGGGAAAAGGTTAAAGCATTACAGTTCGGTCATGATTGGGTTTTAAGGCGCGACAGTTATAACAAATTGGTGAATAATGAGTCGATTAAATGTTGTTAAATGAGAATTATGGGTTAAAAATGGTTGACTAAACATGGAGAAATGATTTGGTATGATTAACAGTCGATTTAAATTGCTATAACCCGTTTTATTTTTCGCCGGAGTTAGATTCCGGTGACCGGAAATCTCGTTTGGAAACAGAAGAAAAACGAGGTAAATTGGTTTCAAATCTCAACTTTCAAACAATGACAATAATAGTCCCTCAACCTTAACTTTGTTAGTCATATAGTGTTTTAGTTTGGTTTTTCCTTTAGGGAAAATGGTTTTAATACTCCCAACTATTGCCTATTATAATACTCCCAACTTTCACTTTGGCCAATAGCACTCCAATCTTTCAACTTATTGTCTTTCATCACTCCCAGACTTAACAAATTAAAATCATGCTAAATGACCTGGGAAATGTCAGACAAGAGCTTGCTGACACCAGGATCACATGTGAAAAATGGGTGGAATCTTGTAAGGGGTACCAACTATTGCTAAACAAACAAAGTGCCTCAAATGTTAGGTTTGGCATAGGGTACAATCACACTGAAACACCAACAGATTTCTCTCCCAAAACTACTGAAGATGGGAGAAAAATTGTTTCAGGTGAAACTTCTGAAGAGGAAGAATGCACATCTTTCCATGAAAACTTTCTAAAATCACACAAAGAAAGTTCTTCAGAAGTACTGATTAAATCTGACTTTAAGTCATCAGTAGTTTCAACTACATCAGGAGTTGAGAACCTGAAAACTACTGATGACCTAAAACCAATCAAAACAGTCAGAGATTTGTCTTTGAAAGAAAAGACAAAAGAATGTGAAATTTGTGGTCTGTTCAACCACAAAACATAATTTTGCAGATATAGAAAGGGTATTCAGTTCAATAAGAAAAATCAACAACTGGTTGTGGGAAAACAAATCAAGAATGATTATGTAAAAACTTTACAGACCCTTTCTCAGAAAAAGGCAAAATCTCAACAAAAGTCTTTTTCTCAAAATTCTCTTTCAGTAGTTAGACCTGAATCATCAGCAGTTTCACAAACTGTTGAGATTAAAGATCTTATGAACTTGGTACAACTACTGATAACCAAAGTTGATGGTGGTCCTCAAAAGAATACCACCATTGTGCTTAATGAAAAATCCATTGCCAAAAAGACATGGATTTCTCAAATTGGTCAAGAACAAACTGTTAATGTTCTCAAGAGCAAACCCAAAGCCAAACTGGCTTGGGTTCCTAAATCTAACTGATTTGCTATCTTGTGCAGAGAGTTTCCAGAGGCTTAAATAGCATTTGGTATGTAGACAGTGGAGGCTCAATGCACATGACAGGATGCAGATACCTGATAAACAATTTTATCAGTCAAAGAGATGGATCTGTATCCTTTGGGAACAATGCTAAGGGATATGTGCTAGGACATGGCAATGTCTCCTCTGGCAAAATACAGTTTGACAAGGTCAATCTGGTTGAAAACCTTGAGTACAACTTGCTAAGTGTGTCACAAATGTGTAATAAAGGATATTCTTCCTTTTTCACAAAGACAGCATGCAAGATCATATCACCAGAAGGCCATAAGTTGATAGAGAAGATTATTGAAGATCATACTTTGTTAATAGCCAAAAGATGTGGCAATGTCTATGCAGTAGACATTGAAAAAGACAAAGTACTGAACAACACTGCCTGTTTCTTCTCAAGGGAATCAACTTCAGAAACTGATCTCTGGCACAGGAGACTTGGCCATGTGAACTTTAAAACCATAAATAAAGTCACAAAAATGGGCTTTGTCAGAGGTCTACCCTTAAAAGTATACCGGTGTCAAGAACACTGTGTATCCTGTTTAAAGGGAAAACAGCATAAGTCCTCCTATAAGTCTATTGAAGAATCAAAAACAACTGCATGTCTTCAACTACTCCATATGGACTTATTTGGGCCTGTAAAGATCATGAGCCTTGGTAAAAAGAAGTACTGCTTAGTCATCATTGATGACTACTCAAGATTTACATGGGTATTCTTCTTATTTTCCAAGGATGAGCTGCTGAAATCATCAAGTTCTTCATTCTACAAGTTGAGAAGCAATATTCTCTACCTGTCAAAACCATTAGAAGTGATAATGGGACAGAGTTCAGGAACAAAACTCTGAATGACTTCTGTTTGTCTAAAGGGATTATTAGACAATTCAGTGTTGCCAGAACTCCTGAACAAAATGGTGTGGTAGAAAGGAAGAACAGAACTTTAATAGAAGGAGCAAGAACAATGTTAGCTGATTCTGGCCTACCTTTATACTTCTGGGCAGAAGCAGTTAACACATCATGTTATGTTCAAAATAGAGTTCTTGTTGTCAAGAGACATTCAAAGACTGCCTATGAAGTTCTTCATGGCATGAAGCCCCTTATCTCCTTTTTCAGGGCTTTTGGGTGTCAATGTTTCATCTTGAACATCAAGGAATCTATTTCAAAGTTTGCTGCCAAAGTTGACTCAGGTTACTTTCTTGGTTATTCCTCAACTCGAAAAGCCTACAAGGTTTTTAACTCAAAAACCAGGATAATAGAAGAAACACTAAATGTCAAGTTCAATGAGTCAAAACACACTCTCATTCCAGCACATCCTGCTGAACTCTTTGACCTTGACAACTTCCATTTTGAACCTGAAAAGACTGTCACTTCATCCAAACCTACTTATTATGGTGATCAAAGGTTTGATGATGAGGATCCAGCACCATGGTCTCCTCAAACAGTCATTAAGTCAACTTCAAAACCATCAGAAGTTTCACAAACTTCTGATTCAACAAATACTGAAGGCCAAACTCAAACATCTGCTTCAGCACCTGCAACTACTGAAGACACTGAAACTGCTGAACCAGATATAATAGACCTCAGTAGTTTGTTTGAAGAACATGAGCCACCAACACCTGTCAGTGGTTTACAATAACTGATCGAACACAAAGATCATCCACTTGATCAAATCATGGGTGATATTGCATCAGGTGTTCTAACAAGAAACCAGCTTTCCAACTTTTGTCTATTCTCAGCATTTATTTCACAGTTGGAACCAAAGAAGTACCAGGAAGCCCTCAAAGACAACAATTGGGTGCAGGCAATGCAAGATGAATTGCTTCAATTCAACAAGCAACAGGTATGGGAAATCTGTCCCTTACCACCAAACAAGCAACCAATTGGCACAAGATGGGTTTTCAGGAACAAACAAGATGAAGCTGGTATGATAATAAAGAACAAGGCAAGACTGGTAGTACAAGGTTACTCTTAAGAAGAGGGGATTGACTATGATGAAACCTTTGCTCCAGTTGCAAGGCTTGAAGCCATCAGGTTATTTCTGGCCTATGCCATTTCCAACAAAATAAAAGTTTATCAAATGGATGTCAAAAGTGCATTTTTGTATGGAAAGATAAAAGAGGAAGTGTATGTTTGTCAGCCACCTGGGTTTGAGGATCCTTCTCATCCTGAGTGGGTGTACAAACTAGACAAAGCTCTTTATGGGCTCAAACAGGCTCCAAGAGCCTGGTATGATACACTTTCAACCTTTTTACTCAAAAATAACTTCACAAGAGGTGCCATTGATAAAACTCTTTTCATAAAACATGTTGGAAATCATATCTTACTTGTTCAAATATATGTTGATGATATCATTTTTGGTTCAACAAACACAAAATTGTGTGAAGAATTTAAGAAACTCATGCAATCAAAATTTGAGATGAGTACAATGGGGGAACTGCAGTACTTTTTGGGACTGCAGATTAAACAACAAACAAATGGAACTTTTATACATCAATCAAAATATGTTAAAGAATTATTAAACAAATTTTCTTTACAAGACTGTAAATCATGTTCCACCCCCATGACACCAACCACACAAGTTGAACCAGATGATCAAGGAAAACAGGTTGATCAAACCATGTATAGATGTATGACAGGTTCCCTTTTATATCTAACTGCTTCTAGACCAGATATTATGTTTTCAACATGTGTCTGTGCTAGATATCAACCAGCTCCTAGGGAATCACACCTTATTGCAGTCAAAAGAATTTTCAGATATCTGAAAGGAACTCCCACACTTGGAATTTGGTATCCTGCTTCAAGCAATACCAAGTTATCAGCTTTTTCAGATAGTGACTATGCAGGGTGTAAAATGTCAAGAAAATCAACATCTGGTGGTTGTCAATTCTTGGGAAACTGTCTAGTGTCCTGGCAATCAAAGAAACAAACATCTGTTGCAACTTCAACTGCTGAAGCTGAATACATTGCAGCTGCAAGTTGTACATCACAGATACAATGGCTCCAATATCAACTTCTTGATTATGGAATCAAAGAAACCAAGACACCATTGCTTGTAGACAGCAAATCTGCCATTAGCATCATTCAAAATCATGTTCAGTTTTCAAAAACTAAACATATTGAAATCAGGTATCATTTCATAAGAGATTGCTATGAAAAAGGCAAGATTGAAGTGAAACATGTAGCAACAGCTAATCAAATAGCTGACATTTTCACTAAACCCCTTGACACATCAACATTTCAGAAGTTAGTATCCATGCTAGGGATGCTAAATTTGTAAGTGTTTCTATTTATTTTTCTGCACATTTTTTGATTTTCACTTACATCTGTTTTCAAACACTTGAAAAACTTCTGAAAAGAGAGAAACTACTGATGAACAAAACATCAGTATGGGGATAATTTCTGAAAAGTGATTAACTTCTGATAAAATAACCTTCAGAAGTTATGAATAAAAGTATTTATAAAGTATTTCTCATCAGCTGTTAAAACTACTGAAGAGAAAATGGGAACTACTGATGAAGATAATCCTTCATCAGCAGTTTAGTCAAAAAGGGCAAATCTGACTTTTCCCATCATCAGAAGTTTGACCTAGTCGGTTTAAAACTTCTGATAAAAAGATTTTTAACCTAGGCGGTTTAAAAACTTCTAATAAAGAAGATCCAAGCGGTTAAAAACTTCTGATAAATATCTTTTTTTTCAACACTTATCCTTTCAAACACAAAAATTCCCTCCTTCTCTCTCAAGAAAGCTTTCAAACCCCTGAACCTGCAACACAAAATCACTGTTCGATTCATCAACACACACAAACCACATGGCTTTAGTTCTCAAACAGGGACACAATCTCAGAGCCTACTTAGAAAAACAAGAAGGCTGGTCCCAATATGATGAGATCATTGATCTTGTCGTCAAATCCCAATATTTCACCGCTCTCACCATAGACCCACCAATTCATCCTGAAACTCTAAATGAGTTCTGGGCTAATGCTGAGACAGTGATGGTGGATGATGAAGTTATCTTCCTCAACTCAACAATTAAAGGGAGACAAATGGCAATAACACAGGCCATACTCTCAAACAGACTGGGGTTGAATGATGTGAATGCCCCTGAGAAGTTTGACAACTCTGCTATCCACCTAACCATGACTGAGTGTGGTTATCAAGGTACTCTCTCACAAGCTACAATCTTTAAAAAGTATTTTGAACCAAAATATAAACTTTTGTTTCATTATATTATTATGTGCTTGAGTCCTAAAACTGGGTCTTATGACCAGATGCCCTCAACCTTTCAACCAATATTTCATTCCATTGTGAATGAAACAAATTTTAGGGCATCAAAACTTTTCTTTAATGAGTTGGTGTTACATCACAATAACACTAAGAAAAAGTTTTTGTTATATCCAAGGTTCATTATGCAATGCATAATATCTGAACTGGGTAATGAGGTGCTTGTGGGTAAAACTGAAACTTTAAAACCCTTAACCTCACAAGCATACTCAAGGCACAACAAACAGGCTGCCTGGCCAGAAGATGACCAAGGGGAACCAGAACCAGTCCCCATGGAACCCTCATCTTCCAAACCTACACCACCAAAGGCCAAGAAACCCAAGATAACAAAACAAAAACCCACCAAACCCAAAAGAAAACCTGTTCAGGAGGTTGAGATGCCTGAACAAACTACTGTGCAATCTGCACTTTTTAAAGATGTGACTGAAACATCCTCTCAGTCTCACCCATCTCAAACCCCACCAAGAGCACCAATAACTATCCTTTTCAAAAGAAAAAGACTTAGAAAAACTATTCCAATAGATTCTTCTTTTGAAACTGCTGAACCCACTGCCCAAACTACTGAACCAGCACCCCAAATTTCTGAACCAGACATCGAAATAGCCAAACTTCTCTCCGAGCTAAAAGAGAAAGTCCCATCAACACTTGTCAGTCCCCATCAACCACATCAAACAGGGGACATAGACTCAGACAGTGACATGGATGTGGACACTCATAGCCCTAACCAAAGAGATGAGGATGAACCAGGGTCTCTAAGCCCAAACTTAGAAACCTTTGGTACTTTTGAGGCTGCTACTACTCATTTACCACCCAGTGGTGGACCTGAGGACAGAAGTAAAATAGCTAAGACCTCAACTGTGGCAACTACTGATGAAGGCTTAATGCCTGAGGTAGGAAATCCTCTAAACCAAGAACAAGAGGTACATGAGACAACTGAGTTGGGCTCAGCTCATGATGTAACTGATACAGTCCTCATTGAGGATGTAATCAGGGATTCAGATGATTCCATTAATTTGGATGATGTTTCAAAACTCAAAACTACTGAATTGACGGCTATAAGTGAAGGTCCTGCACCTGGTGTCTCTAAGCTCAAGAAGCTAGTCACACCATCTCAGGTTAAAGCCCACTCAATCCATGATTCCCCTAGAGTGGCATCTCCTGTACAACAAGGAGATCAACCAAAAACACACCCCTCACTACAAATGCCTACCCAATTCCCTGGGCAACCAAGCATAGACCTGAACCAACTATGCAGCCCAGATGGTCCCTTGTATCACATGATGAACACCCTCATCAAAAATCACATCCAAACATACACAGCTGACTTGGAGCTGTCCATGAAGAACCAATTTGGAGTGATACAGACGAAGATGAATGATCTGTCCAACAAGATTGATCACAACAGCAAACAGATTGCTCATCTTCAAGGTCATTTCTCCCAAGCTTCAACTTCCAAAGGTGATAAAGCCAAAAAGGGGGAGAAAATCAAGGTACCTATGGATACACTTGAAGCCAGAAGAAAGGCAAGAGTGGCTATCCTAGCTAGAGATCAACAAGATCAAGCCAGAAAAGAGAAACTGGCACAATAGTTTGGTGTCTCTATTCAAGAAATAGAAGATACTGAAAAGGCTGATGAATCCCAAGGGCATAATGAAGAAACCTCTGATGGCCAAAGTTCTGATGAAGAATCAGAAAGTACTGAAGACAATCCTTCAGTAGTTGACAAACCTTCAGAAGTTGTCAACCCATCAGAAGTTAACACTTCCAAGACTCAAACTGCTGACCCTTCCAGAACAACTGCTCCTACTCAACCAACCTCTGCTCCTATCAGGCCTACTACAACAGTTACAACAATGACTGTGCTAAACCCTTCTCCAATCTCTCAATCAGCTGAATTACTAGAGAAGAGTTTAGTTGCAGCCCAAAAGAAGGCCAGAGAAGATCTGATTTGGAAAAATCTGGAAGAAAGGGATGACTTAGACCTAAGCCATGAAGAAAAACTTCAGGCTTATGAAGCTGAACTACAAAGGCATGCTAGCCTAGATGAGATTGTTGAACAAGACAAAAGACATCAACTGATGTCTTACATTATGAAGAACAGCAAAGTCAAAGCCCACACATTGAAGAGACTCTCTGTGGAAGAGCTGACAAGAAGATCTCAACTTATTGCAGATAAACTTGCAACAAGTAAAGACACAAAGGCCAAGAGAGCTCAGATGATAGAAGAACTGGTAGCCAATGGTTATGGTTCAAAAGCCTTAGTGTCCAAGTGGAAAGAAGAAAGATTGGTGGACACATACAGAAAATACAAGGCTGCAAGGGCTGCTAATCCAGAGAAGTTTCAAACTGCTGAAGCTTCAACTTCAGGAGTTAGAACTTCTGGTGTTCAAAGAAGACCAGCTACCCAAAGAAAGAAGACAGAGGAGAAAGTGAAGACTGATTTCAGAATGGTACTACTAGAAGGTAGTACAGTAGTACATTCTGATTTTGACATAGAAGAGAAGCCTCTGCTCACACAATTCAGGGATCCTTCCACCTTTGCATATCAAATCCAGAAGACCATCACAGACAAACTGCACACCAAGGTAGTAACTGAACATCACTTGCCAACATTTCAGATACCTAATGTGATGGAAAAACAGCAGGGAAGTGAATCCCACCTGAGAGTCACTGAAGTTGAAAACATTCAACACTCAGGAGAAACCCAGGGTACCACCATGGTTCCCTACACTGCAGACTTTGAAAAGTCTAAAGTACCAGTCATCAGATGGTCCTTTACTGATAACAACTCAGTACTTATGACAAGAAGAGATCAAACAAGCAGGGAATATAGGTCGATGAATGAACTGAAGAAACTATCAACCAAAGACCTGCTTACAATCCAACACTTGGAACCAAGAAAAGGGTCTCTTACTGATGATCAACTAAACCAACTCAAGAATTCCATGTTCAAAGGAATATGGAAAATTGTGAAGAACAGAAAGGAACAATAAGGAATTAGTAAGGTTTTGGCTTCATCAATCCAGGGGGACATTGTTAGGACAAAAAGGATTGGTGAAACCACTTTTGCAAACCTTAGTCTAATTCACTTTCTGTCAAAATACTCTAAGTATGGAACTGCTGAAGACAAAGAATCAAACTGCTGAAGAAGAGATTCAGAAGTGCTGAAGAAGAAGTCATCAGAAGTTCTGAAGTTCAAACCAGACACTTCTACTGAAGAACTACTGAAGACAAACTACTCATCAGTAGTTTGTCATTCATCAGTACTTAAAGAAGATCTTTTCCACCGCCTTTGTATATCAGTAGTTTAATACTTTAGTATTTCTTTTTGCTATATGTACAAGTTCCAAGACTGCAACTTGTTGCAACTTGTTTCTGAACTTGCTTTTTGGCAAGGTTCATGTATTTGTAAAGTCTATAAATAGAAGGATTCATCCTTCTGTTTTAGACATTGATTTTAATACAAGAATCCTTCAACTCTTATTATTGTTATTTCCATTTCGTGTTTACTGAGAATCTGTCAAAGTATTTCATTCTCATTCAATACTTAGATTCTCAATAAACACTTCTCATTTATTAGTTCTTGATTCCATGGGGAGTAATAACTCCTGTTGATAAGTGTAGCTATAAAACTTATAAACATTCCGATGTGCTATCACTCATTAAGAACTTGCTAAACACTTAAGTGTCAACTAGCAAGTTCAACACAAAGAGCAGCTTACTGATCCAACAGTCTCGGTGGAGATGGTGGCGGTTGAGGAGTGGTTCGTATGGGTGGGCTGATGATGCTGGGTTCGACAGAGGGGCGGTGGGTGGACAGAGGGTATGGTGGTGGTTGAGGAGTGGTTCGAATGGGTGGTTGGTGGGTTTCAGGGGGTGGTTCGAATGGGTGGTTGAGGGGTGGTCGACGGGTTTACCACATCGTTCGACCATGATTTTTTCAAGTAAGTATCTATGTCTATATACTTATACTGTCACATACACATACACATCACTTATTATCGCTTCATTACCTCTTCACTTGCTGTTTAACGTTATCTGTTTCACTGTTTGCTGAACTGCTGTTCTGTGTTGTTGTCGCAGATTCTGGCGAGGTGCCGGAAGAGCCTGTTGTTTCTAAGTCATCCGGTGAGTTGTTTTTACTGTTTCTAGGGTTTGTGTAATCAGTTGTGATAAAATATTGGTTAAATTTTGTGTTAAATTGCCCTAGAGTTGGGATAAAGCGTAGGAGATTATTATTGAACAAGCGTAGGAGATTATTATTGAACCGGTTGAACCGAAATATGGCTACGGTTTGAGTTTATGTGCTGCATTTTTTTGGATGGTTATGAGCTTGCAAATCGTATGAATTGTGATGAATATTGTTTAAATCTGTCTTGGTGTGGTGTAGAATTGGAGCAAAGTGTGGTTGAAGAATAGTTACTGCACGGATTTAAAGTTGAACCGAGACTAAAACCGATTGTTTGATTATTATTATCAAATATCAGATAATCACTTTCGAAACGCGTATCTAAATTCCGGTGGTGCGCATGGATTAAGGCTACTGATTGAAAGATCTTTTGTTTCTTTTATGTAGATATTGAACTTAACAGTGGAGACACGAAGAATTCTTCAATTGGTGACGTTATCCGTGACTGTGCCGCACACACTAAGCCTTCCTGATCAAGTAATAATCCCTGCACACTTGATGAAAAATCAAGATCTGTTTTTAATGAACCCGCTAACCATGGAAATAAATTTTTACAGACGAAGCTAGCGGAGCTTTTGGAACAAGAAGGTGCTGACATCATACAGACCGAGGAGGAAAATGCTCTAACCCGTCAAAGCCCGGTGTTCTTGGTTTAATCAAAAAGGTACCCAACGGATCAAATGTGTAAATAAAAAAAATTCGTTAAAAAGACGCCACTACGGTTTCTGATTAGTTAGTTTTGATTATGACAAAACATAGGCGAGTCCAACGTTGCAGCAACATATTCGATCTCACGGACTGTAAAGATTCCCGTGATGTGTGCATCAGGATTAAGCGCGGTTACAGCGCCAATGGCCATCACAGCAGGGGCTGCAGGAGTTGTAAGTACATAACTACATGTCTTGAATGTAATTCTTGTAAAATTTGCACCCCTTTCATTTTTTGACTTCTAACCTTTTTCTTTGGAAATAGGGTGTCGGGTCAGCAGTTAACAAGCTGA
Source organism: Ambrosia x helenae (assembly GCA_030844895.1). Taxonomy (NCBI): domain Eukaryota; kingdom Viridiplantae; phylum Streptophyta; class Magnoliopsida; order Asterales; family Asteraceae; genus Ambrosia; species Ambrosia x helenae. The sequence goes on from JAUTDX010007255.1 coordinate 247,170, forward strand.
ATGACGTGGTTGCAATGATTGCGGAAGTCAGATCGCTTGCCGATTCACTAGGGTTGCCGGTGACCATGGGAAGTGAAGTAGAAAACAAAGGTTTGAGAGTGTAGACAGTTGGTTAGTTTTTGATAATTCTAAGTTTGTAACTCTTATCAATCAGGCCAAATATCGTTTTAATTTTGTGTCAGTGTGCGAGCTAAATGAAAAAAAAAACGAGTTTGAGAATAGTTACTGAGCCGATTCAAAGTTGCATTTTTTTAATAAAAAATATGGATGCTGATTGGGTTTCTGTGCTGAATTTTGTATTAGGTAGTTATAAGTTTGTAGCTCTTATGGAACATAGGTGTTAGGGGGTGACTTCATGGGAGGAGTAAAATCAGTTACAAGATTGGTGTTAATTTTATAATTTGGATCAAATTTCATATTAATGGTTAACTCATACCTTCCAATGTGGAGGTCATGGGTAGGAATCTTGCTTTTTCTTACAGGCCAGCATACGCTTATAGAACAACGGGCAACATGATGCTAACTTGCTCTATCTTGATACATTATTCAAAGTTTTATAATCTTTTGTTTTTTTTATTTGCTTTACAGGTAATTCGTGCGTACGTAAAAAGCATTGAAGACCATGGTTACATGCTTCATTTTGGAGTAACTTCTTTTCCTGTTTCTATGCAATAAAGCAGCAAAGAAGGTAATTGTTGCCCAAGAAATCTTCATTATATTTATTATGTACATCTTCCAATTAATCTTGCTGTTTCAAGTCAGTCATAATGACGAGTTTTGGCTGCTTTAATACCGTTTGCTGCAATTTATGATCAGCTTTATGCCTGAATATTAGTTGCAAAATGAGTTTCAACTTGGTGAAACTATAAATTGAGCTTTAGGTTCATTTATATTGATAAAAAAGATGAGAGCATCTTTTGACACCAAATTTCTGCAGCAATTGAAGAGACGCAGGTGGAAGCCGACTAAGACCTTCCATCCATGCAGCAACTTTCAAACAAGAAAACTAATGATGACATTTTTGTCAAATTGGTGATGGCTCTTCTTATTCTTATTTTGTTTTTGTTGGTTCCTTTAAAAACTCTGTGATGTATACTAAACTTATATTGTTTTTTTGTAGGGTTCTGACAAGGATTAGCGTAAAGAGATTGGTGAGAAAAAGGACTTTCCTGGGAAGTTAGTCTATATCAACTTTATTGTTGAACCAAATTTTTTATTCTAATTTTTTTGACATAAATGTGCCTGTCACATTATACATGTCCTGCGATAGTACATTTCTCCTGTTTGTTTTTCGCAGTGTTCATAATTTGGCCAAAGAAGCAAACTTGAGACTCCAAATGGACAAACAGGGTAGGGTTTATGTTCAGTTAATTTCAGGCTTCAATAGAGTGATTTCTGGGTTAATTTGGTCAAAATGAACATGCTGCTAATATTTTTACATGTTGCATCTTATTTTCCTTCTTTAAAACCTGTCTTTACATTGTAATTGTTTCAGTAACATTATATTTGATGGATGCTAGCATAGAGTTGTTGTTTCTTGAAGTTTGAAGTCATCAAAGGTTAAAAATCGTATGCGGAAAGTCAATCTCAACGATGTGACGATTGGGTTCTAGACGGTAGTGACTACTTGGCTACAGGCAGTTACTGCGCGATAGTCATGGAATCCATTTCTCGAACTTCGGCATCTTTGCGCCTGTCTTTCCGCAGATGATTTTTAACCTTCAAAGACTTCAGTCTTCAAGAAATTGCACTAAAGGTTATTACTTTAGATTTTAATAACACATCTCAAATTTGTAGGTTTGTAAACAATTGACGACCTACCGGCTTAGGTGGTAACATGCAGATTCTTCACCGTAGCCAGAAATATCAAATGCCAAGGTAACGCATGCTATCTTATATTATTTTCACCCTTTTAAACCTAGGCTAGGATATGATTTCTGCTGCATTGCAGGTCGTTTTAGGTATATATGTAGCAAGATCATGTTTTTTTTTCCAGTTTGGATTCAATAATCTTTAGGCTTTTGTTTTTTTTCCCTATTGATAGTTAAAGTAGAACTTCAGTATAGGCACAATATTGAATTGTTTGGTTGATTGTTAGCTTTGTTATCAACTGTAAACTGTACTTTTGGGAAAATTGGCTAGCCCAAAAGCTCTAAAACAAATAAATATGAATATAAAACACCACACTGTAATAAAAACCTTTCTGAATATTAAACACAATAACTTGAATCTTAATACATGCTACAAGATGTTAAAACACTATGAGTTGAATCACAATACAATCATTACAAATCTTAAAACAACATGATTGATCTTAAGTAACGCCATCAATCCCGAATGGAAATCAGATACATAAAAATCCACAACATGTCTCTGCAGAAAGCATATAATGAGGAATCTTTTACAACTATCATTTATATTCAATTATGAATTAAGAAAACTACAATATTTGATTATTCAATTCGCCTCCATGGAACGAAGACTTCCTATGAAACGTAGGTGTGTCAGGTTGGCAAAGAAAACAACATATATCGTATGGTTATGTGTGTGAGAGGGAGATATAAAAGGAATTTATATGAAAAAATGAGAAATAATAGGAAGACTTTTAAAATACTTAATGATTTTACAATTATACCCTTGAAAGGTTCATAGAAAGGTATGCAGCAACAGGTTTTATCGGAACTAAGGGCTTCGAGCATAAACCAGAGCCCAAGTTGCCGCATAACGTTGCCACTAACGTTAATGCTAAATACATGATGCATTATTGTCCTTGGTGGTCTACAGCTCATCTTTTTGGCCAAAAGAATATGGGCTCTAACTAAAGCCAAAAAAGGCCATGATAGTACGCTATGCTGCTTTGTTTTGGCTTTATTTAAGACCTACATTCTTTCGGTTGAAGAGGTAGACTCTAGATCATGATTGCCAGTAATACATACTCAGTTGATCATCATTGCTAGCATTAATGATATCGGGTAATTTGGCTTCTGATTTATGCTTGAACTCCTTCTTTTCACCAACAACTGTTTGCCTACGCCTTTCTTCGGCGCATAAAATGTCTGCAATAAGGTTGGCTGCATATGATGCATGAACACGGTTGGGTGTCATAGTCAATTATACGTGATTATTAAAATCTCAAAAGTTATTCTTTCAAGTTATATGTGCATTATCAATTGGTGCCGTGTATTAGGGCTACAACCCCTGATGAGTACCAAGCATATTGAAAAGGACCCAGTGCTGTAGACAGTTCCAGCCCGTGAAGGTACTTGAGACCACAGTTGATGAAGCTATACAGATTTTGAGGGGGCTTCGTGAACAATATGAAATTCACCACAAACACTGTTACACTGGCGATGCATTGGTAGCTGCTGCCCAACTGTCATATCAACCTAAACTCGAGGATAGCAAGCTCAATCGGGTCAGGTAGTTATATCCAACTTTGGACAGGTTGTTGGTGCAAGGAAGAAATTTTGAGAATTCCCCCAGTTGTATGCACATAGCAAAACGAAAAAAACAAATGCTCAATCTTTGTTGCAGGTACAGGGTAGCGGATCGATTTGGAGGCTGCATTGGAGTCTCAGACTCGCTGCAGCTCGCGAACCGGCAGCAGCAAACCTGCTGCAGTGCTTCATTACTAATCAGGCACTCAGTCATCAAAGGGACAGCTGTTTGTGGATGCAAAATCGAGAAAAGAAGGAGTTTACTGTGAAGATAGCCAGGCACGATTTGGAGCATAACAGTACGGGGGGAAATTCGCCACACATCTTTTAGTAGAACACGCTGATGATTACTTCTATTGATATGATGTTTTGTAAAGCCTTACATAAAGGTTAAAGTGTTAAACTCAAACATGGTAGTTCAACTTTTAGCTTTTGGTTTATTGTGTTTTCATATGGTGGTTAGTAAGACAGAATTGAGTCATCGTTAGCAGGCTAAGTAGGATGTTATGTAACCAGCTTAATGTGTGTGTAGGATGTTATGTTAACTTAAGTAAATTAAGACCTTATGTCAACTATTACTATCTAAGTAGGTTAACTGTTTGTTTCGTTATGTTTCGTTAAACTTTAAAACTACGCCTTTATGCTCCACCTAACGCATACAGATTACAAACGCACAACATGCGTTATTGAATATACCTAGTTTACTTAGTCTATAGTTGGTTAATCAAAATAGGTGAGGTGGATTGTTAAGATGCATAACAAAACCCATCATCTATAGCTAAGATTGTTGTCCATTTAGACTATCAATTTGGCAGGTTGTAATATATGTTTTAGTTTGATTGATAAATGTTGTCATTGGTATGCAAAAGGGTTGAGAGTTAGTGGAATCACCCATGTAATAAAAATGTTAAAATGGCTCATGCCAAGGACTCGATAGAATGCATAGGAGAAGTTCTTGTAATTAAAAGTTAATGAAACTTTGTGTAGATCAGGTATTGGCGAGAAGAAGGGTAAATTATGTGTGTTGAGTGATAATTATGTTCAAAATTTTCATATTATAAAATGATCAATTAGGAAAATAGTCGCTAACACATAACGCCCACCAAGCGTTCAAATAAATGCGTAGGCGAACTTGGTTGTAGCTAGGCATGGTATATACGCTTATGTGTTAAATATCATGTGTTTATGGAATTATGAAAATATGCGAGCTCTAAACACCCGAATGGATGATGATCAATTAGGGAAAGTGAACGACTCTTCAAGCAACCAAGGGGCGAAGGACTCGCAGGGGAAAGCACAAACATAAGGTAAATCATTTTCATGACTTGTGCTTAGTAAATTAGAACCTGACTTCTTATCATGCTATGGACACCAATGTATCATGTACTAGAAACATAACGCTTCTTGGATTAACTACACAATATGAAGTGTTCGGTTCTTGTGTTTTGGGTAGTACTATGTCGTTCCATTATGTTGTTAAGTAATAAAGTAAATATGTTTAAAGTAATGAATGGTTGTTTTAACTCTTCGAAATGTCTTCCATTCAGCTATCTAGAATGATTTCTAATTAATATTGCTAAAATATTGGGAAGGGGTTGTTACATCAACTTTTCGCATTTTAATCACATCCATCACTAAACACATTGGGTGGTCATCACACTATCACTAAATCATTCCCCACCAATCCAAAAAAAAAAACCTCTCACAAATCACAACATTACACCTTATCTCTAAACAAACCACCCACCCTACACACCTTCTTTCACGGTCGCGATATACATCACGAATGTGATCTTTTTTGTCCAGCACATGGCTGGCTGGCTGTGTATCACGGACATCATAGCCGTATATTACGGACCATCCCGTGTAATATTGAACTAACCATCACTAGACTTACAACTCCACCATAAGGTGGGTGATAATTGACATCTAACTGACAGTTAAAACTCCCAACCACGTTCTAATTAAATCCAATGGTAATTTAGACATGTAAACCACGTCTTTAGTCACGTTCTTATTGTAGCAACGATTTTGTATCCCTGTTTTTACGTAAATTCAAATTCTATTCAAAATTAACAACGGGTTTTACAAGCAATTTCGTCATGCTCTGTTTTTCTTCAATTCATTGTATGCTCTATTTTTTTAAAACAACATTTACGAAAAAAATCAACATTTGATATAAATAACAAAAATAAAACAACACTTTATATAACTAATAAAAAAACAATATCCCTTTTCACCCCTCCAACCCATCCCAAACACCCATATCCATCCATTTTCACCTCTCAAACCATCTCAAACCCCCATACATTCCTTTTCACCTCTCCAACTCATCCCAATGATTGCCAATTATTAGGATTGCCCATATACGGGCCATGGAGCTCTCTACGACCCGTAGAGGGATTTGTAAATAAAATAGAGGGATGTCCAAAATAACCAGAGCCTATAAATAGCATATATGGGGCTACGAATAAAAGTTATGAGACCCATAAGTAATGAGAAGAAAAGTCTCGACAAGCCGGATCATATGGTAAAACCTGGCTTTCGGACCAAAACCTGTCATCTAGAACACTAGTTGTCCAGTTTTGAAAGAACTCCCAAAATTATATAAAATATCTTTCTAACAAAAATCATTCAGCTAATAAATAATAAACAATTCAAGCCAAACCATAGTCTAGCTCGAATTTAAAAAAGTTACTCATGAGTTAAACTCGAGTATTGGATATAGAAATTGAAACTCAGGTTTTATTAAATTAAACAGATTGAACTTTCGTTAGATGGGAAGAGTCAAATTGTGGCATCTAATTGTGTGAGTCTTGGTGTATGTCCCGGGGGGGGGGGGGGGGGGGGGGGGGGGGGGGGGTTAAGCACTTTTGCGTGTGTTTGGTGTGAGTTTAAAACGGGTACTCGGCTGCTAATGGTGAAATGATAAGTGTTAACAGTCCCAACATTACATAATCGTTTCATGTGTGGGTTACATTGTATGTATATTTCTTTCACGTTTTGATTTTTTTCGTGTAGTTCGTCGTCTCTCGGGTGGTATATTTTTTTAGCATAATCTTGACTTTGAAGATTATATGTACAACTGAAGATCCACAAAGGAGGTTTGCTGCAGATTTTGCACAACCCTATAAAGGCTGTTTTTTGCAACTGAAGACTAGTTGTGGAGCTTATTAATGTGGTTATAGAACAAAAAGTACTGCTTATGACTTTATCACAGGTTTAATAATGCATCATCGTTGAATCTTTTAGACCATAAATAGGATATGGAACAGAATATGGAACACAAGTTCAACATAACTTTGCTTCCTAGGTAACCGAAAAGGGGTGTTGTTGAAGTGGTTGATGGGTTTTGGGAGTAAGAGGTGAGAATCGGAGGCAGAGCAGCTACCGATGGGATTTATCATGCCTTTAATGTTAGCAACTACCTCGTATTTATAGCTTGAGCCAGAGAGGTGCATTAATGGCAGGAAATGATTAGGTCGGCGTCTACAGTGACGGGTGTCACTGTAGAGCTGACACAGGATGGCCTAAATATTATTATATGTATTTGCGGCTATTATCCGATGGACAATGGCCGCCTTTGTCTTACCCTATGTCTTATTACTATGTCCATTGGTCTTTTGTCCTTTGGTCCGTTTCATTCTGTTCTATCGTCCTCGGTTCAGTGGTCCGATTGTTTTGTCCGGCTAATTGATTCGGTCCATCCGTATGTTTTATTGACTCGGTTTTATTGGATTCGGATCGGCCACTATCCTAAGTTTAATTATGTTACGTCATTTGTTTTAAGCATGTTATTACCTAGTCGTTTAATACCAATTATCCATCCTATGTCATCAGCCCCCCCAGTTTGAGGAGTGTCTTTCCGAAGAAACACTCGTCAAACTTGAATACCGATTCTCTTTTGTGGGGAACGATAGGCACGTCGGATCGTCCCCTCTTTTTCAGATACGTCGTATGGTATTCCGTGTTTGCATTAATTGTCCCTTAATTACCATTAGTCATCCTTAAAGAATGACACGTGTCGCTCGCTCATTGGTCGGTATCCAAACCGTCGTACTGTTGACTGACGCGATGTTTCGTCAGTCCTCGAATGTCTCGCCCGCCCTACTATATAAACCCCATTTGCACAGTGAAACTTTCACTTTTTCCTTGATCGGTCTCAGAGCGTTTGCCGCTTCCGATTCAATAAGGTTCGTCCTCTAGCCCTTTTTAATTTCCGTCATTATGGTAGGCAGACGCGACATGTTACTTCATACTTCCGAAGTTTCCCAACCTTCCTTAACCTCTTTTTGTAGTAAATATTTTGATACCTCCATATATAAGCCGATTGTTCCTGAACGGCATCATCGGATTACCGATTGTCCGGAAGGACATGTAGGTTTTTATACTCGGCATTTTGATTTCGCTTCCGTTCGTCTTCCACTATCTATCTTCTTTTTAGAATTTCTTCAGTTTTATAAGCTAGACATCCGTCAGCGTAGCCCCCTTGGGGCGATCAAAGTGACTCACTTTGAGATAGCCTGCCGGGCCTTTGGGGGTGAACCCACCATCGGTTTATTCCGCCAATTTTTTCATTTGACTAAGGCCGGTGACTGGTTTACGGTTGGCGAGATTTCTAAGCAGCAATCTATGCTAAGTCAAACCTATACCGGTCTTAAGAACTGGAAAAAACCGATTCTTTTGGGTTAAAGACAATGTCGTTCCTTTCCTGATGCCATGGCATGGGCCAACGGAGAGATTAAATCCCGATCAGGAGGACATATATGATGGTGAACTTCACGACAAGCTATTAGCTACACGGACCCCTCTTCAAGTTTACCCGGAAACGATTCTCGTATTGGCGGGCATTAGCCGAATGTGGCCGTTCCAGGGGGTAGAACCCATAATTGTAAGAGGGAGCAAGGGTACGGCCCTCTTCCTCATAGCTTTCTAATATTTATAGATGTCGTCTAATACTTATTTTCTTGTGCAGAGATGAGTCTACTGGGCTATGTTAAACGGAGAGGGGATGGTATGAAACTCACATCCCGGGCCCGCCGAGAGGATGAGGATGAAGTGTTGGATCGTACTGCGGGCGTAACATACAGCGTTCCGGAAAATGAAAAACATGATGAACTTCGCAAGCCCACCGGTCCGGAGACTATTGATCCGGTTAACCAGACTCCCCCTCACTCTGTCGAATCCCCTCAAGAGAAAGAGCAAACTCCAGTCTCTGCTGACCGAGTTCACGGGGATAACCGTCCATCAGGTGATCCTTCTATAGATATCATGGGCACACCTTCTGGTATTGGGGCAGATCAGGTGGTTGTTGGTATTGAGGCCAAAGGAAAACGAAAAGAGCACCACCGGAAACGGAAACAAGCCGAGGAGGACCCTGATGCTACGGCTGAGTCGAGTGGGAAAAAACTGAAGGCCGCTGATGCTGAAGAGTCCAAAGAGTCATCAGAATCTTATGCCGTGCAGGAGACTTACGTTCCTCGGTGGAAGGTAAAGAATGGTGACACTTTAGCGGATCCTCTGGTGTGTCATCAAATTCTTCATCACTCTATTCCTCCGGGCGAAATTGACCGTTTGAGTCAAGAGGGTGAGGAAAAGGCGGTGGAGATGGCCGGGTTGTCAGCTGTTCGGACTTTAAGTTATGTGTCCGAGTTGATTCAGGGATACTATAAGAAGGCAGTCATAGAGAAAAAACTCAAGGGTCGCATAGAGCTATACCGATCGGAGGTACAGAAGCTGGAGGGTAAGGTAGCCAAAAGGAAGAAAGGCGAACGGTCAAGTGCCAAAAAAGAAAGAGAAGCCGTGAGAACTATGGAAGATATGAAGACGGCTCATGAGGAAAAGGTAAGCTTACTCCAGACTGATATTTCTGATCGTGAGAAGGAGATTGCCGATCTAAAAGAGAAATTACGCCAGTCGAAAGAGAACAATCTCTCCTTGTCCCGATCCGTATCAGAACTCCAGGTATGTCTACTTTATAACCGTTTTTCTCGTTTATCATTTCTTGTCCGTTCGTTTACTTATCCTTTGTTTTGAACTATTTCATGGTTAAGGCCAAAACCAAAAAGATTGATGATGACAAGAAAGCATGGGCCGTTTGCAAAGAGAACTACGATAAAGCATTGGAGGCCGCCGATGAGCTGATATCTGGGCTCCGATCAGCATTGAAGACCGTTGAGGAAGATCGGGACTTGATCATTACTCAAGGCATTCCATTGACCGTCTCCAAGCTTCTGAAGTCCGTGGAGTTTCTACAGCCGTTGGGGGAGATGGAGTCATTGCTGTACAACTCCGCTTATCATGACGGCTTATCGGCTGGCTTTAAAGCAGGCGTCTCGGGAGCTGAAATCGGGACGATCGATGGGTATGACCCTCAAGCGTCCAAGACGTATGAGAACGGGGTGAAGACCTGGGATGCTACGTCTTATGAGTTTATTGACAAGTTCAGGGCAATGACTGGTAAGACCTTCAAAGATGTTAACGAAGTGGCCCCATCTGGTGTACTTCCGAACAATTAATTATTTCGATATGGTTGTAATGTCTAACACCTTAGTGTGTCTAAACAATTCGATATGGTTGTAACTGTTAGTCTTAACTTTTGTGGTGACACTATGACTGCTCATTTTGGCCGATCAACGGCATGATCAGTTTATTCATCAGTAGATAATCGTTTTGTCTGACTTTTAAACCTGTTTGTGTTGTTTTCATAATGTATGCGTCCGATTTATAGGATGATCGGGTGGCAATTTGTCAAGTTTTATTATCGGACATTCATATGTTAGTCCGAGGCTATTCTAAGGGGCCGATCCCTTTTTGTCGAGATGATCTCGACCAGCTAAGTTCGAAGGAGCTGACCCTTAGAGGAGACATAGATTGCTCCCCGGCTATTATGAGGTGCCGTACCTTTGTTGTAGCATTTTATACATAGATGGGATACTTAAAAGAGTCACTCTTTTCATTTCACCGATCAACTAAACCCCGAAGGGTTCATATAGAATGACATTTTATTGAATACATAGCTACTTAGACGAAATACTTTTTTAGTTGAGCAACGTTCCAGTGGCGAGGAACGGCTTTTCCTTCCATTGTTGCCAACTTGCAAGAACCTTTTTCATGGGCTTCTACCACCACATACGGTCCCTCCCAATTCGGTCCTAGCTTCCCTGTGTCTTCCTTCCGGCTAGCCTCATTGCTCCTTAACACCAGATCCCCTGGTCGGAGGCTCATTTTTTTCACCCTCGTGTCATAATACTTCTTCATCTGCTGTTTATACTTGGCCTCTTGCACGGCTGCATTCATGCGGTACTCTTCTAGATTGTCCATGTTGATTGCTAAAGCTTCTTCATTCGAGCATTCTTGTACATCCAGCACCCTTTTAGTTGGCAAACCTACCTCAGCAGGGATAACCGCTTCTGATCCAAATACAAGGCTGAACGGTGTCCGTCCTGTACTTGTTTTTTCTGTCGTCCGGAGGGCCCACAAGACGCTAGGTAGTTCCGCCAACCAATTCTTTCCCTTTCCCAACCGTGTCTTGATTCCGGTCAAGATACTTCGGTTCATCCGTTCTACCTGCCCATTCGCCTGTGGGTGTGCGACCGACGCAAACACTTGTCGAATGCCTAAAGCTTTACACCACTCTCCGAACTTCTTGTCAGCAAACTGGGTTCCGTTGTCCGTTATTATCTTCCCGGGTAGACCAAATCGGCAGATGAGATTTTCCCACACGAACGTGGTTATCTGATTGCTTGATATCTTACTAATCGGCTTTACCTCCACCCACTTGGTAAAATAATCAACGGCGACGAGCAAAAACTTCACCCCTCCCTTAGCCACGGGGAACGGACCCAGAAGATCCATGCCCCATTGGTAGAACGGCCAAGGTGACGTGATCGGCACCATGCCGTGTTTCGGTAGCCGTGGTATTGGTGCGTGTATTTGGCACGATTCACACTTTTTGGTTAACTCTTCGCTGTCTTTCCTCATCGTAGGCCAGAAATACCCCAGATTAGTGGCCCGGGTGACCAACGATTTGGCCCCGATATGTGCTCCGCACAAGCCTTCGTGTATTTCTTCCAAAACTTTAATTCCTTCCTCACTTGAGACGCACCTGTAAGATGGCGAAAGGAAACCTTTCCTGAATAGTGTGCCTTGGTGCATCTCGTACGACTTGCTCCTTTGAATGTCTTGTTCATCCTGACCTTCCTCTCCTTCTTTCAGTATCTTAATGATCGGAGATCTCTAATCATCATCTGTTCTTATTTCCATAATTACCGATACCGCGGGTCCTCCGATGGAGGCTTCATCCAGCTGTTCAACCGTTATCATCTTTGTTAAATGAGCAAAAGCGACCGAGGCCATTTTGCTAACAGCATCGGCCCCTTTGTTTTTGCTTCGAGGAATCTTTATAATAACACATCTTTCAAAAAGAGCCATGATCTCTCGCACAGCGGCCACATATTTTTTCATCGTCGCATCTTTTGCTTCAAAGTCATCATTAACTTGGCTGGCTACTAGTTGTGAGTCGACAAACGCTGTCAGATCCCTTAAACCCATTTGAACAGCTATCCGTAGTCCCGCAAGCAATGCTTCATATTCGGCTGTATTGTTTGTGCATTTGAAATTGAAACGGAGGGCATAAGCCGTTTCGATACCGTTAGGATCGACCAGAATGAGGCCGGCCCCTGCCCCTTCTCGGCTGGACGCCCCGTCCGTATACAAACACCATCCTTCTCTTGTTCCGGAGCTTTCTGCTTGGTCAGTAGCGAAATCTACTAGCATCAAGTCTTCCTGGTGGTTGGTATTTTCTACTAAAAAATCTGCTAGCACTTGCCCCTTGATAGCTACCCGCGGTTTAAATTCGATGCCAAAGGTGCCCAGCTCTACAGCCCACTTTGTGAGTCTTCCGGCTACTTCAGGTCGACTCAGAACTTCCTTCAGCACTGAGTTGGTTAAGACCACGATGTGATGGGCTTGGAAGTACCTTCGTAATCGCCGAGCCGTATGAGTTAGAGCTAACGCCAATTTCTCGATTGGGGAATATCTAATCTCCGCATCTCTTAGGCACCTGCTTACAAAGAAAATTGGCATGAAACCGTTAGGTCGATTAGCACATAGAACACTGCTGATGGCTTCGGGTCCTGCGGCCAGGTAGATGAATAAGCTCTCCCCCGTTTCCGGTACCACCAATGATGGCAGATTGCTGATATGGAGCTTCATCTGTTGGAAAGCCATTTCTGCCTCATCGGTCCATCCCAGATCCGACTGCTTGGTATGATTCTTGAGGACTTTAAAAAACGGGAGTGATCTTTCGGCCAGCTTTGACAAGAACCTGTTAAGTGCCCCTAGCCTTCCGTTTAGGCTTTGAAGTTCCTTAAGGGTTTTAGGAGATTGCATCTCTTGGATTGCTTGAACCTTTTCCGGATTGGCCCGTATGCACTTTCTGGCCACTACGTGCCCCAAGAATCTTCCTTCTTCTATGCCGAAGAAGCATTTCTCCGGATTCAGCTTCATATTCACTCTTCGTAGATTATTGAACGTTTCTGCTATGTCCAACAGCAGTTCTTCTTCGTCCTGGCTCTTTATCACCAAGTCATCAACATAAGCTTCTATATTCTTTCCGATCTGGTCTTTAAAAACTTTATCCACGAGCCGCTGATACGTAGCCCCTGCATTCTTGAGTCCGAATGGCGTCTTCCTATAACAGAATAAACCTTGGTTTGTATGGAAAGCAGTTTTTTCTTCGTCTTCCCTTGCCATTTGTATCTGATGATACCCTTTGTAGGCGTCTAGAAAACATTTGAAACGGAAACTGGCGACCGATTCCACTTTCGAGTCGATTTCTGGTAAAGGGTAATGATCTTTCGGACAAGCCTTGTTCAGGTCCCTGAAGTCGATGCACATCCTCCATGATCCGTTGGTTTTTTCAACCATCACCGGATTGGATACCCATGATGGGTACTGCACCGGCTTCATGATTCCAGCCTTCTCCAAACTTTGTACCTCCTCTCGGATTACCTCACTCCTGTCCGGAGCTATCGATCTTTTCCTCTGGACGACCGGTCTGCAATTTGGGTTCACATTCAGTCGGTGTTCCACAATATAGCGGGGTATTCCGGTCATATCTCCCGGCGTCCATGCAAATATGTCTAAGTTGCGTATGAGGTATCGGTACAAACTTTCTTTGCAATCTCGACTTAGAGTACGACCTACGGTTATGGCTTTGTCCGGATAATCATAATTGAGGTACCACTTTTCGGGTTCTTCAGCTATGCGGGAACATCCAATCTCCGGTCCCCGGACGAGGGTTTGTAGAGTAGTAACCCCTCTTAAAGTTGGAAATTTCACCAAACCGTGTTTACTTGACGTAACCATACCGAAAGTACGAATTCCCGGTCTTTCGATCAGCATGTTATGAGGTGTATGTGCAGGGACCACAATGAAGTTCAATGCCTCCACCCTTCTTTCCGGCTCCTCCCCTATTGATACAAAAAGCTGGATTTGTCCCTTCGGAGAAACATGTTCTCCGGAGAAACCCACTAATGGGTATGAAACAGGAATTAAACCGGCTTGGACATGGGGAGGAAGCTGTTCGAAGCAGTGCTCATACATTATATCGGAGGCTGCTCCCTCATCTAGGTAGACTCGGTGTACCAACTGGTCTCCCACTGTGACTTGTATTATTAATGGGTCTTCTCTTGCTTCGTGGGGTTTTATGGAGGGAAAAGTGATAGGGAGTTCGCTCCAATGTGTTACCTCACCATTTTCTTCGATCACCACTCGCGGCCGTTTTAGTGCAACGGTCGGCCTAACCATGAGTATCTGCTTGCCCTCTCTTCCTTCGTTCTTTCGTTTTCGATTTCGAATATCTTTGACCAAGTGATCAAGCTGCCCTGACGGAACGGCCTCCTCAATCTGCTTTTTAAGTTGAAAGCATTCATTGGTATCGTGACCTTTATCTTCGTGAAATTCACAGTACTTCTTTGAGCTCTGTTGTTTTGCTGTTTTCTGAAGAGGATACTGAGGTTTGAATTTAACATTCGTTTCGGTTGCCAAAATTTCTTTAGGGGTCTTCGTTAATTCAGTGAAGACGAAGCCCCTTCTGTCATTCTTTTCCGAACCTCTAGGACGATTATCCCGACTTCGCGTGTCAGCCGTATCACTCTTTTCTCCCTTGGGGAAACGCTTCTGATCGTACCGATCCTTTTTTTGAAACGTTCCCTTCCGGGAGTCATCCTTTTTGAATTCTATTGCTTGCACGGCCTCCTTTCCTCTGACAAAAGCTTCAGTTCGTTCTATGGCCTCCTCCATGGTAGCCGGTACTCGTGCGTTTAAACTTTCTACTAGTTGTTTCGTCCGTAAACCATGTAGGAAACCTGATATTCTCATTTTCTCGTCAGCGTCTCTTACTTGAAGAGATTCTTCTTTATACCGTGCAACGAACTCCTTCAGAGTTTCTCCCTCCTTTTGTTTGATGTTATGTAGCTCCACCGGATCTCTCATGTGTTTTCTTTGTTGCCGGAAGTGTTCTAGAAACCTAACTTTCAGATCATGAAAGCTATCTAGACTTCCGGGCGGAATGCTGTTGAACCATACGCGGGCTACTCCTGCCAATGTCTGCACGAACATGTGGCACCAAGAGGGCATATGCCACCCGTCGTTACGCGCCACACTATCAAATAACAAGATGTGGTCCTCTGGGTCAGCCGTCCCATCATACACCCTCATATTAGATGGCATCTTGACCCGTATTGGTGGGACAAAATCCGTGATCCGTGCGGTGAACTTCGATCCTTCCGGTGGTCTGTATGGCTGATTCAAATCATCATCACCCGACCCAAGACGTTCGGCCCTGGTGATCGGTTCGGGCTCATGGGTTGTGGGTGCCATAGCAGTAGATTGCCCCGTACTGAACATTCGGGCATTCCGGTGCACCATATCGGCTAGCCAAGACGCGGGTGTTGTTAAAGGCGCTTGACTTGGTGGTAATGGAGTACTGGTATCAGGTATGGCTTCTTCGTCGAAGGACAACCGAATAGCCAAACCTTTAGCCCGCTCCTGCCTGACATAGTCATTCATGAGCTGCCGTAACTGTAAGAAGTTCGATTGGACCAACTCAGGTGATACGGACAGGCCGGTACCCGCAGTAGTACCCAGATTAACCGGCGTGCTGACGTTCCCCCCGGAAGGGGTAACAATGTCCGGTTGGTTTGATGAAGACATGTGGGGACGGTATCCTCGAGTGGGTTATCTTCGGCCCCACGGTGGGCGCCAAAATGTTGAAGTGGTTGATGGGTTTTGGGAGTAAGAGGTGAGAATCGGAGGCAGAGCAGCTACCGATGGGATTTATCATGCCTTTAATGTTAGCAACTACCTCGTATTTATAGCTTGAGCCAGAGAGGTGCATTAATGGCAGGAAATGATTAGGTCGGCGTCTACAGTGACGGGTGTCACTGTAGAGCTGACACAGGATGGCCTAAATATTATTATATGTATTTGCGGCTATTATCCGATGGACAATGGCCGCCTTTGTCTTACCCTATGTCTTATTACTATGTCCATTGGTCTTTTGTCCTTTGGTCCGTTCCATTCTGTTCTATCGTCCTCGGTTCAGTGGTCCGATTGTTTTGTCCGGCTAATTGATTCGGTCCATCCGTATGTTTTATTGACTCGGTTTTATTGGATTCGGATCGGCCACTATCCTAAGTTTAATTATGTTACGTCATTTGTTTTAAGCATGTTATTACCTAGTCGTTTAATACCAATTATCCATCCTATGTCATCAGGTGTAAATGATAAAATAGATGAGGGCGTAGCGGTTGATACGACAAGGTGTATTGTTTGTACCTATAGGTGATGAAAGTTTGGTCTAGTATCTTGCTAGCAATTGTATTGTAATTTCTTGGGTGATGAATAAAAATAACTAGTGTGTTTAAAGGCGCGCGTTGCGCACCTTACAATTTTGTCGTATCCAAAACACTAAAAAACTATTATCAACCAAGTAACTACCAACCATAATTTAAAAACGGCATCTCATACAAACATGTGTATATTTGTATTTATTACTTAATAATAACATGTTGTAAATAAAAAAAATGGACTCGCTTCTTGCCCTTCCCATATTTCGAACCTAAGACCTTAAACAATAGAAAGCATGTATTAAAAAGTGCTTGGACCTTTAAAAAAATAAAACTTGCAATTCCCATGTTTTGAACTTGAGACCTTAGAGAATAAAAATGCACCACAAACTACTCCACCACCAACCTATTTTGCAATTTATTATAGAATCATATATATTTATTAATAAATAAGTGTTTGAGAAAAAAAAAACTTTGCACCTTCCCATGATTTGAACTTAAGACCTTAGGGAATACAAATACACCACAAACCACTCCACCAACCATCACCAACCCATTTTATGATTTATTATTTGCCGATAAAAAAAACTTATTTACATCCCTACTTGATATACTAATGCCTACTCCGCATTGATATTTACACCCTTGTTTCAGTCGATGTGTTTGGGTACCTACCTACCTCCACAGTTATGTCTACACCCAAACTTCAAATGTATTACGGTACCTACCTCCGTATTTAATGGGTCGCACATGGAGGGGACCTGTATTTAGACTGTCCGTTGTGGCTCACGAGCAAGTAGCCGCGAGCCACAAACCAATCCATGTGGCTCGCTTGAACCACAACACACCTGCGTGAACGTTGCCGCGAGCGAGCTGAAGCGACCCAGCTCGCGTCAGATAGCGAGGGCTATTCTGGGTTTTTTTTTTCCTGTGTTTGGTATTTGATGAGAGTGGAGTTGTGAAGGAAGAGAAGATTGAGTAGAATATAAAGAGAATGGGTTTGATATGTGTGGAGTTGCAGACAATTCTTTATGAGGAAGATGATTAAAATAGTAAATATAGTAGAGATGATGGTTATTTGTGTAATTAGTTGTCAAAATATAAATAGTCTATATTATAAAATAGATATGTTTTATATTTTTATTTTCTTTTTATTATTATTTATTATTTAAAAGTTGGATATTGTATTTTAATGTATTTAATTTTTTGTAATATAATGTTTTTTATTTTGTTTATTAATGTTTAAAATAATAAAGTTTAAAAAATAATAATGTATAAAAAAATGGATAAAGTTGCTGCTCACCTCAAGCCACAACAACATCAGGTGAGCGACTAGCAGCTTTATCAAGCTGCCAACTAGGCGCTGACATTGCGCAATATCGAAGGATAGAGCCATGACTCACTTCTAGCCACAACGAACAGTCTTATAAACTAGCCTCATACGTCATACATTAGATATATGCTAAACATTATATATAGTGCTTTTATGCACGTTTTTAGTTACAAGCTATAATATATGCTATTTAACTTTTCCATCCTTGAAAATAATGAATCTTTTAAAGTTTAATGATAGCTCACATCAAAGACTAATATCATCATGGCAACCTACCCCATCCACGTCAGAAATAATTGAACTTAGAATGAGAGGTAAGCATGGAGTTCAACAGGATAGGCCGTGTCCGAACCGGCTCAAGACCACAACCAAAAATTCTGAAAGGTATGACCCAAGGGCTGCACGATAAGAGGGCGGGTAAGTCTCGGGTTGGATGTACTGGGGCCGGTTCCCCAGTCTACATAAGTGCAAAGTATAGTCTTGAAACATCAAGTTTATGAGAACATTTAAAATCCTAGTGAGGGTGATTAAAGTTTCGATGGGCTAGTTACTAAATATCCCATTTTAGTGTTAGTACTGTTAGTACACAACAAATTTTTACACAAAACATATAATTGAAAACCTTGTCTAGAACTAACGGATATTATTATGCCTAAATCAAATGCTTTTAGAAACTTCACTTGATTTTCACTAAGGATCTGTCATGTGACGAAATTGCTAGAAATGTCAAGATTAGTAAGTTGATGTAAGTTCTTTGGACTATACACTCACCCAAGATGGTGATCGAAGTAGATGGGTGCGTTGAGGGGGGTTGCTAATATGAATTAGTTTTTTTTTTTAATGGCGTCGTTCATAGTCCAAGTTTATATCTATAACTTAGACGGAATTACAAGCTATTTTTTCCATTCATTCCCTTTCAGGATCAGTCGCGGTCTTCCAAACTTTACCGATGGTATGGACGAATCACTCGCTTCATCTGAATGTGTAAAAGATCCTAGCTGCACTTAAAAGCCGAGTACTCTACCGTTGAGTTAGCAACCAAAATAGAAAAAGTGTATGTAGATACAATCAGAATAAAACAAAATGATTAAATCAAAGCATTAATTTACGAAATCAAAAAAATATATAAAAAAATTTTCTAATCTATTTGGAACATAAAAATGACTAATCAGATGAAAAAATAAAAATTTCACGATAGAAAAAAAGAAATAAAAAAAATGTAAAAAATGTTGGCCCATCCCTATTTCTATGTTATCCACTTTTTCAATCAAAAATCCGAGTAGCAAAGCTAATCCAACAAACTCATCATTTGAACGTTCATTATTAATTTGATGCTTCAGGACGACGCCAAATTGTTAGATAAGGAAATCGAACAGCTCGTAAAACCCCCTAACTTATATTCCAGGAGATATTGAACAAGATTTAAAACGAGATCTCCCGTTAAAATAAACACAGAGTACCGCTAAATCAAAAGATAAATAGAAGAAAAAAACAAATATAGTTAACAAGAGTTCACCTTTAGAAAACATGTATTAAAAGAGAGCAACAATATTAAAATTTTAATTTAAACACCTATTAAAATCTAAATGCGGTTAAAACACATTTAAACGTGTTAATGGATCAACCCGTTTAATAAACTAATTATGTTTGTGTTAACGACATGACTAAACAAGTCATGTTTAGATTGACCACTGAGCTCTTTAACAAACAAGCTTACAAACCGTCCTTTAGTATTTTTTTTTTAAATTTCACTAATTTTTTTTATATAAATTGTACAAATAAATTCTAGGATAAATGATGTAATAGGGCTCCTTTGGCGGTAATAGATTGTATTGAAGCCATTTTGAGAAGTTTTTTGTGGGCGGGGTCTTCGGAGGAGAAAAAAATTATGTGGGTGGCTTGGGAAGTTATTACAAAATCGAAGAAAGAAGGAGGTTTAGGAGTTAATCGATTGCAAGATACTAACGAGGCGCTCCTTCTAAAATGGGCGTGGCGCTTTAAAAAAGAAGTTAAGAGCTTGTGGAAAAGGGTGGTGGTGGGTTGCTACGGTTCAAGTAGAACTTGGTCTATGCTACCATGTTGTTCGTCGGCGAGTAGTTGTTGGAAGCGGATTGTAAAGGTTGGCGAGAAAAAATTGTTCACTGGTAGAGATTTATATAGTTACTTTGTGGGAGTGGTGGGCAATGGATCTCATATCAATTTATGGATGGACAATTGGCTTGGTAATGGAGAGATTAGAGTGAGATTTCCCCATTTATTTCGGTTGGAGAAATCCAAATGGGTTACTATTGCTTCAAGAATTCGGATGATCAATGGCATCAAAGTGCTGAACTGGGAGTGGCGCAGAAATCCAAATACATATGAAGAGGTTCATGAGCTGTTTGGTTTGTTGTCTGATTTACATGACGTTACATTTACTAAAGATGATGATAGCTGGAAATGGGAAGCGGATTCAGAAGGCGTATTTTTAGTTCATAGTGCGAGAAGATTGTTAGCGAAAAGATCTAATACGGCTGCTAATTATCTGATGAAATGGAAAGGTTGGACCTCGTTAAAATGTAAAATAATGGTGTGGCGTGCTTATCTAAATAGACTCCCGACAAAGGAAGAACTAGCCAAACGTGGGGTAAATTTAGACAACCTTGTGTGCCCTTTCTGTGACCATCCTGCAGAAACAGTTCTGCATATTTTAACAGGTTGCTCCTTTTCGGACGAGGTTTGGTTTCGAATCGCTAGTTGGTGCAAGATTGCTCCGATCTTCGCTTTGGAGGTGAAGGATCTTATGGTAATTCCGGACACTCATTCAAAGTCCAAACAAGCTAAATAAACCTTAAGAGGAATTATTTACACGACTATGTGGTCCATATGGATAGAAAGAAACGCGCGTATTTTTAATAATAAGGCCCGAAGACCTATCGACGTGGTGGAGACCATTAAATCGTTATCGTTTTTTTGGATTAGCTATAGATCTAGATTGAAAGGAATTAATTGGTATGGTTGGTGTACTGATCCATTGAACTGTATGCGATATCGCTTGTGTTTTGCTCTCGTCAGCTCTTGCTTTGAGGACCGTGTATGGTGGCGTTTTTTGAATGAAATTTTCCTATAAAAATAAAAAAAAATAGTGTAACACACACATGCATCACAAGTTGTACATAAAACAATCCAGAAACTAGTTGAACACTTGAACTCAACTTACGTTACGTATCAAAACAGAATCTTCATATGATTTCATCGGAATAAACCCTTTTATAGTTTTTTATCTATTACAGTATTTTATTTTTTTTAACAACAATAATAATAATAATAAATAAATCTTTGTCCAATCATATCTTCCTTTTTACATAACTACCAACGATTGTCTTCATCTCCTTCCACAAAAACACAAATTTAGGTCAAATAATAATAACATCAATGGCGTCACTCTCAATCCTGATACTTGTATCATTTCTGTTTATCGGATCGTTCTACGCCGTTAAAGTTAACGGCGATAGTAACGTTGACGGCGGAGCAGTTGAATTGGTGAAAACTGCTGCTGAACAAAGAGAGTTTGATTACTTTGCGTTGGCTGTTCAATGGCCGCCAACTTACTGTTCAAAGTCGAGTAAATGTTGTAGTCAAAGTGGCTGTTGCAGAGGGTAATAATTTATTGATTATTATTATTATTATTATTATTATTATTATTTATTGTTCTGTGTTGTTGACTTTTTTTTAATGTTTAGATTAAATATTGTTGATGGTATTTTAACTGTTTGATTTGGTTGATGCATATAATATCTTATATGGGTTTGTTTGATGTTGTAGAAATTGGGATACTTTATCTGGTTTTGGAAGTTATTGTCAGTTATAGTCGGTTATTGTAGGTTAATCTTGATGGGTATGAGTCAAAGTTCGGATCTTTGGATACGGGTCGGAACTGATTGCAGTAGTCGATAAATGGGTCGGTAGTAAGATGGAATAGATCATAGGAAGTTTGTTTATTTATCTAGGAGATGTTTGGCAACCACTGCGTCATTAAGTGTCGGGCCATTAAGAGGCCTGATTGGGTAAGAGGCTCTAAACTAGTAAGAGGTCTGACTTGGCTCGGCTTGACTAGTTGGTGGTGGGTCAAGGACAGTGGTGAATCCAGTAATGATTTCCAGGGGTTCCTTTCGTAGATTTTCACTAATTTTTCAACTTTTTCAACTAAAATTTTCATTTTTTTTTCCAAATCGAGGGGGGTTCCTGAGGACCCCCTCTGGATCCACC
This sequence comes from Ambrosia x helenae, assembly GCA_030844895.1. Lineage (NCBI taxonomy): Eukaryota > Viridiplantae > Streptophyta > Magnoliopsida > Asterales > Asteraceae > Ambrosia > Ambrosia x helenae. The sequence continues at coordinate 269,042 of JAUTDX010007255.1, forward strand.
ACTGGTCAAGGAGGTGGTGCGTCAGTGGCCGGCTGAGGGTTATGAACATAGGTGAATGGATAAAAGGGGAAAAAAAAAATTAAGCATCATTTTGATACTTAACGGGAAAGAGGCTTACGGAATAATTCAGTCAGTGAACCAAAACACTTAGGGGCTGTTTGGTTGATTAAGTGCTTAATCATTAAGATGTCTGAAATCTGAATGGTTAAGAGGTCTGAATGGTTAAGTGCTGAATCATTAAGTTGGACCTCTTAATGGTTAATTTTTTTGTCCCACATTGGTAGGAGAGTCTCATTAATATTGTTTATGCACGTAGTGGGTCAAACGAATGTGGATGAGTGCAGGTATTTTAGGAGATACGTCGTAATACGGTAGTGTATTTTGTGATGAATGAGAAGTAGGGGTTCAAGTAGAAAGTTATTCCGTGTGTCGAACTGGTTTGTTTGTGTATTGACTATTGAAGCTTGAACCCCAGCAGTTATGGTTAAAATGTTTTTAATGTGTTGGATCTTCAATGTGCTGGGAATGCATTGCAGAACCAACTGAAGCAGGGATGTTGATCACGATTCAAGACTGAAAACAATCTGCTAGATAATAGATAAACTTATTTTAATTTATTTTTACAAAGTTGCATTCTGAATATGACTATGATGATGATAAACTTATTTCATGCTACTTTCTTCTTTTATCCAGAGAAAATTCTCCAGCGGTATTCACAATCCGTAAGTTTTCTGTACAAATTTTCCATGTTTCTACGTAAATAATGAACACATGAGTAACCTCTATGCTGATTAATATATTGTGCTGCAGATGGACTATGGCCAGATTACAATGACGGATCATGGCCATCGTGTTGTTCAGGTCCTGCCTTTGATGAGACAGAGGTATTCTATTACTATAATACAAGATTTTTTAGTTTTCTGTTATTTATCCCTCAAGCTAAATTCTTATAATCGCTGAAATTTAAAAAAAAAAATCATATTTGTTTGCTGACGTGCTGCACATAAAGGGTTTTTTTTTTTTTTTTTTATGATATAAATATGTTTTTACTTCTGGAAAATAGCTTCTACATTACATATTTAGGGGAAAGATCCTGTACAAAGTGTTTTTTTTTTTTTTTTTTTTGTAAGAACTGTGAGAATCAAAGGAGGGTATTTTTTTTTATTTTTTTTTTCGAATTTTTTTCCCCATATTGTTGTTATACATGTATTATAATATTGAAATCTAAAAAAACAAAAAATAAATAAATTTTGGTGTAGAGTAATTACGTAATTACTGTTGTAGAGTTTTAATGACGTAATTACACTAAAAAAAAATTTCTTAATTTTTTTTTTTGTATTATTCATCTAGAAAATATGTTTAAGCACATGGGAAAAAAAATTCTAAAAAAAAAAAAAATTTCCCCCCCCCCCCCTTTGATTCTCACAGTTCTCACCAAAAAAACACTTTGTATTTGATCTTATATCATCAGCTGCATTAAGAATTAACGTTAAAAATTATTTATAAACTTATCTGACTATATGCATTATTGTTGTTTCAATCCGTAGATTTCATCATTGCTTGTTGTTTTGGACAAGTATTGGCCAACGCTAAGTTGCAGTAAAGCATCAACATGCCATAACAAAAAGGGACTGTTTTGGGCTCATGAGGTTTATTTTAGCCATATGATTTTGTTTGGTTTTATTAACTGATCATATATTTTATAAGAAACTAACTAGACTCCCCTTTGCTTTCTCATGCTCGATTCGGTCATGCTGATTCTCAGTGGGGTAAGCATCTTCCTTCCATCTGCCATACTTTGACGAATCTACGAACACAAAAATCATCTTTTTGTTAACTGGAAATCCCATAAGATATTTGATTCTATAAATTTAATTTCATATGCTGTTAGTAGATTATTATTGCCTTATTCAAGAGTTGAGAAATTACATTCTTTTACTCTTTCTTTTTTTTTTTTTTAATGCTTAATTGATTTCACTTCATTTGCAGAGAAACATGGTACATGTTCCTCCGCAGTAACAGGCGATCAGTATAGCTATTTTGTGACAGCCCTCAATTTGTATTTTAAGTATAATGTCACGGTAAGTAGTTATTTTATTTTTGTGTCTGGGGGGGGGGGGGGGGGTACTGTATTTTAACTGCTTCTCAAAGATATTTATTTATAGATAAATGGAGAAATACTGATTATAAGCCATGTAAAAATCATTTTTTTTACATGTTTATCGTTAGAGATATTATTTTCTTACCCGTTATCAACACATCCTACGTTTCTCTTGTTTTCAGGAAGTTCTTTTCGAAGCTGGATATGTACCTTCAAATTCAGAGATGTACCCATCAGGTGGCATTACCGCCGCTATTGAAAACGCTTTCCATACAACCCCTCAATTGGTCTGCTTAAAGGATTCTTTAGAAGAAGTCCGTTTGTGTTTGACCAAGGATTTCAAGGTCTGTCACTATTTTATAGTAATAAATCTTTATAATAAACCCATAATTATCTAGAATATTATTCCTTTTTATCATTGTTACCATAGTTTTTAAAATGATGCTTAATCCTAACTCCTTCTGACATTGATAACATATGATTTTTGCGTATTAATATTCTTGCAGTTTCGAGACTGTGTTGCAGCTAGTGATTGTCCTGATTACGTCAGCTTACCACAATTTGCATCCTTGGGTAAGATTACACTCATGTAGCGATAACAGCTTTTCTTGTACAACACACGTGTGAACAAAATCTTTAAATCTTTGATTATGACATAAAGAATTGAAATTGATACATAAGGTTGGCAAAATGGACAACAGGTCACACGGGTTGGGTAATATGTCAAAACGTATGTCAAAACACTTTTTATAAATAAACTGTGTTAAATATGATAAAACAAGTTGTATAACAATATAATGGTTGATGATAACTAGATTGAAATGCATTTTATTATTTTTGTATTTTCGTAAACTAATTCCGCCTTTTGCTTTTCCATTTGTAGATGCCACGAAGACCACGGGTAGAGTGATTCCTGGCGTCGAGTCCTCTTGAATCATTTGCCTGATGGATTGATTTCGAAACCTTGCCTTTTTTATCTATGGATGTTTTATCTTATTGCTCTAGAATACCATGTTCATTGATTAAGATGTCAAGGAGATAATGACTATACCTCCATTGATGTACATTAACTACTTGGCAGGGTTCATGTATTTATAGATTTATAAATCACGTGGTTAAAATGTTTCATACCATACTTCTTTTGTTTGGTTTTTGGCTTTCTGTTTTGAATTTCACGAGAATAAACGATCGATCAAACATTTTTCTTCTTACACGCTCCAATTGCATGGACACCAACAGACGCATGGGCCACATATACGCCCTTTATGGCGAACGTTGTCCAGTTGCATGGACATCAACATACACGTGGATCACATTTGTGCCCATTGGCACAAGTGGAATTATGATGTTGGTGTGCGCCCACCAGCACAATACTTACGAAGTATTTGTACCGATGGCACAAAAGTGGCCATAATATGCGGCGCAAATGCACACAATCTTGACACTAGAGGTATTAAGCAGGTTGTGTTGGTGAGTCTGAAAGTCAAGCTAGGAGCACGCCTCGGGGACCATGTAGAGCGACTTATCATTTCGGGTGCACACGAAATAATAAGTTGAAATGCATGGAAATCCTGGTGGACTCTGTGTTTGATCTAATAACCATGATGGAATCCAGTTCTCTGGTTGACCTTATTGCTTATGATTTCTTCATGATTCCTTGTTATCTGTTCTGGAATCTGATGTCTTGTCTTTGATCTTGACAGAAGATGGCAGGACGTCGTGGTGGTCGCGTTGGTGGTCGTGTTGGTGGCCGAAATGGCGGTGGACGTAATGGGGGTCGTGGTAACATCAGCATGACCCAGGCGGAGCTGAATAATCTGATCCAGGAGCACGTGGCAGCTGCTATTGCTGCGCAGCAGGCCGCCCAGCAGGGCCATGGTGGTAATTTAATTACCCCTACCCTCATTCTTTATCCTTGGTCGTGTGATGTTCGTTTTCTGACCCGTGTTGCTTGTTGTAACAGGGGGTGCTTTTCATCCTCCACCACCTCCACCTCCTCCAGTCCACTGTACTTACAAGATGTTCCAGGACTGCAAGCCCCATAACTTCAGTGGGACTGAGGGAGCTGTGGGACTACTTCGTTGGTTAGAGAAGGTCGAGTCTGCTTTCTCCATGTGTAACTGCCCAGAGGAGTATCGTGTGAAGTATGCTTCAGGGACATTCGAGGGACGTGCCTTGACTTGGTGGAATTCGACGGTGCAGACTATTGGTTTACTGGAGGCCCATGCGTTGCCATGGACCGAGTTTGTGTTTCGTTTGAAGAGGGAGTATTGCCCTAGGGATGAGATCAAGAGTTTGGAGCATGAGCTGTGGAATCATCAGATGGTGGGATCTGAGATAGAGGAGTATACAACTCGCTACCATGAGTTGGCACTTTTGTGCCCGGATTCTGTGACACCTGAATATAAGGCTATTGAGTTCTACATTAGTGGGTTGGTGCCTGAGGTGCGCGGGTTGGTGACCGCGAATGATGCTACTACACTTCGGGATACCATTCGGTTGGCTCATAGGCTGACTAAGCAGAAGGTTCAGGAGGGTGTTTTGCCTCCTAAGGGTACTGTGGTGAAGACCTCTGATGGCAACAAGAGGAAATGGGATAGTGCGGGTAAGGGTACAGTTCAGCCTCAGCAGCAGCAGCCGAGGAAATTGGAGGCTACGGGTGCATCTTCTGAGCAGAGGCAGAGTGGGTATACCGGGAGGCTGCCTAGGTGTGATCGTTGTGGGTACCATCATCTTGGGGATTGTAGTTATTGTACCCGATGTAAGAGGAACGGGCATCAGGCCCAGAGCTGCAGGGTGAATCTTCAGGCTCAACAACAGGTGGTCGCCCCTACTACTTCTACTACTACCACTGCTGCACCCAGGGGAAATCAGGGATGCTATCATTGTGGCGACACTGGGCACTTCAGGCGGGACTGTCCCAAGGTGAAGCAAGGCGAGGGTGGCGGTCGAACTGCTCCGGCTCGTGCTTATGTCATCGGTGATAGGGAGAACCAGGAGGATCCTGATACTGTTACTGGTGAGTATTCTTTTCTTGATTCTCGTTATACTTGTATTCATTTTCATTCACATTGCTTGACGATTCGTATTCATTGTGTGCATTTAGTTTGGTATTTGATCATCGTTTTGCATTCATCAGTCTGATGTGGGTCCTTTAGAGATGCTACTTGGACGGTACCGGTGTATCATTTATACCGATCACAGTAGTCTCTGGTAAGCCTTCGATCAGGAGGATTCATTGTTTTGTATTCACTTTGGGGAGGGCGGTTCCCCGGCATAGAGTAACCGTTTCTATAATTCTTCGTTCGTTGTTATCCTTTCGTTTACATTCTGGGAAACGTTACTTGGGTTAGGTCGGCACTCATCACTGTCGAAGAGTGAATCTCGGGGCGAGATTCCTTTCAACAGGGGGATGATGTGACGACCGGGAAATTTTTGGGGAAATTTTTTTTCTTTTTATCGTTTCATTCTCTTTGACTTCGGGAAATTTTCGGGACGAAAATTCTTTCAACTGGGGGATGATGTGACACCCGGCATATTTAGGTTAATACCTTTCATACTTTACATACATACGTTTCGTACTCTACATACATGCGTTTCATACTTTGCATACATACGAGTCTACCTCAACGAAAACATTGAAAACAACTACTTAATATCATACTTGACCAGGTCGGTCGAGTCGTATCGATGATTCAGGAATCATCGGGAGTCGTTACAATGGTCCGAGGGACCATTGGGTGTCGGTCCATAACCATGTGTACAAGGATCGGTGATTCGTGGAATCGCCGGGTTTAACGCACACACGCAAGTCTCGAGTCCCGGGAATTGGTGATCGGGCGGGAACGTGTTATTTATCATGCATTATATGTTGGTAATCATTATGTGACTTGTCGGTATGTGGAAACGTGTTTACATATGTTAAAATAGGGTTTAACGCGCCAAAAACCCGGACACATAGGCTATAGGCGATTAGGCTATGTGTGATAGCCTAATCGCCACTTTGATAGGCGAGTAGGGAGGCAGCAGGGGCGAATAGGAGCTATTCGCATGAAGGTTCATGCGAGTAGCAGTCCTAATCGCCTAAGCTGCTGCGTACTCGCCTGAACTGCTCCGAACGATTAAAAACGCCTATAAATACCACCCTTGACCTCCAAAACATCATTTATGCTACCCTAGCCGTCCCATAACCTATCTCAACCTACAAACACCCTCTGGAACCTATTTTTACATCAAAACAACCATTTCCAAGCTTATTCCATCATCTCCTCTTGAATACAAGGTGTGTTCTTCAAACCCAAACCTTTAAATGATTATGTTTTACTCCCTAAAAGTCCAGACCTGACTTATAAATGTTTTTGTCTTTGAAAATCCATTTAAAACCGTTTTTAAACAAACCCACACCTTTACATGTGATATGTGTTATATGTGATTAAAGATAGAATTTTTAGGATTGAATCATGGTTGTTTTTGTGTTATTATGATATTTATGGCTGTTACAAGTTAGTATGATGATGTCCTAGGAGTTTGAATGGTTTTGGTTGTGTATTGTTGATATTTGATGTTTTGACCCATTTGAAGGATTTTGGATGATTAAGGATGGTATGAGGTGTGTTGTTGATTGTTTGATGTTAGGGTTTGCTCTAGGATGATGCTAGAACAGTAGGATGCTATCGGACAACGTGGTTATGTGATTTAATCTGAATAATTGCTATTTAGGGCAAGTTCTTGCATGTTGATGTGATGTTTACATGTTAAGTTGCTATTTTGGGAAAACGCTCGCATTCGGAACTGTTAGAACGATGAAAACTTAGGGGTTTTGCTTGAAATATGTTTGTTAATGTGTTAGGATGATTATTGGGTGTTTTTACATGTTTCGGATCTGATTTGGAGAGTTTGACGCGCGAAAATGCGCTACAGACATGCAGAGGCGAGTAGGATCCTACTCGCATGAAGCTTCATGCGAATAGGACTCCTAATCGCCTGAAGCTTAGGCATTTACAGTCCTAATCGCCTAAACATAAGCATTTAGAACCCTATTCACCTCAACTACTAGCAAATACAATCCTAAATGCTAGTTTGATTCCTAAATGCTACTTTTACTAGCAAATACAATCCTAAATGCTACTTTTACTAGTGATTACAATCCTAAATGCTAGTTTGATTCCTAATCGCGTATAATGCTGCTGTATGTATATTTTAACATCCCGAAACACGGATTGACACCTAGGAACATGTTAGGAACCCCAGGACATGTCTAATGGCTTGGTAACACGTGTTCGGACTTTGTTATGCGTTAATTAACGGTTATGTTAAATTAGATGAACTCTTGCGCGCATTAAGTGTTTAATTGCATATGTTGCATGATATCTTGCTTTCGGCTAACACGTGGGATGTCGGGTCACCAATGGGATGTCGGGCCTTGTCTGGTGTGGTCGGTTAAACGTTTAAACATCATTTCATACGTACACGGTTATGGTCTGGACTGCTAGGGACTAATCAACCTACGGGTTGTTAGTCTAACACCTTATACGCTCGTCATGATAGGTCACCGGTATTTGGTGCCGTCTATTGAGCAGGTTTACTTGTCTTAGTGCGAGGAGCAGCATCAGGTGAGTTTCACGGCCCCACTTTACGTTTTACATTTCGGGGGAGACACATGCTCATACTTATTTCATAAATTATCATGTTATACTAGTGTTAATTCATTTACATACTATACGATACGTAAAGTCCCAGGGAAACCATGAATATGCTGGATGGCATAACGGGGGAAATGTGGATAGATCTATTGGGACTGACAGACCCCACCCGTCGGCTGGGAGCCGGGCGGGTGCATATTGTCTCGGTCATAACGCTACCGGGGATGGTAGTGCATAATCGTTTCGGGCAAAATCATATATCGTTGTCTGTAATGGTTTCCGGTCGTAGTAGTATTACTCATGCGTCTAGCTAACGCTATCATTTCTGACATAGTGATAACATGATGGCTTTCATTACTTAAACATTTAATATAAAACCTGTGAACTCACCGGCATTATTTGCTGACGTTTTTAGCATGTTTGTCTCAAGTCGTTGAGGTAGCAGCTTATCATAGGCGCACGGAGTCACACGGCGTCTAGGATTCATTTGCATTTTCTTATCTTTTTCAAACTTACGTACTTTTACATTTTGGGTTGTAATAAAGTTACGCTTCCGCAGCGATGGGTTTATGAAAACTTGATGGTTTGTTTATGTCATTTTACGTATCATATAGTGTCGTTTATTGTGACCGTTGACTTAGATCCTGGTTTGTCACGCGCCTCGCGGTAAAACCCCGCACGTGGAATCTGAGGGTGTGACAGATTGGTATCAGAGCCAATGGTTATAGTGAACTAGGACTGCATGTTGAGTCAAGTCTATAGCCGAGTCGCACACACTAGACGGTCACATTCATATAAGTCATGTCATATAGGAATTGCCGGGGTGTTTGTATTACATTCGTTATTATCATTTATGCTTACATCATCTATCTATTACTCTTATTTCCTATCCTGTTCTTCATCTTCGTGCTGAAGACGAGGGGCCTTACTATCCTTGCACGGCAGTGGTGTACGTTGGAGTGGCTTCGGCATCCTTCGGAGATTTGTCCAAGATTCGGACATCTCCCCTTTCTATACTCCAATGGACACACTTGCTCGCACACATCATCTCACACTTGTACTTGTTGTTCTACATCTTGGGTGTTGTATCACCTAGGAGTTCTTATCTATTCTTGAACGTGGGTGCCTTGTGGTCTGAAAGTCAAGCTAGGAGCACGCCTCGGGGACCATGTAGAGCGACTTATCATTTCGGGTGCACACGAAATAATAAGTTAAAATGCATGGAAATCCTGGTGGACTCTGTGTTTGATCTAATAACCATGATGGAATCCAGTTCTCTGGTTGACCTTATTGCTTATGATTTCTTCATGATTCCTTGTTATCTGTTCTGGAATCTGATGTCTTGTCTTTGATCTTGACAGAAGATGGCAGGACGTCGTGGTGGTCGCGTTGGTGGTCGTGTTGGTGGCCGAAATGGCGGTGGACGTAATGGGGGTCGTGGTGAAACGACTTAAACAGAAACATCGTGGCAGACATAAACCTCAACATAACACTTACGAAATATTTGTGCTATCCGTGCAAAAGTGGCCATAATCTGCGGCACAAATGCACACAATCTTGACACTAAAGGTATTAAGCGAGTTGTGTTGGTGGGTTGAAACGATCTAAACCGAAACATCATGGCACACATAAACCTGAACATAACACGAGTTTTCACAAGTTGATGCAAACACAATCGTATAACTTGATATTTCATTTTATTGTTACTTTTTTAATATTAATACTTGAACATTACAAATTTACAAAATAAACAAAAGATCAAACATGTTCGCAAGTTCCACCAAAACTGACTCGAACATGTGTATTTAACCTTTTGCTTTTAATTTAAATACCTTAAATTTTTCAGTGGTAGATTATTTAATATATATTACTGTAAAACATATTAACATTACTTTAACTATTATTTTGAAAGGATTAAATTAGAATTTCAAGTTTAATATGATAATTTTGTGTTTTTATGTGACATTTTGTGATCAAGATTATGTCACACGTATATTTAGGTAATTGGATACTTTGGATGGACAATGTTCATGATGAAACTTTCAGAATTTAATATGTGTTAGTTTGTGTTCGTTTTGTTCATTAATGTCTGTTCGTGTTCGTTTACATCCATTTGTGTTTATTTATATTCACTTTTGCCTGACATCTAAATATAACAAATAAAGACAAATGAACACGAACACGTTCATTTCCTTAACAAACTAACACAAACAAAAACCTTGTTTGCTAACTGTTCATGAACACGTTATTTCCTTAACAAACAGACACAAATAAAAAAATTCGTTCGGTAAATGTTCATGAACAGTTCGTAAACACGTTATTTCCTTAACAAACGAACATGAGCAATACCTTGTTCGTGTTCATTTGGTTCGTTTACGTTCCTAGCAACTATCCATGCATTTTTCTCGAGAAAAATAATAAATTTTATTTTTATTTACTTTTTGTTCTTTTTTTAATAATATTAAACAGTGCATATGCTGAAAAACCCTCCAACTTTACAAGCAAAAATCGCCAAAATAATATTCATCTTTCTTACTCCATCATTAGCCAGCCCTTGCTCCCTTTCAGGTACACCATTAATTTGATATTTATAATATTTCTTTACTAGGGTTTGTATGTATTTACCTGTTTATTATATTAATCAATAATCGCTTTCACCAGAAGCTAATCTATTCATCTTCACAACTGATTAGTCTGTAACCCTAATCATCTGTTTCTGTTTGTTCAAACTCTGTAGGCTTCTGTATAACAGGGGAAGAGTGATTATTTGTTGGTTAGGGTTTGATGTGGTTATTGTTTTATATATGTTTAGCTAGGGTTTTGACTTTTGATGTCATTACGATTCTGTAACGGCTTGTTTTATAATAGATTGTAGACAAAGGGAAGAATTAACTGTTGAAACTGATATAATAACCAAACCGAAGGCCGTTTAGAGGTCCGAACGGTTCGGTCGAGTTTGGGACTTGAAATCGGTCGTCTAAACCAAAATTTTTATTAAAAAAGTTAAAAGATTTTGAAGAAAATGTATAAAAATCGGTTCAAACTGTCGAAATGAACCAAACCGGTAAAACTTGTACGTCTGGCTGGTCTGTCCAACCCAACTGGTTTGGTTTTATCATTCCTCGAAACTGTAGTTAGTGGAGAATAAACTGTTAAACCGTAGGCTGCTTTGAGGTCCAAATGGTTCTGATGGGTTTGGAACTTGGAACCAGCCGTGTAAACCATTTTTTTATGTTTTTTTTAATAAAAAAAGCGGTTCAAAATGAATAGCCAAGCCGGTAAAACTGGCTGGTGTGGTTGACCTATCCAACCCAGCCGATTTGGTTTGTCATTCCTCAAAACTATAGTTAGTAGTTCAGGTCAGACTTTTTGCCAGAAGCCCAGAACAAGCCAAAGTGGACTGTGAGCGCCCCTTATTGATAATGTAGGAAACTAGGAAATCAATCAGGGATTTTATTATTGGTTGAGGATGTGTTATTATGTACATGACTACATGGTTTTAAAAAAAAAATGTGTGAGGTGCACGCCTCGAGGCGATTCAGGTATAAAACGACTCTGAGGCAGTGACTCAGAGTGTTGGTATGTATCTGCACCTCGTAGGGCTGAGGCGGTATTACTCTGTTGTTATTATATAATATTTATATTGTTTAATATTGATGATGAAAGAATCCCTACGCTTGTTATATGTGGCTGGTGTTTGGGCTGTTTTATATCTTCTTCTTTTAATTACTCTGTTATTTCAGCTCTCCAATTTATTCATAAGGGGGGAAAGCGGAAGATTTAAAGAGAATTACACAGAGGTAGAGTAGCTATGGGTTATGCTCAGTTAGTAATTGGTCCTGCTGGAAGTGGAAAGGTAGCATAAAAATCTGTTACAATACACTTTATATGTTCTTTTTTTTCCGAATCGATATTTTTATTTTTTCGTGTTTAAATATTTGCAGTCTACTTATTGCTCAAGTCTGTACCAACACTGTGAAGCTACTCGGCGAACAATTCATATTGTTAACCTAGACCCTGCTGCAGAAAATTTTGATTATCCTGTGGCCATGGGTAAATCTGTCTTTTTCTTGCTTATTTTCCTGGCAGTTTTAATATGTTATCACTTCACTAATGGGTACATATATTGTTGTAGATATTCGGGAACTTATATCTTTGGACGATGTTATGGAAGAGCTTGGACTTGGTCCAAATGGTGGTCTTTTGTATTGCATGGAGTATCCTTCCCATTTGTTTTTTATACCGTGTTTTGTTTTTTAACTTTTTCTTAGGTAGCCCTTTTACTCCGTTTATCAATAATGGGACGACTTAGGTTATATTTATCTCGGGTAAAACTATAAAACTTAGCTCAAATGGTTACGGGTCAATGGATCAAGAGTGGCCTTAGTTTTATTTAAATGGATACAATCTCCTAAATTTCATATATTACTAGTATTTAACACATCTGTTTAGTTTGAACTCCTCAACTCTCACTAATTAGACATCTTGAAGAAAATTTGGATGAGTGGTTAACCGAAGAGCTGGAAAATTACATGGATGACGATTACCTAGTATTTGACTGCCCAGGTATCACTTAATATGACGTTGTACTAGTATTTAACTATGTTTAAATCTATAGATATTAGGAAGACATCAACAACGATAAAAACTTGTATGGTAGACATATTAATTAATTTAAATTAATTATAATGGTAGTAGTAATCTCTTTCTAATTTTGAAATTGTTTCATTTTATAGGTCAGATAGAACTCTTTTCTCATGTTCCTGTTCTTAAAAATTTTGTGGAGCATTTGCAGCGTAAGAATTTCAATGTTTGTGCTGTGTACTTGCTTGATTCCCAGGTTTGTACTTGCTTTTTTTTTTTTTAAAGAAAATTTAATCAGTGGTGGCAGTTTCGACCCATTTCCTTTTGATGGGTCGAATCGGTTATGGGCAAACGGGTCAAAACATAAAATCAATGAAGTTAGCTTAATAAGGAAGGGTTAATATCGTTAATTAATAAATCTAGATTATTATTCAAATACTATGCCTCTGTTAATCATATTGCACATTAAATATTTGGAAAAAATCGGACAGAAAGTGTTGCTGGTCAATCCAACATTCCAACCTTGCCCGTTTTACCTTATATTTAAAGATATCGGTTTTAATCAAAACCTGTCCTGTCTGTTTTGCCATATCTATGTTCAACCAGTGTAGTCAGTCATGCTTACGTTGTTCGGTTTGCTGATTCTTTTTCTATATCAGTTTATTACAGATGTGACCAAGTTCATCAGTGGTTGTATGGCTTCACTATCTGCAATGGTTCAACTTGAATTACCTCATGTTAACATCCTCTCAAAAATGGACCTTGTGACTCGAAAAAGAGACATTGAAGAGTTAGTTGCTATATCACTTCTGTTATTACTATTTTCATATAATTCAATTGTAATTAACTGTGCTCAGATGTGTCTTGGCTATTTTTATTAGTTACTTGAACCCAGAGCCTCAGACTCTGCTGGCAGAACTGAATCAGCGCATGGGTCCTCAATTTCAAAAGCTGAATAAAGCCTTAATTGAATTGGTGAGTTCTAAATCCTCTGTTTTGAACATGATAAAATGATCAATGGTTTATGTGCGTAAAACATATTAATTTCACTGTTATTTTTTAAAGTAAAATTAAACAAAGGAAAGCTAAATTTCGCTTTATAACACAAACACGGATTGAATTTTAACATCATCACCAACTTTTATGGTGTACCAGGTGGATCAATATAGCATGGTGAGTTTTGTGCCGCTTGATTTAAGGAAGGAAAGCAGGTAAATTATCATATACCTAATCATATAGTATGTGAGGTTGTAGTTTTGTACTATAAAGTTGTCTCTTTATTTAGTTATTAGCTTATTTTAATCTTACTTAAAAATTAGTATGACCATTATCTTGTTTACAGCATACAATATGTTCTTTCACAAATTGACAACTGCATTCAATTTGGAGAAGACGCTGATGTGAAGATCAAGGATTTTGACGAAGACGAAGATCAGGACTAGAATGTGGCACTGTGACACCTTTTTAAGGTTCATCCCAACTGTTTTCTGTCCTTCTGACATACCTGAATGATATTGTCTATTCTTACTAGTAATGTGTCCCATTGGTTTGGTTTTTCCCTTCATTAACTGTTAAAAACATTCTTCTGACCACTGCAAGTCCCGCCTTCATGTTTTTCCCATAGCACCATAATGACCACTGCAAGTACTGCCTTCTTTATCTTGTTTGAACATCTCAAATCACTTGCCAGTTTCCACCTTTAGGACGTCTTTTAACTTTTGAACACAAGGCTATAGCTGGAGCTTCTACCCAGACTCCCACCAGCCACCATAGAGCTTTGACTGCAAGACACGGAATAAGTAAGGTTGGTTGACACTTTTGCATAGCAACACCTCAGACATGCTTGGTTCCCCACCGGCACCCTTCCAATCCCATGTAATTTTCCCTTCAAAGTTCAAACTGTTTATAATTATGGCTCGCCAAGGCGTCTTTGTTAGCCATGAACCTAAACTTTATGGGAAACACTCACAGAGTGGACCAACATCTATGCTTGTGTCTCATACCAAAACCTCATAAGTCGATCAACACTTCTGACAAAAAACAATTTTGGAGTTGAATAAGCAAATTGCAAACACCCTCTTAATAGTATTTGCATAAGAGTAGATATTATCTAGAATAAATGACACTATAGTCTTATATATTTATAATATGTTAATTATATTATCACATTATTAATAACACGTGCCACTGAACAGTGTTTGTGGCCAATTTGGGGAGGTGGCTAGGTAGTTTGGGGATTTCACTCAGTGGTGGCTTTATGCTCTCTTTTGTGTTCTCTCCCAGTAGAGAGATTTTCTCTGCCCTGGTTGTTTCTCTCTAAAACCACCGTCTCTTCCTTGCCTTCTCCTTCTCCCACTGAAAGTATGGAGAAAACGCTGCAGTAAATGCGATGAACATAGATTTGGTGATATGGTTCTTGCGTGAGACTATAGCTATGTTTTATAGCTTACAAAATCATATATTGGCAAATGGTGAAATCGCTGTGTTTTTGATACATTTGGACCCTTAGATTTGTGTTATCAAACACCTCAGATTCCTTTAAACGTAGCTAGGAGCCGCTGTTAATGATCCATTTAGTCCCAAGACCCCTTTACGACTATAATGACCTTGCATAAACCGTTGTTTTACCGTAGCAAAACTTTGTGGCTAAGACAACCAGACTGTCCAACATGAGCCAAACAACCTTAATTGAACTAAACGCAGCTTGCCGCTTCGAATACACTAGTTAAAAAAAAATAGCTAAAACTAAACAATAACTTTTCAAAAAACTTTGAAAAGGAAAAAACTCCCTATTTTACTATCTTTATAATTTTCTTTTAATTTTAAAACCAGCCTATATTTCTTTTGAACGGCTAATTTCTTACACCTTTTTTTTACACCTTTATATTCTATGCATTTAAGAACCCTGCCGTTACCCCAATTACCAGGTACGGAAGCAACTCGATACACTGGTATTCATATTTATCTACAAGTTCACCTAAATAACCAAGTTTTTCTTATAAGCTGCGAAAACCATGATAGAATACAAACAGTCATTAGTTTAACAATTAAACTAAGATTATGATCGGCAATCTTTTGGCCTAACTTGTCATAGTTTTACTGATATTCAAAATTCGAGTATTAAATCCCTGAAACTTAACTACTACCATAGTGTTCCTGTGGAGACAGATTATTGATAAGTTGCGCAACCATTTTAGACGGTAAAAGTCATTGTCCGTGACTGATTGTGATGATGTCTCAGATTCATGTTTAACTAAATTGCAAAAATATGGCTCTAACTTGCGCACGCTTTCTCTTCATTCTTGTCCCAATGTCACTGACAAAGGACTTACTTTAGTTGCTTCAGGTTGTCCGTTGTTGTCAATCATAGCTGTTCTTTTACCGATAGTGGGTTGGAAGCATTAACAAAGTCATGTAATTATTTTTAAGACGTGAACATTGGGTGGTGCTAATGTGCTATGGCGTAACTGACCTTGGGATTTCTTTTCTCAACCAAGACTATCGCCAACTTAGAGCAGTTGATATAACATGTTGCTATAAACTTGGTGAAGGCTTCGAAGGGTGTTCAAAAACCTTGACTAGTTTTTTTTTTTGGTTCAATTTCTTTTTCATTTCAACAAATAGGGCAAATTACATAAGAATAGCAGGCAAGCGGGCAACAAGCTACGCCGCCATCCCCTTCTGGATAGAGAATCCAAATCTAGAGAAAACAAATCCTTGCCCCTGGGGAGTCGAGAGGTTGCTGTGGACCACCCTTTGGACTCTCGTCAGAAATCTGATCGTTTCCGGTGCCAATGAGCCACAAGTGTTAAAAGCCAAAGGGACAAAAGCAATTGGTTATCCTCACACGCTTTAGCGTGCTTTGCCACCTTGTTCGACTCTGCTCTAAGTATCGCTTGCCCCGCCACGAACCCACTCTCCCTGAATCCCGCTAAAAGTGACACACCCGTAAGGTTCACGCATGCGTGTTTCCCACCTTCCCAACCAAACACTAGCAGGTCAGCCGGACGTAAAGTGGACCTCCCTTCTGCCGGGTCTGTAAGAAAGTTAACCGGGGTCTCTTTCTTTGCCGAGATCCCTGCTCGTCTAAGAATATCCATTAAAACGTCCCGAACGAAATCGTGCCTGTACTTAAACCCCGACAACTCTCTACAATGGAGGGCATGCTGCTGGTGTTGCTAGAGTTTTAAGTGGTGGTGGTCTGGAGTATCATAATCTTTCGTCCCCTCAAGTTCATCGCTCTTGGAGACGTGGACTCAAAGCAGTTAGTTTAGGTTTTGCTGCAAATATTAAATTTCTTGATTGTAAGAGATGCTGGTTCGTTGATGATGATGCTGTAATGAACCTCTCAAAAGGTTGTCAATTGCTGCAAACGTGGAACTTATCATATTGTAACAAGATTAAGTTTCTCGGTTGGGAGTCGATTGGATTGCATTGTCAAAATCTAAAGATACTTTATGCGAAAAACTGTCACAAGCTTTGTGATAAAGGATTAATATCTTTGCATAATGGCTGCGGCATACTATCGAATATCGATATATACCTGAGGAACAGTCCATAAAGATTACCCGTCTGGGACACCGCATAATATTTCACGTCTAACATATATATCACATTAAAAGCAGAAGCAAAAGGTAAAAGTGTTTTAAGACTAATAGGTAATCTTATAATGGTTAATAAGTTCTGTCTTATATTTGGTTTTGTGTTTTGGACTTGGCATCACTCTATACATTTACCAGATTAAGTCACGGTTTTAGCAATGGTACACCTCAAGGTATTTCTGTGGATACTTGCAAATTAAAGCGTTAAATGTGCACATGATGAATAAAATCCCCTCATGATATGTCACATTAAAGAGAAAAATATACATGATAACAACTTATTGGATACACGTACATTTAATCATGGGCGAAGGATAGTTGGGGCCGGGGTGCCCTGACCCCACCATTTTTTTCTTCGTTGTGTAAATTTATGTGTTTCCGTCAAAAAAAAAAAATTATACGTTTTAAGTCCGGCCCCAACAGTTTTAAGGCCAAGGGGTATCTTTTCACTGCAGCTTATTTGGGACAAGTGTCATGTTCTATACACATATATTCACATATTCTCTACAACTGCTGAAACATATACACCTTATATTTCCCATCTTAATTATAGAAACAATGTTGATATAGATTCAAGCATTTCGACCAAGATACTTACACCTTACCAGCTATATATAGAATTGGGTGATGGTCTAGAAAACATCAGTCATATCTCTAACTAGCTTTTATCCCGAGAGCATCCCGGGTTGAAATATCTAATATGACATAATAAAATTTATTATTATTATTATTATTATTATTATTATTATTATTATTATTTTAAACAAATCACTGCCATAAGTTATCATATTCAAATATAAAAAAAACGAATCTCTGCGTCGGGGTATAAATCTAGTGTCACTACAAATGAATTCGAAAGTTTGTAATCGATCATTCTAAAAAAAACTAACATGAAATAAGAAAAAAAAGTTAATTATTAAAATATCGAACGCATTAGTCTAAGGGTTATGTGATGCGTTAAAAAATTCATGGGTATATGATCGGGTATATAGTTCAGGTATTTGGGTATGTTGTTTCGGGTAATCGGGTCGGGTATCACCTAATCCCAGACCCGACCCAAACCTACAATTTTTTTTAAACTAATCCCAAACCCGACACAATACCTGTCGGGTTACAAAAAATAGTCATTTTTTCTCCGTTTTTTATATAGCACTATGGTACTCGTTGGAAAGATAATAAAACGCTCGTTAATTTGGTGTAATTTTTTCTTTAAAAAATCTCGTATATAAAAGATATTAGCATTTAAAAGTTATGGGAGGAAACATGAGAGAAAAAATAGTAAAGTTTTAATATTTAGATTTAGTAGATTATGTATTTAATAGATTAGGTTAAAGATTATAATAGATTAGGTTAAATCATATTTATTCTTTTTTTTAATTGGTTTACACTTGCCACATCACATCTTATGTGGCATCTCTAAAGTAGAGATTGCATAAGAATATGACATGTAGGATTAATCCCTTTGCAATATATATATACTAGCTTATACCCCGGGAGCGTCCCGGGTTGAGAAATCTAAGTAAAGTGAATAAAATTAGAAGTATATAAACTATAAAAATGACATCTATGTATCAACTTACGTACATTAGATACTTTTAAAAAAAATATATATACCAAAAGATCCATTTCACCGTACAACATCAACACCTAAAACAGAATATTAAGATCCCAAGCACTTCAAGGGGACAAAGATTGTTTAGCACCAATACATTCAGTCAAAGGTCTTTAACTACATACAATAAGATTTGAGCAATTTCAGAATATGGTAGAAAAAGAAAACATAGCAATTACCTGTTGAAGAGCGTCCCGGGTTGAAATATCTAATATGACATAATAAAATATCTAATATGACAACATAATTAATGACTTGCCAATATATGATTAATGATTATTATTATTATTATTATTATTATTATTATTTTAAACAAATCTCTGCCATAAGTTATCATATTCTAATATAAAAAAAGGGCAATTGGGTCGGGTATCACCTAATCCCAGGCCCGACCCAAACCCACAATTTTTTTTAAACTAATATATCCCGGGAGCGTCCCGAGTTGAGAAATCTAATTTGAAATATCAATTTTACACCTGAAATAGACTGATGCGTTTTACAGTTACATGCAAGAAAGTTTCGGGTAACACTTAACCTAAACCAATTAACAATGTATCTTCAATGTTAGTGCATAACCTTAAACAATGTATAACTCTAATATTAAAACCTAACCTAAAACAATGTACAACTCCAATGCAAACATATGTTGTAAATAAAAATCATATTTACTTGTTTGAACATAACTAATGGCTTGCCTATACATGATTAATGAATAACCTGAACACTTTGTGTTTTTTTCCTGTATGAACAAAACCACACAAAAAAAATAGTCGTTTTTTTCTCCGTTTTTCATATAGCACTATGGTACCCGTTGGAAAGATAATAAAACGCTCGTTAATTTGGTGTAATTTTTTTCTTTAAAAAATCTCGTATATAAAAGATATTAACGTTTAAAAGTTATGGAAGAAAACATTAGAGATAAAAATCTAATTTTGTTTTAAAATTTTAAATTATTATTTTCCTAAAATAAAGCCCTTGCCACATGGGATGACACATGGCACACTCAATGAAGAGAATACCCTCTTTGAATGACATGTCATTAAAATGGCTTTGGTTTATTATATGTATAGATAGATATATATATAGATATAGATAAACCTTCCTGATGAACATTTGTATCTGATTTTCGAAAAACAAGAGTCTAATCTTGATAGAGAATCTTTTGGTCTAAGTTGTCATCATCTATATTATATTATATTATATTATCTTATTAATGAGGAGTGATGTACAACATGGTAATTTGCATTTTCTTACAACTTAACAAGCAACATGTATAACATATTTAAGCAAGAAATTTAAGGGTATTATAGGCATAGTTGTGACAATTAAGACAATTTGGAGGTTATGATATGGAGGTTATGATAGTAATTTTGTGTTTTGTTCTTAGTTAAAAACTAAAATTTCATCCCCATAATACCCTCTCACCTTTCAAGAAATCAATGATCCATTGATGAAAAGTTATTGTTTCAATTTAATTTGATGACATTTCTTCATGTTCAAGTTCAATTCATTTCACATCTAAATTCCTTTCGTATGCAATTTTATTGTTAATGGTGATTGAAGAGCCGATTAGTACAAGATCCCCGCGCACAAGAAGATTTTGTTAGTAAACATAGTGGTCGTAAATCAGATGTAACTTTTTCCTAAACTCGATTCTACTCATGTCTTTATAGTTTATACTTTATATAAATCAATTTTATACACTATATGTGGTTTATTTCTTATTTTGACTTGTGAATTGTATGGTCTTTATGATATCCGTGAATTACATTAGGTGGAAATGATAACAAGGTAAGTAAGTAAATAATATACTTATTATATTGATCTCTTTTGAGTTAGTAACTAATTTAACTTATTTTCCTAATATTTCTTTATGTTTATGTAGTTTTTTGTTTGGAACCAACATTTGACTCAACATGTTTTGAACTACTGTGAGCATACAACTGTTGTGAAAGCAGCTGCTTGGTCTCCCCATCTTCATGGACTTCTGGCTCCCGGTGGTGGTACTGCAGATCGATGTATTCAACTATTCGGTTTTGGAACACGATCATTAATTCTCATCTGAGCTGCATGGATACCGATAGTCTGGTAATTTTTCTTATAAAGATTTCTATTTTTTTTCAAAGTTTTCAAGATCATTTCAATCATAATATTCACCTCTAATCCACCAACTCAAACATCATACTATCGGTTCTGAAATTCCACAAGCATTTTATGATTTTGATTGTCAATCCTAGAAATCGCAGGCCTCAAATCCATGGTTAAGGTAACTCTCCATAGTCTATAAATTCAATTGGTTTATTGCACTATATTATCTAGACAATGACATGCTAACTACGTAATCACAATAATTATTATACAGTTTGTCATGTTGAATGTCCATTAAATTTGTATTTTATACATATCTAATGTGTTACATGTATTGATTTATTTTACTTTCCTAATAAAATGTTTATGATAAACTAAATGTCTTACTACACGGACATTTGAACATCATAGTTTAGCGAAGTTCTTCTTACCCATCCCCTTAATATACAACACACATATTATTTTTATCTTTTTTTTTTCAAGAAACACAAATTTGGTTTCCTATCTTTAAGAAAACACATGTGGATAATAGATGCTTTACGGTCCGTTCTAACGAAAAAAATTGGCTGATAACTATGGTTTTGAATAACGGCAGCGTCAGATCACCGAGTCAAGATGCATCGGTTTGAAGCAATTTTATATTTGAAAGGTTGTTTTAAGATCTTTAGCTTCAAATAATATGGATGACACTAGGGGTGAGCAAATTAACCGCCATAACTGAGAATATAACCATAACCGACATAATCGAACCGATTTTAACCGATAACCAACATAACCAATGGTTACCGTTTTTAAATTTCTTTAACCGGTCGATCGCTTATGGTTATGAAGCTTTGGTTAACCGATATAACCGAACTGAATTTGTAATGTTAACTTTATGTGATAGATTTACGTTTTGCAATAACTATGTAGAGGTTTTTACCATAATAAAAGTATGTTATTAACAAAATGATCTTGATGTAATGCTCTTTTTGTTGACGAATTAAAATTATAATCAAAGGCTAAGTATGTTTTTTGTTAATATCTTATCAAAAGGGATCCCACATTAGTAGTATAACTAGAAAGTGTAGTCTTAATTGCCTTGTACAAAATAGCACAAACTAAGAGCATGTTTGGCTCTCCTTATTTCCACCTCCTTATAACTTATAACTTTTCCAAAAAGTTAATAAGTTACAAAAAGTGTTTGGCAAAAGGAAAAGGACTTTTTGTTTTAACTTTTTTTAAGCTTATGATAAGTTGTTTTGGAAAAGTAAGGGAAGAGTGACTTTTTGAACCTCCTTATAACTTATTGATGGTTATTTACCTACATGCCCTTATTATATCCTTACACCTTCCTTCCTTTTACCCTTTTTGGTCATTTTACCTAAATAAGTTAAACCAAACACTTTTTTACAAACTAACTTATCAACTTATTGTTTCTCCCCACCACATAAGCTAATCCAAACACTTTTTTAAAAACTCCTTTTTAAAAAGTAATAAGTTAATAAGTCCTTTTAACAAAAAGTCCTTTTTGCCTCAAATAAGTTTATCCAAACATGCCCTAAGTCCAACATTGTAGGTTTCAGTTTTTTTTAGACCCATTGACTTTTAATTTTATACTTTACCCTAAAGTTAGTTTTTTTTTTTTTAATAACCGAAATAACTATAACCAAATTCATACCAAGTAACCATAACCGAAGTTTGGTTATGGACATGCTTACGATTTTTTGTAAAAACCGAACCAAACCAAACCAACCCATGCACACCCCTAGATGACACAAAACAAAAATACCCGCAACAACGTGTAGGCAATTCTACTAGTTTTCTTAATATTCTAGATTCAAGTTGTAAAGTCGTGGTTAAGAAAATCCAATCATATATGGTCACATCAAAATCGAACCCTTTATGCTTCATAGAATATTGCTTAATCGTTTTAGGCAATTAGAGTCATTGTCCCTGACTGGGTGCGAGCATGTCACTAATTCGGGTTTAGTTCTATTGCAAAAATATGGCTTTAAATTACGTTCTATTTATCTTGAATTTTGTTCTCGAATCACCAATGTAGGATTTTCTTCCATTGCCACTGTCTGTCCATCTTTGTCGGTTACTGATCTATTTTCTGCATCTATTGAAGAAAGTGGATTAAAAATCTTAATAAAATCATGTAACTATCTGAAAGTAGTGAGTCTTGGTTGGTTCATAAGATAACTAATGTGGAATTAAGTCTCTCACAAATATTTGTCTTCTCAGAATAACCGGCTGTAAGAATATCTATGGTTTAGGCTTTAAAGGGTGTACGTTCTTCCACCTTTAAGCCGACAGTTGTTTTTCTATGGGTTTAGCTGAAGTCTTAAGTGGTGGGGGCTTGAATACCTAAATCTTTCTTTCTTCCAAAGATCATCAGGGGCCATGGACCTGCGGCCATTGGTTCCAGAGTTGATGCAAATCTCAAAATTGGTAACTTATGAGGGTGTAGTTTTGTTGACAATAATAGATAGAATGTATGATTGAATCCTTGATTGGTATTGTATTCATCAACCAAATATATAGAATGATATAAGGCCTATACTAGGAAACATATAAATACAGTTAATTACATATAAATGAGTTTCCAAATGTGTAGTCTATTATACCCCCGCAGTCGAAGCGGGAGACTGGAAAATGCTGAGACTGGAACGAAAATCTTCGAAAGGAACTCGAGGGAGGCCTTTGGTGAAGATGTCGGCGATTTGGAATCGCGATGAGACATGATGGACACGAATTAAACCCTTTTGAACCTGCTCTCTGACGAAATGTATATCAAGCTCTATGTGTTTGGTACGCTGATGTTGGACCGGGTTGCCATGGATCTTCACCAAAGGTGCGGTGGTGTTAGTTTTGAAGATGGTGTTAACGAGATCCTTAGTGATGGTGCCATAGATCCATTGAAGAACTATGGCATCCAATCTTTCCCAAGAATCAAGTGTGGTAGAAGCGGGGGCGGCGGGTGTGGTTTGTTTATCGGTGGCAGCAGGTGGTGGTATTGGTGGTGTGCGTTGTTGTAGGTGGTCAGACACAAGGAAAGCACGACAGTGGATCCGAAAAAGTTCGGACCATGTCGTTTAGTCAGAGGATTCAGATTCGAGGATTATAGGTATATAGGATCGGATGTTTGTAACTGTCACTGCAGGATGGAGTTTTGGCTCCATAAGGATACAATGACAGAAGGCCGCAGAAAAACAGAAAGAAAATGGATCGGAGGCGCTGCAGAGTATGAGGCGGAAGGCTGGAAGAAGTGGCAGAGGATTGCCGAAGAAGAAAGATAGTGGGTGGCAGAGGGTAGGTTTAAGGCATAGTTGTTAAAAGCGTGCCTAGGCGTGCGCCTAGGGGCGCCTAGGCTCGAGGCACACCAAGTGCGCTTCGCCCTATGAGGCGTGCGCCTAGGCACTGAGGCACACTATCAGGGCTGTTTTCAGGCTGATTTCCGGCCAAATTCAGGCTAAAAGTTGCATAAACCTCTAAAACATCCTAAAGTAGTCATGAACAAGTCATAAACAACCATAAAACATCCTAAAGTGGCCCTAAACAAGCTTAAAACATCTCTAAAATCCCTAAAAAATGTATTTTATACTATGCGCCTAATTATAAAAAGCACTCGTTTTTTATGCGCCTTGCGCCTAGGCTCCGGGCTTGGCCTGTGCGCCTTAAGTGCGCCTAGGCGCTTTGAAAACTATGGTTTAAGGATCTTCTATATGGCTGATACCATGATAGAATGTATGATTGAATCCTTGATTGGTATTGTATTCATCAACCAAATATATAGAATGATACAAGGCATATACTCGGAAATGTTAGGTATCAGTCGGCGCAGTGGAATCAAACACACAAACGGCACACACGATTATCACGCGATGAACAGAAAATAAACACGACACAAGAATTTTACGTGGTTCGGTCCCAGTGGGGGACCTACGTCCACAGGCTGCAACTAGGTTATTTCATTAAGCTCAAGGCACACAAGATTACAATACATGACTAGGGTATATATAGAGAACAATTAGGTTAAACAACTCAGGGACCAAGAAAACTAAACCGGGCCTAGCGCATGTCTTCTAATGTCAACCTCAATAGCCTAATAACCAAAGACTTCACAAACCCAACAATCTCCCACTTGAAGGCCTTTGCGAGGAACTCCAGCCTGCCAACAAGTAAACAACAACCCAATCATCTAGTACTCAGTAATCTCTAAAGACACAGGAACAGAAGTCTTCCAGGTCCAACTCCCAAAGAACAAACCAAACTTCAAACCTGTCCATGTATCCACCTAGCTATAGTGACCCTTCACATCAGTAACCTGAAAGGCCCATTGAAGCTCCCAACAACTCCAATATGGTCATCAAAGACCCAGACATGGCAAAACCTGCCATGCACACATCCTCAACCTCAACTGGCCCCTACTTACTCAAATCTCCGGCTTTAGAGAGTCCAGAGGAAAGAACACTCTCCACTAACAGCAGCCTCCCAAGAGAGATTGCATTCGGATCCTTGGTCTTCCAAACCTAACGTCGATTTACATACTGTGTCAGAACACCTCATGTGCTCCCACTGTTACAAAAATCCCGTCCATGCTTAGACCTCCGAATACGCTCAAGCGGATTACCTGGAGTCCCAGAGTCCTTTGCTGTAAACTAGACTCGTTTAACTCTCGAATCTGCGAGCCAAGACTTTACTACACGGAAGTTGGTTCTCTTCTTCCGGTTGCGCAGCAATCTGCACACTTCAAAAGTCTTCAACAATAGATTCACTAATACTTCATTGAAGTAGGTAACAAGAAATGAAGCCAAATAGAATCTCGAACCCAAGAGTCTCACTACCTTCCACTGAGTCCCAATGTATCAAACCCCGACACATTCTCAGAAGTAGAATTTCCTATCTATGACATCGACTCTAAAAAAATGTCCACACCTCCATGCAGCCCCAACAAGTCAACTATGCCTAGCTCCCACTGTCCCTGTTATCCCAACCCATGCCAAACCGACACTCATGAGTCATACCTCCACTCGTACTTCCCCAGCGAAAACCTTCACCCTGTACCAGTACAAAGATCCCCTCAAATGTCAAACCACTGATCACCACCGAACAAGAATTAACATCACAGTTCCAGACCAGCTAACAGGCAAATGGTTATAACAGCAGTCGAGCTTTCATGGAAAGCAAGCGGTACCAAGAGTTCTATGACCGTACACACGACCATTTAACGCAAACCCTAACCGAAAGATCATCCAACTAGCTAGCAATAGTTCACATGACTTGATACTAACATTTTTTTTACTTATGTCGTCACCATCATGCCCGAGCAGCAATACCTTAAACCCAAAGCATTCCAAACCAGTTAGTTCCATTTTCTCCAAGTTTTACCCATCGTCAGTACCACATCCAAGTTCCCTTAACAAACCAATCAACCAACACTCAAAAACCGTCTAACATTCCGATTACTACCATCTCGTCTTCAGTTACAATAATAACAAACGAGAACAAATCGGAAACAGTGAACAAACACAGTAATGGCACGGGCCTGAACTTGACGGCTGTTCTATTAAACACAGTCAATCAAAACCGATTTGCTCCTAAAAGAGGAGGAGAAGGGCAAAATAGGTATAACCTACAATGGTTGAGTTCCACCCCTATTTTTTTAGCGTCCATAACTTTTTCATACGACATTATTTAAAAAAAACACCATAAAAACAAGCATTTTATCCTCTTTCATTTGCATACCATATTGCTATACTTTAAAAAAAATTGTTGGGTTGATACTACTTGCGTCTAAATGTAAAAACTTGATATTATTATTTGCGTTTAAACATTCTGAATGTAACAATAGCTTTTTGTTTTTTTTAGTTTGTTTCTTAGTTAGGTGGAGAGCCACGAGGTTGGAAATCAGTTTGAATCAATGTGAGAATAGTAATAAATTTGTTTCTTATGTTTGTCTATTTTTGTGAGGTGAATAATAACTGGAGGTTCGAAGATCACATTCGTTAACCTTCTTTGGTATTATTTCATGGTTTTGCTAACTGGAGGTTCGAAGATCACCTTCGTTAACCTTCTTTGGCATTCTTTCATGGTTTTGTTAATATCTTCTTTCACCTCATGTGATGGTGGGATATTGTTGTCGTTATATTCCCACAAACTAGTTCCTTGAAAATTATTAATTTATAAAGAAAGAGAATCCTTATTACCTACTTATATGATCAATCTGTAACCTGCTTATATGTATGTAAAAACTTGATATTACCTATTTGCGTTCAAACAATAATAAACAATAATAACTTGCGTCAAAATGTAAAAACTTGATATTACTTACTTGCGTTTTAGCATGTATAACTTGCGTTTTAGCATGTATAACTTGCGTTTTATCATTTATAACTTGCGTTTGATCAGGTCATTTTACTAGGTCGTCTTATCAGGTATAACTTGCGTTTCTAAGACGCATGTATACCCTCAATAAAACGCAAGTTATCAACCCAACAATTTTTTTTAAAAGTATAGCAATATGATATGGAAATGAAAGAGGATGAAAAATTTGTTTTTATGGTGTATCTTTTTTTAAAAAATAATGTCGTATGAAAAAGTTATGGCCGTTTTAAAAATGGGGGTGAAAGTTGAAAAAAAGTCAACAATTATGATGATGGATAATAATACCTTTTTTTTGCCTGGAACATGTGTCAGCCCCTTATTCCTTCTTAGACTACCATCAATGCGCCTGTTGAATGTGTGCCATTGAAAATCCTTACCAGCCCTTTGCATTGTGAAAGTTTGTCCATAAATGCCCTTTAGGAACCAAGTCCTTCTGTAAGGGCATTGATTTTTCTTGGTTTTTGCACACGGGTGGGCCTAAGGTAAAAAGAAAAAATGTATTTTTAAATATTGTGTGTAGTGGGTAGATGATGATGTGGAAATAAAAAAGGGTAAGGATATTTATAGGGTTGGAGATGAAATGAGAGTGTTTAATGATTTGTAAGGATATGATGTGACGGATGACGTGGCACCTAAGAGCGTCTAAGGGCGCACGTAGCGTTAAACATAGTTTTACGCTTCTCACCATAAGCTACTTTTTTACATTAACCTTACCCAACATTATACATTCGATATTCAAAAAAAGAAAATATCATGATTCAAGATCAACAATAATTCCCAAGAATATTCAGTTAGGGTTTTCTCCGAAGAAGTAGGAAGCCAATGCGGCGGCAGGAGCAAGTAGGGAGAAACGATGATGAAGGATGGCAAGACGTGCCTGTCAGACATAGAAGGGAAGGGAAACATGTCGATAACAACAACAAGAAACATGAAATCACAAAGTTTTTCGTTTCGAATCTCCCTGGAAAGTCTGCTGATTTGAAGGAGGTTTTTCAGGGTTTCGGTGAATATGAATGATCTTATATCACGAGGAAACGGGACAGATTGGGTAAGAGGTTTGTATTTCTGATGTTTCAAAACGTTAAAGATATTCGAGGATTAGAAGATGATATGAGGGATGTCTGGATTGGGAGTTTCAAGTTATTTGTTGTTCGGGCCTGATTCGTTGACGGTGAAAAGATCAATTATGAACATGCTCAAAGAACATATGTAAGAAATGAGACTAATACTGATCAAAATGGTAACGGTATAGACAGGAATGGTATTAGTGTTTAAGACGGAAACGATAAAGGAGATTCGTCGAGGGAGGGGACGTTAGGAGTATGTTCTTTCAAAGAAGTTATTTGCAATAAAGATCAGATTCAAATGGCCAATACAATCAAGGTGGATGACAATCTTCGAGCTTTCGAGCAATGGTATGATATCACTGCAGTGGGAAGAGTGGTTGATTTCCATACATTGACTTCATTAAAAAAGATAATGAAGATAGACAGTCAATATATGATGAAGATTAAATACATGGGAAGAATATATGTTTTGTTGATTTTTGATAGTCTTCAACAGAGGGATTCTATGGTAAAGGACAAAGGTGTGTGGCAAAAATGGTTTACTTCCCTTGTGAGTTGGAATGGGCAGACAATTAATTATGAAAGAATCGCTTGGTTGAAGCTTCATGGGGTGCAACTTCATTTAATGATGGATCAAGTGTTCGAGGTGATTGGCCTAGGTATGGTAAAGTGGTTCAATCGGCGCAATTGTCCGTGGATGATGTCGACTTTTTATATGCTATGATCGGTGTCCTATGTAACAGGGATTTTAGGATAAACGAAAAGATTTTCATTCAATGGAGAGGGTCGTTAATTGCGGTTTGGGTTGAGGAGGAGACTAGGGAATGGATACCTGAATGCATGGAAAATTTAGATGACGATTCACTCAGGTGCGAGTTTTCTGATAATAATATGGCTGATAATGAAGGGGTGGATGATATGGTCGATAATGATATAGTTGATGGTGATGTTTGGGAAACAGAGGTACTAGTGGAGGATGGTCGTGTCTTGGAATCAGAGGTACATGTGGAGGAGGGGTAGATGCCTGTTAATATGAATTCTGTTAATGACTCTTGATGTGCTCAAAGTGGTTTAGTAATAACTAACTAAATTAACCTAAACTAGACACTCTAAGTTTTAAATTTATAGCCTAAGACTCTCTAAACCTAAACCACACAACCGGCAAGTGTACCGGTCAGTGCAACCCACGAGACTCTACTGGAAAACGTAAACTAGACTCGATTACTTATCTACAAACTGACTTAATAATGTTATATTGCTTAAAGGGGGGGGGGGGGGTTCTAATAAACTAATAAAAATAAATAAAATAAAACTAAAATAACTTAAAACACAAGCTGGAAACTGGAATTCGGATCAAGTGATGGGAAGGCACTACCTAGGCTAGAATCCTCTAATGGTCATGGAACTGGTGTGGAACCGGGATCTTAAAATACTAAACTTACAGGATAAACTAGAGGACCCTCGACCCTTCTCAAGCAGAAACCTAAGGTTACCTATAAGCCGTTAAACCACCGGTTGAGAGGTTACCCTTACAGGCTTACCTACTCGAATCTTATAGTACCCGCTAGACAGTCTACCTTACAGCGTGAAAGTCACAATACACCCTAAAGTGCAAGGGGTAACTACAATATTTCTGATAAGACTTGGCCTACAAGGAATGCTAGAGAAACTAGGA
Organism: Ambrosia x helenae; assembly: GCA_030844895.1. Classification (NCBI taxonomy): domain Eukaryota; kingdom Viridiplantae; phylum Streptophyta; class Magnoliopsida; order Asterales; family Asteraceae; genus Ambrosia; species Ambrosia x helenae. The sequence goes on from JAUTDX010007255.1 coordinate 298,784, forward strand.
AGATCTTCTTACAAAGCCTCTAGATCTAGCAATTTAACACCCTAGACAGACCAACGACCTCGCACCTTACAGCTATTGAGAATTGGTAGAACACTTAGAATTACCTAACTAACAATTACAACTCCTATGGATAACCTGCAGACTTAACCATAAACTAGCTGCTAACACCCAGTCCGCAACCTAACCCGCATTCATACATGAAAGACATTCACAAAAACGCAAGTGGAGTTTATAAAAATTAATTAAACAAAACTAAATATGCATATACATCAAACCAGAAAATAAAAAGTTCTTTACTTCAAAATTCACTCACAACCAAAAGTTCCAAAAACCATAAAAACAATAAATCAAACAAGTGCAATCATCATCGCCTAGGTAGCGTCAAGGTTTAGCCAATAAAAGTCATGATAATATCAAAACAATAAAAGCAAGACAAATTCATGGTGTTCACAACAGGTTTGAATAGAGTAATAATAAATAAATAGATTAGAACCGACCCGTACTCGCACCAATGCTTCAACCTTGATTTAAACTCCAATCGATCTTCTATGGCTCTGCTTAATCGAAATTGTTGTACAGACTTCCACCAATGCGGCCCTTCTCTGTTCCTAGAATAATATTTGCTCCCCAAGAATAATATGCGGCTCACTATCTCCAAGAATAATAATATGTTTTCTTTCAACTTTGTTTCTTTTTCTCCAAGATATGGGCCATGGGCCTTGAGTCACGTAATAGTTATTTTTTTTTTCTATTATTATTATTATTATTATTATTATTATTATCTAGAATACTATTATTATATACAGTATTATGACTCAGTGCTTTCGACTGTTAGGACAAAAAGGATTGGTGAAACCACTTTTGCAAACCTTAGTCTAATTCACTTCTGTCAAAATATTCTAAGTATAGAACTGCTGAAGAAGGAAGATCAAATTGCTGAAGAAGAGATTCCACAAGTGCTGAAGAAAAAAAGTAATCAGAAGTTCTGAAGTTCAAACCAGACACTTCTACTGAAGAACTGCTGAAGACAAACTACTCATCAGTAGGTTATCATTCATCAACACTTATGTGAAGATCTTTTCCACCGCCTTTTTGCATCAGTAGTTTATTACTTTAGTATTACTTTTACTTTATGTACAAGTTCCAAGATTGCAACTTGTTGCAACTTGTTTCTGAACTTGCTTTTTGGCAAGGTTCATGTATTTGTAAAGTCTATAAATAGAAGGGTTCATCCCTCTGTTTTAGACATTGATTTTAATACAGAAATCCTTCAACTCATATTATTGTTATTTCCATTTCATATTTATTGAGAATCTGTCTAAGTGTTTCATTCTCATTCAATACTTAGATTCTCAATAAATACTTATCATTTATTAGTTTCTCAATCTATGGGGAGTTATAACTCTTGTTGATAAGTGTAGCTTTAAACTCATAACATTCCGCTGTGCTATCACTGATCAAAGAACTTGCTAAACACTTAAGTGTTCACTAGCAAGTTCATACAAAAGAGCAATACTGATCCAACATCGACTCGGGTGTTCTTGACTCGACCAAAGTTGCTCGTTTATGCTCCAACGTTCATGAACACCTACAAAATATAAAATAAAATAGATAAACACTAAAAAAAAGACCCAAAACTAATAAAACTCTATAAAAAGCTATACTAAATAAAATAGACCCGTACAAGCCTAAAACTACTAAAAACACTATCTAAACGACTCGAAACTGTACAAACTTTACACTGGAAATAGATGTATTTTACAATACATCAACTCTTCTGTTAACTTGAATTTTGAGAGGGATTCTAATGTTGGAGAGAAGTCAACTTTCATGGTGGGGAAGAAACAAAAAAAAAAGTATAGTTAAAAAGGGATGGGTAATAGATCTAAGTCTGCTTCTCCTAAGTCTAATGAAAGACCCAAAAAACGGTCCAGGAATGATGATGATCCGTACGATATAGGCCGCTTTATTAGGATTTTACACTCAAGTTCGGCCCAATCATGTGATGATGGAGGTGTTTCTAGTTCTCAGGAAAATTTATGTACTCCTAATCTAAATAGAAGTATCTCAAGTGACTGTGAAGGTGGTTGTCTTTCTTCAGAAATACAAGGTGGGACTACTAGTAATAGTGTTACAGTTCCGGTTGGTAGTATAGTGGTTCAAGAGGAGGTAACAAAGGAGATAGATTCAACAGTTCAGTTGGGTAAAGTTTTGGGGGCAACTAATATTGATTAGTTCAAAAATCAGATTCAGCAGATGGTTGACGAAGAAGGTTTTCAAGGTATGAATAAATGAATTTATTGTCATTAAATATACATGGTTTGGGAGTTCCGGGTAAAGCGAAATGGGTAAGGGAGTTGAGGGCTCAATATGAGGTGGGATTTCTTATGCTTCAAGAGACCCAACACTCGAGTTTTAGTGGGATTGATATTGCAGGATTCAATAAAGGATTATTAGCTCACTTTTATCAACATCCATCACTTTAAGAGATATTTGACAAATCAATACTCTTTAAAATGGATCCTCATAATACTGGTTCTGCCACTAAACCTGCTATGCTAGTAAGAAATGAATATAACATCTGGCAAAAGAGAATGGCACATACCTTATCACAGACCAACACAGGTTGTTGGAAATCTGTGATATATGGTCCTCATAAACCAGTAAATATAAATCTTGAAACTAAAGAAGAGATTCAAAAAGACCCAAAAGACTATACTGATGATGATTTCCTAAAACTTGAGCTTGATGCAAAAGCTTTCTCTATGTTGGCAATGGCACTCCCAAATGAAATCTACTCTGGCCTATTACATTGTGATAGTGCCAAAGAGCTTTGGGACTGCCTCAAAGAACAGTTTGGAGGAACTGAAGAGGTGATTGCCAACACCAGAGAAATCTTGGCTCAACAATATGAAACTTTTGCTCACATTAATGGGGAAACTTTAACACAACAATTTGAAAGATTCTCCTCATTAATATCTGAGCTAAAACTAAATGGTCAGACCTACACAACTGTATCTATGCTTCATAGATTTTTAAGGTCTTTACCTGAAAAATGGGAAACATACTCTATAGTCTTAAGATCTTCACCAGACTTTAGCTCCCTCACTCTTACAAAACTTCATGGGAGATTACTTACTTTTGAGAGAGAAATTGATCAAAAGAAAAGGTTACAAAGTTCTGGCAAAACTGCTGATGACTATCTACCAGGTAGTACAGCACTATTGGGACAAGACTCACCAACTTGTTCAAATAGTTTTGGATCTTTTGACCATATTGACATAACTGCTGGGATCTCATCTGAAAGATCATTCCCAGGTTATGACAATAATGATTTTGGTCAAACTGCTGATAACATGTGTTTTATCATGGATGATTTAAATAATTTCAGCAGTGATGACCTAGAAGAAATGGATATTTTGCACCAACTGGCCATGTTAAGTTTAAAAACAAATAAATTTTACAAAAGGTCGGGAAGGAAGTTTCCAGGACTTAACAGTTCAACAAAAATTGGTTTTGACAAATCTAAACTTAGATGTCACAAGTGTCAAAAGTTGGGACACTTTGCTAGAGAGTGTAGAAGCTCTGGCTTTAACCAATCTCAGTCTGGAAACAATTTTAACCCCAATTATAACAGGAATAATGGAACACAAGGGAGTGCACATTTTGTACAGGCACAAGCTCCACAACACCAATATGTGCCACAAGTACAATATGTACAGATGCCTGCTCAACAGATGTAGAGCCAACAATCAATCCCTCCCTTTCCAGCTGCTCAACAACCTCCACAGCAACAGCAACCCTCTCAACAAAGTTTATTTACTTCAGGGTATGTTGACTGGAGCAGTCTTCCTTTTGACACCACAGAGTGCAATCACGATGCAGACAACAAAATATTTGACATCAACTGGGGAGAGCCTGACAATGGCAGAAAGAACTTTGCCTTAATGGCATTTGAGGGATGCACCTCAAAATCTGCCTTGTCACAGGTATCAAAAGAGTCTTTGACAAAACTGTGTTCAAATTCTTGCAAAGAATCTTTTGCTCTCATAAGAGAGACTAATGTGCACTTACAAGGAAAAGCAAATGACTCTGAGAGAAAATTCACTCAGATGAAATGTGATTTAGAAGGAAAACTTTCTGCAAAAACAAAAGAAGTTTCTAAATTAACTAACACTGCTATTGAAACCCAAGCACAAATTAAAATCATGATAAATGACCTAGGAAATGTCAGACAAGAGCTTGCTGACACCAAGGTCACATGTGAAAAATGGGTTGAATCTTGTAAGGGTTACCAATTATTGCTAAACAAACAAAGTGCTTCAAATGTTAGGTTTGGCATAGGATACAATCACACTGAAACACCAACAGATTTTTCCCCCAAAACTACTGAAGATGGGAGAAAAATTGTTTCAGGTGAAACTTCTGAAGAGGAAGAATGCACATCTTTCCATGAGAACTTTCTAAAAACACACAAAGAAAGTTCTTTAGAAGTACTGATTAAATCTGACTTTAAGCCATCAAATGTTTCAACTACATCAGGAGTTGAGAACCTGAAAACTACTGATGACCTAAAACCAATCAAAACAGTCAGAAACTTTTCTTTGAAAGAAAAGACAAAAGAATGTGAAATCTGTGGTCTGTTCAACCACAAAACAGAATTTTGCAGATATAGAAAAGGTATTCAGTTCAACAAGAAAAATCAAGAACTGGTTGTGGGAAAACAAATCAAAAATGATTTTGTAAAAACTTTTTCTCCCAAGAAACAACAACCAGTAAACACCTTTTCTCAGAAAAAGACAAAATCTCAACAAAGATCTTTTTCTCAAAATTCTCTTTCAGTAGTTAGACCTGAATCATCAGCAGTTTCACAAACTGCTGAGATTAAAGATCTTATAAACTTGGTACAACTACTGATGACCAAAGTTGATGGTGGTCCTCAAAAGGATACCACCATTGTTCTTAATGAAAAATCCATTGCCAAAAAGACATGAATTTCGCAACTTGGTCAAGAACAAACTGTAAATGTTCTCAAGAGCAAACCCAAAGCCAAATTGGCTTGGGTTCCTAAATCTAACTAATTTGCTATCTTGTGCAGAGAGTTTCCAGAGGCTTAAATAGCATTTGGTATGTAAACAGTGGAGGCTCAATGCACATGACAGGATGCAGATACCTGATAAACAATTTTATCAGTCAAAGAGATGGATCTGTATCCTTTGGGAACAATGCTAAGGGATATGTGCTAGGACATGGCAATGTCTCCTCTGGCAAAATACAGTTTGACAAGGTCAATCTGGTTGAAAACCTTGAGTACAACTTGCTGAGTGTGTCACAAATGTGTGATAAAGGATATTCTTCCTTTTTCACAAAGACAGCATGCAAGATCATATCACCAGAAGGCCAAAAGTTGATAGAGAAGATTATTGAAGATCATACTTTGTTAATAGCCAAAAGATGTGGCAATGTCTATGCAGTGGACATTGAAAAAGACAAAGTACTTAACAACACTGCCTGTTTCTTCTCAAGGGCATCAACTTCAGAAACTGATCTCTGGCACAGGAGACTCGGCCATGTGAACTTTAAAACCATAAATAAAGTCACAAAAATGGGCTTGGTCAGAGGTCTACCCTTAAAAGTATACCAGTGTCAAGAACACTGTGTATCCTGTTTAAAGGGAAAACAGCATAAGTCCTCCTATAAGTCTATTGAAGAATCAAAAACAACTGCATGTCTTCAACTACTCCATATGGACTTATTTGGGCCTGTAAAAATCATGAGCCTTGGTAAAAAGAAGTACTGTTTAGTCATCATTGATGACTACTCAAGATTTACATGGGTATTCTTCTTATTTTCCAAGGATGAGGCTGCTGAAATCATCAAGTTCTTCATTCTACAAGTAGAGAAGCAATACTCTCTACCTGTCAAAACCATTAGAAGTGATAATGGGACAGAGTTCAGGAACAAAACTCTGGATGAATTCTGTTTGTCTAAAGGGATTGTTAGACAATTCAGTGTTCCCAGAACTCCTGAACAAAATGGTGTGGTAGAAAGGAAGAACAGAACTTTAATAGAAGGAGCAAGAATAATGTTAGCTGATTCTGGCCTACCATTATACTTTTGGGCAGAAGCAGTTAAAACATCATGTTATGTTCAAAATAGAGTTCTTATGGTAAAGAGACATTCAAAGACTGCCTATGAAGTTCTTCATGGCATGAAGCCCCTTATCTCATTTTTCAGGGCTTTTGGGTGTCAATGTTTCATCTTGAACATTAAGGAATCTATTTCAAAGTTTGCTGCCAAAGTTGATTCAAGTTACTTTCTTGGTTATTCTTCAACTAGAAAGCCTACAAGGTTTTTAACTCAAGAACCAGGATAGTAGAAGAAACACTGAATGTCAAGTTCAATGAGTCAAAACACACTCTCATTCCAGCACATCCTGCTGAACTTTTTGACCTTGACAGCTTCCATTTTGGACCTGAAAAGACTGTCACTTCATCCAAACCTACTTATTATGGTGATCAAAGGTTTGATGATGAGGATCCAGCACCATGGACTCCTCAAACAGTCATTAAGTCAGCTTCAAAACCATCAGAAGTTTCACAAACTTCTGATTCAACAAATACTGAAGGACAAACTCAAACATCTGCTTCAGCACCTGCAACTACTGAAGACACTGAAACTGTTGAGCCAGATAAATAGACCTCAGTAGTTTGTTTGAAGAACATGAGCCACCAACACCTGTCAGTGGTTTACAACAACTGATCGAACACAAAGACCATCCACTTGATCAAATCATGGGTGATATTGCATCAGGTGTTCTTACAAGAAACCAGCTTTCCAACTTTTGTCTCTTCTCAGCATTTATTTCACAGTTGGAACCAAAGAAGTACCAGGAAGCCCTCAAAGACAACAATTGGGTGCAGGCAGTGCAAGATGAATTGCTTCAATTCAACAAGCAACAGGTTTGGGAAATCTGTCCCTTACCACCAAACAAGCAACCAATTGGCACAAGATGGGTTTTCAGAAACAAACAAGATGAAGCTGGTATTATAATAAAGAACAAGGCAAGACTGGTAGTACAAGGTTACTCTCAAGAAGAAGGAATTGACTATGATGAAACCTTTGCTCCAGTTGCAAGGCTTGAAGCCATCAGGTTATTTCTGGCCTATGCCATTTCCAACAAAATAAAAGTTTATCAAATGGATGTTAAGAGTGCATTTTTGTATGGAAAGATAAAAGAGGAAGTGTATGTTTGTCAGCCACCTGGGTTTGAGGATCCTTCTCATCCTGAGTGGGTGTACAAACTAGACAAAGCTCTTTATGGGCTCAAACAGGCTCCAAGAGCCTGGTATGACACACTTTCAACCTTTTTACTCAAAAATAACTTCACAAGAGGTGCCATTGATAAAACTCTTTTCATAAAACATGTTGGAAATCATGTCTTACTTGTTCAAATATATGTTGATATCATTTTTGGTTCAACAAACACAAAATTGTGTGATGAATTTAAGAAACTCATGCAATCAAAATTTGAGATGAGTACAATGGGAGAACTGCAGTACTTTCTAGGACTGCAGATTAAACAACAATCAAATGGAACTTTTATACATCAATCAAAATATATTAAAGAATTATTAAACAAATTTTCTTTACAAGACTGTAAATCATGTTCCACTCCCATGACACCAACCACACAAGTTGAACCAGATGATCAAGGAAAACAGGTTGATCAAACCATGTATAGATGTATGATAGGTTCCCTTTTATATCTAACTGCTTCTAGACCAGATATTATGTTTTCAACATGTGTCTGTGCTAGATATCAATCAGCTCCTAGGGAATCACACCTCATTGCAGTCAAAAGAATTTTCAGATATCTGAAAGGAACTCCAACACTTGGAATTTGGTATCCTGCTTCAAGCAATACCAAGTTATCAGCTTTTTCAGATACTGACTATGCAGGGTGTAAAATGTCAAGAAAATCAACATCTGGTGGTTGTCAATTCTTGGGAAACTGTCTAGTGTCCTGGCAATCAAAGAAACAAACATCTGTTGCAACTTCAACTGCTGAAGCTGAATACATTGCAGCTGCAAGTTGTACATCACAGATACAATGGCTCCAATATCAACTTCTTGATTATGGAATCAAAGAGACCAAGACACCATTGCTTGTAGACAGCAAATCTGCCATTAGCATCATTCAAAATCCTGTTCAGTTTTCAAAGACTAAACACATTGAAATCAGGTATCATTTCATAAGAGATTGCTATGAAAAAGGCAAGATTGAAGTGAAACATGTAGCAACAGCTAATCAAATAGCTGACATATTCACTAAACCCCTTGACACATCAACATTTCATAAGTTAGTATCCATGCTAGGGATGCTAAATTTGTAAGTGTTTCTCTTTACTCTTCTGCACAAATTTTTATTTTTCACTTACATCTGTTTACAAAAATTGAAAAACTTCTGAAAAACAAACAAGAGAGAAACTACTGATGAACAAAACATCAGTATGGGGATATTTTCTGAAAAGTGATTAACTTCTGATAAAACAACCTTCAGAAGTTATGAATAAAGTGTTTATAAAGTATTTCTCATCAGCTGTTCAAAACTACTGAAGAGAAACTGGGAACTACTGATGAAAATAATTCTTCATCAGCAGTTTAGTCAAAAAGGGCAAATCAGACTTTTCCCACATCAGAAGTTTGACCTAGGCGGTTTAAAACTTCTGATAAAGAGGTTTTTGACCTAGGCGGTTTAAAACTTCTAATAAAGAAGTTCTAAGCGGTTAAAAACTTCTGATAAATATCTTTATCAACACTTATCCATTCAAAAACAAAAATTCCCTCCTTCTCTCTAAAGAAAACTCTCAAACCCTGAACCTGCAAAAACACTGTTCGATTCAAAACACACACAAACCACATGGCTTTAGTTCTTAAACAGGGACACAATCTCAGAGCCTACTTAGAAAAACAAGAAGGCTGGTCCCAATACGATGAGATCATTGATCTCGTCGTCAAATCCCAATATTTCACCGCTCTCACAATAGACCCACCAATACATCCTGAAACTCTCAATGAGTTCTGGGCCAACGCTGAGACAGTGATGGTGGATGATGAGGTTATCTCTCTCAACTCAACAATTAAAGGGAGACAAATGGCCATCACACCGGCCACACTTGCAAACAGACTGGGGTTGAATGATGTGAATGCCCCTGAAAAGTTTGAAAACTCTGCAATCCACCTAACCATGACTGAATGTGGTTATCAAGGTACTCTCTCACAAGCTACCATCTTTAAAAATATTTTGAACCAAAATACAAACTTTTGTTTCATTATATAATTATGTGTTTGAGTCCTAAAACAGGGTCTTATGACCAGATGCCCTCAACCTTTCAACCAATTTTTCATTCCATAGTGAATGAAACAAATTTCAGGGCATCAAAACTTTTCTTTAATGAGTTGGTGTTACATCATAATAACACTAAAAAGAAGTTTTTGTTATATCCAAGGTTCATTATGCAATGCATAATAAAAGAACTGGGTGATGAGGTGCTTGTGGGTAAAACTGAAATTTTGAAACCCTTAACCTCACAAGCATACTCAAGGCACAACAAACAGGCTGCCTGGCCTGAAGATGACCAAGGGGAACAAGAACCAGTCCCCATGGAACCCTCATCTTCCAAACCTACACCTCCAAAAGCCAAGAAACCCAAGGTACAAAAACAACAACCCACCAAACCAAAAAGAAAAGTTGTTCAGGAGGTTGAGATGCCTGAACAACCTATTGTGCAATCTGCACTTCTTAAAGATGTGACTGAAACATCCTCTCAGTCTCATCCATCTCAAACCCCACCAAGAGCACCAATCATAATTCTTTTCAAAAGAAAAAGACTTAAGAAAACTATTCCTATAGATTCCTCTTTTGAAACTGCTGAACCCATTGGCCAAACTACTGAAACAGCACCCCAACTTTCTGAACCAGATATTGAAATAGCCAAACTTCTCTCTGGGCTAAAAGAGAAAGTCCCATCCACACATGTCAGTCCCCAACAACCACATCAAACAGGGGACATAACCTCAGAATTTGACATGGATGTGGACACTCAAAGCCCTAACCAAAGAGATGAGGATGAACCAGGGTCTCTAAGCCCAAACTTAGAAACTCTTGGTACTTTTGAGGCTGCTACTACTCATTTACCACCCAGTGGTGGACCTGAGGATAGACTTAACATAGCTAAGACCTCAACTGTGGCAACTACTGATGAAGACTTAATGCCTGAGGTAGGAAATCCTCTGAACCAAGAAAAAGAGGTACACGAGACAACTGAGTTGGGCTCAGCTCATGATGTAACTGATACAGTCCTCATTGAGGATGTAATCAGGGATTCAAATGATTCCATTGACTTGGATGATGTTTCAAAACACCAAACTACTGAATTGACGGCTACAAGTGAAGGTCCTGCACCTGGTGTATCTAAGCTCAAGAAGCTAGTCACACCAGATCAGGTTAAAGTCCACTCAATCCATGATTCCCCTAGAGTGGCATCTTCTGTACAACAAGAAGATCAACCAAAAACACACCCCTCACTACAAATGCCTACCCAATTCCCAGGGCAAACAAGCATAGACATGAACCAACTATGCAGCCCAGATGGTCCCCTGTACCACATGATGAACACTCTCATCAAAAACCACTTCCAAACATACACAGCTAACTTGGAGCTGTCAATCAAGAACCAATTTGGAGTGATCAAGACAAAGATGAACGATCTGTCCAACAAGATTGAATTCAACAGCAGACAGATTGTTACTTTCACAGGTCATTTCTCCCAACCCTCAACTTCAAAACTTAATGAAACCAAAAAGGGGGAGAAAATTAGGAACCTAAGGAGTCATTCGAAGCCAGGATAAAGGCAAGAGTGGCTATCCTAGAAAGAGATCAAAAGAATCAAGCCAGAAAAGAAAAACTGGCCCAACAATTTGGTGTCTCTATTCAAGAAATAGAAGATGCTGAAAAGTCTGATGAATCCCAAGGGCATAATGAAGAAACCTCTGATGGCCAAAGTTCCGATGAAGAATCAGAAAGTACTGAAGACAATCCTTCAGTAGTTGACAAACCTTCAGAAGTTGTCAACCCATCAGAAGTTAACACTTCCAAAACTCAAACTGCTGAACAAGAGCCTTCCAGATCAACTGAACCTATTCAACCAACTCCTGTTCCTCCTAGGCCCATTACCACTATGACTGTACTAAACCCTTCTCCAATCTCTCAATCAGCAGAACTTCTTGAGAAGAGTTTAGTGGCAGCCCAAAAGAAGGCCAGAGAAGATCAGATTTGGAAAACTCTGGAAGAAAGGGATGACTTAGACTTAAGCCTGGATGAAAAGCTACAGGCTTATGAAGCTGAACTTCAAAGGCAGGCTAGCCTAGACAAGATTGCTGAGGAAGATAAAAGACATCAACTGATGGCTTACATTACTAAGAACAGCAAGATCAAAGCCCACACATTGAAGAGACTCTCCATGGAAGAGCTGACAAGAAGAGCTCAACTTATTGCAGACAAACTTGCAACAAGTAAAGATACAAAAGCCAAGAGAGCTCAGATGATAGAAGAATTAGTAGCAAATGGTTATGGTTCAAAAGCCTCTGTGTCCAAATGGAAAGAAGAAAGATTAGTGGACACTTATAGAAAATATAAGGCTGCAAGGGCTGCAAATCCAGAGAAGTTTCAAACTGCTGAAGTACCAACTTCAGTAGTTAGAACTTCTGGTGTTCAAAGAAGACCAGCTACTCAGAAAAAGAAATAAGAGGAAAATGTGAAGACTGACTTCAGAATGGTACTACTAGAAGGTAGTACAGTGGTCCATTCTGACTTTGACATAGAAGAAAAACCTCTGCTCACACAATTCAGGGATCCTTCCACCTTTGCCTATCAAATCCAGAAGACCATCAAAGACAAACTGCACACTAAGGTAGTAACTGAACATCATTTGCCAACTTTTCAGATACCTAATGTGATGCAACAAGAACAAGGAAGTGAATCCCACCTGAGAGTCACTGAAGTTGAAAATATACAACACTCAGGAACAACCCAGGGTACCACCATGGTTCCCTACACTTTAGACTTTGACAAGTCTAAGGTACCTATCATCAGATGGTCCTTTACTGATAACAACTCCGTACTTGTGACAAGAAGAGATCAGACAAGCAGAGCCTATAGGTCGATGAATGATCTGAAGAAGCTATCAACTCAAGACCTGCTTACAATCCAACATCTGGAACCACAGAAAGGGTCTCTCACTGATGAACAGCTGAACCAGCTGAAGAATTCCATGTTCAAAGAAATATGGAAAATTATGAAGGACAGAAGAGAACAATAAGGAATTAGTAAGGTTTTGGCTTCATCAATCCAGGGGGAGATTGTAAGGACAAAAAGGATTGGTGAAACCACTTTTGCAAACCTTAGTCTAATTCACTTCTGTCAAAATATTCTAAGTATAGAACTGCTGAAGAAGGAAGATCAAACTGCTGAAGAAGAGATTCCACAAGTGCTGAAGAAGAAAAGTCATCAGAAGTTCTGAAGTTCAAACCAGACACTTCTACAGAAGAACTGCTGAAGACAAACTACTCATCAGTAGTTTGTCATTCATCAGCACTTATGTGAAGATCTTTTCCACCGCCTTTTTGCATCAGTAGTTTATTACTTTAGTATTACTTTTACTTTATGTACAAGTTCCAAGATTGCAACTTGTTGCAACTTGTTTCTGAACTTGCTTTTTTGGCAAGGTTCATGTATTTGTAAAGTCTATAAATAGAACGGTTCATCCCTCTGTTTTAGACATTGATTTTAATACAGAAATCCTTCAACTCATATTATTGTTATTTCCATTTCATATTTATTGAGAATCTGTCTAAGTGTTTCATTCTCATTCAATACTTATATTCTCAATAAAACTTATCATTTATTAGTTTCTCAATCTAGGGGGAGTTATAACTCTTGTTGATAAGTGTAGCTTTAAACTCATAACATTCCGCTGTGCTATCACTGATCAAAGAACTTGCTAAACACTTAAGTGTTCACTAGCAAGTTCATACAAAAGAGCAATACTGATCCAACATCGACTCGGGTGTTCTTGACTCGACCAAAGTTGCTCGTTTATGCTCCAACGTTCATGAACACCTACAAAATATAAAATAAAATAGATAAACACTAAAAAAAAGACCCAAAACTAATAAAACTCTATAAAAAGCTATACTAAATAAAATAGACCCGTACAAGCCTAAAACTACTAAAAACACTATCTAAACGACTCGAAACTGTACAAACTTTACACTGGAAATAGATGTATTTTACAATACATCAACTCTTCTGTTAACTTGAATTTTGAGAGGGATTCTAATGTTGGAGAGAAGTCAACTTTCATGGTGGGGAAGAAACAAAAAAAAAAGTATAGTTAAAAAGGGATGGGTAATAGATCTAAGTCTGCTTCTCCTAAGTCTAATGAAAGACCCAAAAAACGGTCCAGGAATGATGATGATCCGTACGATATAGACCGCTTTATTGGGATTTTACACTCAAGTTTGGCCCAATCATGTGATGATGGAGGTGTTTCTAGTTCTCAGAAAAATTTATGTACTCCTAATCTAAATAGAAGTATCTCAAGTGACTGTGAAGGTGGTTGTCTTTCTTCAGAAATACAAGGTGGGACTACTAGTAATAGTGTTACGGTTCCGGTTGGTAGTATAGTGGTTCAAGATAGGGGTGAGCAGGAAACCGAAAAAACCGAACCAAAACCGAAAAAACCAAACCGAAAAACCCGAACCGAATTAATAACCGACGGTTCGGTTTTTCTTTTTTTATTAACCGAAACTTTCGGTTCGGTTACGGTTACATGTTTCTGAAAAACCAAAAAAAACCCGACCCGGCCCGAACCGCTATGTTTATATATATATATATATATATATATATATATATATATATATATATATATATATATATATATATGTTTAGACAAATAGATAAGTTAGAATGTATGTTTCTTAATATCAATTGTATTTATAAATTGAAGAAATGGAATTGAACAATGAGTTTTATGGTCATTTAACTAAAAATTAATTACACCGTAGTTGCATGTAATATAATGGTTTTGATACTTAAAATCAAATATCTAACATGTAACACCTAAAATAATAATATAGTCATGGATAATCCCTTCCAATAATATATTACTCATTTATAAACAAACATTAATCTAATTAATTAATCTAATTAATTTTAAATCAAACAGATTCATATAAACAAACTACAAAACTATATTAAAGGAATTAGTAATTAACCTTCCACATACACTGTCTAATTAACTTTATGTATGCAAAATATATAGTGTCTATATATATATATATATATATATATATATATATATATATAACTTTTATTAGAAAAATGTGATAGAGATATGATTCTTCCTTAAAAAAACCGACTATTTAACCGAAACCGAACCGAAACCGAAAAAATAACCGAAGAACCCGAAACCGAAATAACCGAAACCGATCGGTTTTGGAAACGTACTAACCGAACATGTCGGTTTCGGTTTCGGTTATTGTCAAAAACCGACCCGAACTGACCCGTGCACACCCCTAGTTCAAGAGGAGGTAACAAAGGAGATAGATTCAACAGTTCAGTTGGGTAAAGTTTTGGGGGCAACTAATATTGATCAGTTCAAAAATCAGATTCAGCAGATGGTTGACGAAGAAGGTTTTCAAGGTATGAATAAATGAATTTATAGTCATTAAATATACATGGTTTGGGAGTTCCGAGTAAAGCGAAATGGGTAAGGGAGTTGAGGGCTCAACATGAGGTGGGATTTCTTATGCTTCAAGAGACCCAACACTCGAGTTTTAGTGGGATTGATATTGCAGGATTCTGGGGTACATGGGATATTGGGTTTGAGTGGGTTGAATCTGTCGGTAGGTCGGGGGGATTACTTTCGTGTTGGGATAAAAAGGTATTTTTAGTGCACTCAGTTGTGAAGTCTAAACATTTTTTATTGGTGGAAGGATCGATTAGGGGTAGTGGGTTTAAACTTAATATGCTGAATATTTACGCTCCGCAAGGTAGTGTAGATAAAAGATCATTATGGTCCGATATTATTAGGTTGATGGTTGATAGACAAGGTATGTGGATGTTAGCTGGGGATTTTAACGTGGTCCGTAGGAAAGACGAAAGAAGGAATTCGGTTTTTAATGATGCAGAGTGTAACAACCGGCAAAATTAAGGTAATTCCGTACTAATTAATTAAACGCGATTAACGTAATTAACCGTAATTATGTGCTGAATATTTAATTGAGGCCTTAGAAAGATAGGAATTCCCAAATAATGCATAGGAATGCATGAGTTTAATAGCAAAGCATGATAGGATCGTGCGCAGACAAAACTATCCGGTATGGACACTGGCAATTACCCGGTAAAACTGAAATAAGCGAAACGAACACCGGACACCCGGAATATAAAATAAATAATATTTTCACAAAATATTATGAGTTTTGGAAACCCAAAGCCATACGTAAAAGCTTAATGCACAAATCTTCCGGTAACGAATAAAGTGCGCGTACCGCACCCGATACGCGCGTAACACGTAAATTCACCCGACAGAAACCGAAATAAATTATCAGTAATTTAACTGGACATAATTTTATAAATATTAACGGTATTTTAATATTGAGGATAAACGCGACGAAAATTCGAGAAATACCCGGGCGGTACCCGAAAGGAACTAACTTAACAAGTAATGGGGTATTATTTAGCAAAGTGGACCCCACCTAGACACCCCTTGGGGCCGCCATGGCCCACCCAAGTGGGAGATTACTTGGGTTATCTAAATAAATCATTTGAAATAATATTAATCATGAGCTTGCATGTAATAAGATTGGACAAGGGAATTAACCCAATCATTTCTCCTCCCTCTCTCAAAAAAATCGGCCCATACACCCTCTTAATATCCTTATAAGATTTTCATAATCTAACAAATCCTTCCATAATCTCACTAAGATACTCACCCAATCCTTGCAAGATATTGGTAATCTTTGGAAGATTAAGTAAGATAGCATAAATACACTTGATGAACACTTGAAGAAAAACACAAAAATTCTCTTCTTTTCTTCCTCTTGGCCGTGGCTTTCCACCCCCACATTAACACCTTTCTTTCAATTTTTACTACTCCAAATTACCTCTAGTTCATCCTCATTCAAACCCCTTCTTGTGTGTTAAGAGCTTGGAGCATAACCCACTTGGAAGAACACACTAAACCACACCCAAAATCCAAGATTTTGTCTTCCCTAGCCTTGAGCTAGTTGTAAGTCTTGCATTGTTTTATTAATTTAAATATCTTGTTTTTGTGCTATGATGCAAGTTGTACAATGTGGGTAATAAAAATGAGTTTTAAATAAGTAATGGGTTTTTATTAAAAATGAAGATGAGAGAATAGTAATATGATGAAATCTTAGTTATTTTTAATAAAAGTAGTATTTTGAAGAAAGTGTAATAATAAGAACATGTTTGGATGATTGAAGATGAGAAAAGCAATATTTTGAAAAGTGACTTGAATATGATGAAAAGTGGTTTTAATCATCTTAGGATGATATAATAAAGTCATAAAAATATTAAAATGGATTAGAAAGCCATAGGTGGAAAAATTAGTTC
The DNA here is from genome assembly GCA_030844895.1 of Ambrosia x helenae. Classification (NCBI taxonomy): domain Eukaryota; kingdom Viridiplantae; phylum Streptophyta; class Magnoliopsida; order Asterales; family Asteraceae; genus Ambrosia; species Ambrosia x helenae. The sequence goes on from JAUTDX010007255.1 coordinate 315,486, forward strand.
TTCAAAGTCCACTCACTTGGATGAGTGAAAGTTTGATGTTTTGGATAAAAATATGAAATAAACATGTTAGTGATATCTAGAATGGATTAAAAGAGCATTAGAAGTAAAAAGAGGTAAAAACAATTAATCATGGTGAAAAGGATTCTTCAAAGTCCACTAAAGTGGAAGAAAAATAATAACCATGAAAGATTTAGGGAAAAATGCTACAAGTGTAAATTAAAGGATTAATATGACAACCTTGGAAACCAATGGACTAAAATAAATATTTTAGAAAGTTATTGGACCAAAAACACAAAGATGGAAATATCGGTGTCAAAAAGTGTAAGTAATGATTTACAAGGTTGAGTTGGTAAATAATAATAGCCTACTTGGGCATTTTAAGTAAAAAGTATATTTTTATAAAATGGACGTTTTATAAAAATAAATGGAGTCACGCGACAATTTCATAAAGAAAGATTTTATAAAATAAATACTTGTAAAGACTTGTACAAAAATAAGGTACTTTTATATAAATGGGAATATAAAAGTATCGGGGACGTTTTTGGTAACAAGTTGGACGAGTCGGACTAAAACGTTAACTAACAAACTTAGTTACACGAACCAACGTAAACGGACTTATTACGTCGAGATAAAAATATACATATATATTTTACGGAAATAAAATATATATAACAAGGGTGAAACGTGCGTAACACTTTCCTAAGTGTAGTAACAATATTCGTGGGAAAAGAGAAACATAACGTAACAAACTAAAAACGCTAAACGACACATGAAACTTAACAAGTAGTATCCACGCGATGGTATATGTACATATACTCGTTTCCGACGAAATTCTAGTACATCTATTTAAATGGGAAAATAGATATGCGAGAAGGAAAACCGAGACGAGTAGATGAGATATATCTACGAACGCGTGAATACCGACAAGATTCTAGTACATTTATTTAAATGGGAAAATAAATGTACGGTGTGGTAAGTCTAGTCGGGCGTTAAGATTATGTTACCAAACGACAAAGACTTAGCATATTTATTTAAATGGGAAAATAAATATGTGGCAAAGTAAGTCGGGTCGGTTAATAAGAAAACACTTTATATTGAGCGAAAAGATCCTAAGTATAATTATTTGAATGGGAAAATAATTATACATTGGGTGGAGTCGTGTCAAGTATAATGTTGTACAAGTCATAAAGAATATTTATAAGGATAATATATGACTTGTAAGGAAAGGGGGTAATCCATCGCCATTGAACCTAGGATACAAAACTATTAAACAGGAATTGGGATAAAGACGTGGTCGGGAAGTTGGGTGTACAACTTGCCAAGGCACATACACCATAGGTGTAAGTGACTTATAAGCCTAGAACCTTTGTAGGTACGGGATCACAAACCTTACTATTTTCTTTGAGCCAAGCACAGTTACAGGTGAGTCTCACGGCCCCATTTCTAAACTATTTAACGTTTTTACGGGGGAAAGATATGTTGGGATTGTATGACGGGTTGGATACTTGAGTAAAGATCGCCACTCGGGGTTGAGACCTCCCCACTATAATCATTTATTCAGGAATGAGAAACCAAAGGGATATTTGAATAGTACTATTGGTGCCTGACAAGGCCCACCCCTAATCGATAGCGTCGATTCTGCATCGGCGTATGCCTGGGTGCACTTATTCTGAAATAAAGTCGTAGAAATACCGAGTAACGACTTTGGGCGGGGGCATTATTAATTGTCTTGGTTTGGTTATAGGCTCAAGTCAATTGTAGGACTTTGCAACTCCTATAAATGTCATAACAAGGATATTCCCACTTTATAAAGATTTATTAAATTAAAACCTGTGAACTCACCAATATTTATATATTGACGATTTTCAAACATATCTTTCAGGTAATTGATTGATGGAAGTTAGCATGGCGAGCATGGTCGGGGATGTCTCCAAATTGGGCGTTGGGAATGTCGTGACGGGGTCTTATCTCTTTATTCCATGGATTTAGGGATAAAGGGAGAAGCCTCTTTATCATTTTCGAAAACAATTTATGATTATGTATGAATAATTTGACATGATTATTAGCATTGAATAAATGCCCGTTTTCTAATTAATATTGTGCTTTGCATTATTCTTGGCTTAATACTTTTGAACCGTCGCGCCACGTGTTTCCGCCTTAGACGTGGTGTGACAGAAAGTGGTATCAGAGCCAAGGTTATAGCGAATTAGCATTTTAAAAAAAAAAATCTAAACTATAACCAGATATGGTTCAAAATCTTTCAAAGTAAATGCGAAACGCAATAAAATAAATTTTTCCAACGACCATTTGGGTATATGGAGATTCCGACCAAGCTAGCCATGGTAAGTATGCGTATTATTTTTGTTAGAAGGTTAGGAAGAGTACCTTAGATATGTGCCTTAACTACCTAACGAATAATACTTAAATATTAGTACGGTTCTTTTTGCCAGGATGTCGAACGCAGGGAGCGTAGGACCAAGCTACGACAGTAGCCTCCAGATCATCCCAGCACCGCCAGCGGAGCCGATCGAGGTGGTGATACTCGATCCCGAGGATGATGAGATGGACGTTGATGTCGCCATGGAGGGCGCCGACGGAGATAGCTCCGACGAGACGGACCCGAGCGAGGACCCAGCGTGGGCCCCCGCTGGAGACGACATGGCCGCCGTGGCCGACCTACCGATGGCCGAGGCCGACTTGCCTCTAGTGCCATTCCAGGCAGCACCACTGCCAGCACTACCTATCCGCGCCGTCAGGGACTTCCCTGTAGGTTGCGCAGGTCCTTCGAGACCTATCCCTACACAGTCGGAGACTGTCGAGTCTCCATACGACCGACACGCACCCGTCGACCGTGAGCCTTTACCCACCCCACCTATCCCCGTTCCCTCCGGCATGAGGCTCGTGCCTGTCTGCCGGGGACACAACGGGTGGATCTCCGATGACTCTGACGATGAGTCAACTGCGTCGGTGGAGCACATTGCTGTGCCTATCCCACCAGCAGGCCAGGAGGAGCACGTTGCTCCGATGACAGGGCATGCTACCGCTACCCCAGCCACCTTACCTACCATGCCCGAGCCCATACCACAGGATGGGCCAGCTTCTACTGGGCACATCCTTGAGGGCAGCTCAGCCCGCAGCTCTGAGTTGCACCGAGCAGGACTGGCAGCTCATGCCACTGCTAGCCCTCCCACCCCTACCACTGTGATGTCTACTCTAGAGTGGGTCGCTGTCACCCAGCCACTCATGGTTCCACTCGCCGAGCTTATAGTCCCCACACCCTTATCCATGACACTACCCATCCCCACTTTTCCCACACTACCACCCCTACCCGAGATGCTCCCTACCCCACCACCTGCACCATTCAGTATGGATGCAGGAGCCCCATTTGTGACACCCCCATTTGCACCATATACTCTAGGCGCAGGAGACCCATACCAGGTACCACCCTACTGTTTCACTGGATTACCGGGCTTTGCCCCACCCTTCACACCACTACCCATACCCGATATCGTCGGCCCGTCTCAGCCGACATACACTGACATCCCCGGGCCGTCGCAGCCCCACGGGATGGCCCCACTGTCAGGACCCGCATGGTCCACGGTGATCTCACTGGAGAGAGATTTCCAGACCCTCACCGACACGGTGCAGCGCACCGTGAGTCAGATGGAGCAGCAGGCCCAGCTCATGTGGGTCAGGATCATTGATGCCAGGGATGCACTGGCACATTATGCTGAGGAGCTATTGAGCATGGATGCTCATTGTGGCCTTACGGGCGACGCACACTTTGCGCATCGCCAATTCTTGTACGATCGCATTATGGCGATCAGTATGACCATCAGCATGTGCGCACCTCAGTACCAGTACCAGCACCCGCCGCCGCCACCGCCACAGTAGCATCAGGGACGTTTTGGGAGATCACTCGCGGACATAGCAGTAGTAGTAGTAGTATGATAGCACAGCGTGGGTTATAGCACCCATCTGCATTTTTTTTGCCTAGCCGAGCGAGATTGTGCCGGCATATGACATTATATTTCTAGTGTATTTCAAAGAGCAATGTAAGAGGAAGGTATCCTCGGTTTTTGTTATTATGAACAAATCATTGTACTTGGTATTGAAATTAATGAAAGTTTTGTTATGGTAAAATATGTGTTGTGATTATCTACGATTATTACTACTTATTCTGTTTATGTTGTGATTGCGTGTTGTTATTATGGTGATTATTGTGTTCATATGTTGTGTGGTTGTTTATACTATATATGTGATGATATTGTATGAATGATTGTTGGAAATTAACCTTTGATATTGGTTATTGAAGAAACATGGCACCAGCCACAAGAAGCAACAGTGGGAATGAAAGACTACCCACGACACCTGAAGAGCTTGAAACCCTAGTTTCGGGACGTATCGCTCAGGCTCTCGCAGAACACAATGCCACGCGCACCGAAAGGTCGCGAGACCGAACCGGGAGCGACAGACGCGAAACCTCCCCTACTGGTAAGAAGACGTCGGGTATATGCGACAGGAGTCTTCGTGAAACTCCTACCTTATATTTAACATTGCTTTATTATTGCAGAAACGGCCTCACGAGAACGTGGCTGCACGTTTAAAGCTTTCCTGGACTGCAAACCACTGAATTTCAGCGGCACTGAAGGTTCTGTCGGACTAGTCAAATGGTTCGAGAAGACCGAAGCTGTGATCCGTATTAGCAGCTGTACCCCACGACAGGCTGTCATGTACGCCACCAACCTGTTTCTGGACCAAGTTCTGACCTGGTGGAACGACCAAGTGCAGACACTGGGAGATGATGCTGCTTACTCCTTATCATGGTTGGAGTTGAAAGAACTAATGATCGCCGAGTACTGTCCGGCAAGTGAAGTGCAGAAGCTAGAGACTGAGTTCTGGAACCTCACCATGGTTGGACCGGACGTAGCTGGATACACGTCCAGATTCCATGACCTCTCCCGATTAGTGCCTCGCCTGGTCACCCCGGAAAGCAAAAAGGTGGAAAGGTACCTCTTCGGACTGGCACCACAGATACGCGGCATGGTCACTGCTTCCAAGCCTACAACCATGCGCGAAGCCATCGATCTCGCCTTGAGCCTCACTGAAGACGCCATCCGAATGGGCACTCTAATCCGGAAAGTGTCAGGGTTGAAGCTTACTGAGTCCAGCAGTGTTGAGGGAAAGAATCTGGGTACAAGTTCAACCGTTGGGTCAAGTGAACATGGAAATAGGCCAAGGTTTGGGAAGCGTAAGCGCGACGAGAGGAAGAAGGATGGATCATCAGGTTCAGGGAAGAAGGGAAAAGGGTATGTAGCCACTGGACGTGGAAATAATGGGAAGCAAGGTTATCAGGGCAAGAACGAAGTAATCTGCGGTAAGTGCCGCCGTTCGGGGCACAAGACTGAAGACTGCAGATCAGGAGCGCCAAAGAACAGTGGAGCGAGGCCCTGTTTCTCATGTGGATCGCTCGATCATTGGAAGAGGGACTGCCCCAAACTTAACAACCAAGCCCGTGGGCGAGCGTTCGTGATTGGTGCCGGTGACGCACGACAAGACCCTAATGTGGTCACTGGTACGTTCCCTCTAAATGGTCATTATGCTTCAGTATTGTTTGATACTGGCGCTGATTTTAGCTTCGTATCTGTCGAATTTAAAAGATTACTTGGTTTAAAGACTAGTAGGCTAGACACACCATATTCCATTGAACTAGCTAACGGTAAGACTATAGAAACTCGAGAGGTAGCAAAGGGTTGTAAGTTGGATCTCTGTGGTCACAAGTTTGACATTGACCTTTTACCAGTCATACTGGGTAGCTTTGACATAGTCGTTGGCATGGATTGGCTATCCGCACACCGCGCCATCGTCGTGTGCAATGACAAAGTAATTCAAGTTCCCCTCGCGAGCGGTGAAACCCTATCGATTCAAGGGAAAGGCGTGGAACGCCACTGAGAATTATTACCAGCATGAAAGCCAGGAAGTGCCTAAGGAAAGGTCTCGTCGCATTCTTGGCGCACGTGGTAGACAAGAAGGCGGACGAGCGAAAGCTAGAAGACATTCCGATAGCCAGAGACTTTCCAGATGTGTTCCCAGAAGATTTGCCGGGATTGCCACCACCCCGACAAGTCGAGTTTCGTATCGACCTTGTTCCAGGAGCAGCACCGGTAGCGCGATCGCCATATCGCCTAGCTCCTTCTGAGATGCAGGAATTGTCTGAACAACTGCAAGAGTTGTTGGACAAAGGTTTCATAAGACCAAGCTTCTCACCTTGGGGAGCTCCCGTCTTATTCGTGAAGAAGAAGGATGGCACTTTTCGAATGTGCATTGACTATCGGGAACTGAACAAGCTGACTATTAAAAATCGCTATCCTCTTCCCAGGATCGACGATTTGTTTGATCAACTTCAAGGATCCAGTTTCTACTCCAAGATCGACCTAAGGTCCGGCTATCATCAGTTACGTATTCAAGAAGAAGACGTGCCAAAAACAGCATTCAGGACTCGTTATGGACACTACGAGTTTCTGGTTATGCCTTTCGGTTTAACTAACGCACCAGCTGTTTTCATGGACTTGATGAACCGAGTGTGCAAACCATACTTGGACAAATTTGTTATTGTCTTCATTGATGACATCTTGATCTACTCACGCACGAAGGAGGAACACGAGGAACATCTCCGATTAATCCTCGAGGTACTTCGCAAAGAGAAACTCTATGCTAAGTTTTCAAAATGTGATTTTTGGATTCGAGAGGTTCACTTTTTAGGCCACGTGGTGAATGAAAGGGGTATACATGTCGATCCCGCCAAGATCGAAGCAATCAAGAATTGGGACGCCCCTAGAACGCCTACTGAAGTACGACAATTTCTTGGCCTTGCGGGTTACTACAGAAGGTTCATCGAGAACTTTTCTAAAATAGCACAGTCCTTAACCATGCTAGCCCAAAAGGATAAGAAGTTTGAATGGACGGAAAAGCAGGAAGCAGCGTTTCAGTTGTTGAAGGATAAGTTATGTGGCGCACCAATACTAGCACTCCCCGATGGTACAGAAGACTTCGTAGTTTACTGTGACGCCTCTCATCAGGGATTGGGTTGTGTATTGATGCAGCGAGAGAAGGTCATAGCCTATGCTTCCAGACAACTAAAGCTTCACGAGAAGAATTACACCACACATGATCTGGAACTAGGAGCCGTGGTATTCGCACTCAAGATATGGAGACACTATCTGTACGGAACCAAATGTACGATCTTCACTGATCACAAAAGCTTGCAGCACATCTTTGACCAGAAGGAATTGAACATGCGACAACGGCGATGGGTCGAATTATTGAACGATTACGATTGTGAGATAAAGTACCATCCCGGGAAGGCGAACGTCGTAGCCGATGCCTTGAGTCGCAAGGAACGGGTTAAGCCACTGCGTGTCCGAGCTTTGGGTCTAACCATCCACACGAACCTGACTGATCGGATTCGTGAAGCTCAAACTAACGCTCTTAAACCCGAGAATGTCAAAGGAGAAAGATTGCGGAAGATGGTTGAGTCACTTGAGTCAAAAGCGGATCAAGCTCTGTATTTCATGAATAGAATTTGGGTACCAGTGTACGGTGGATTGCGTGAACTAGTATTGGCCGAAGCCCACAGTTCGCGATATTCGGTTCACCCCGGAGCAGACAAGATGTTCCATGATTTGAAGGAATTTTACTGGTGGCCGAATTTCAAGAGGGACATAGCGGCATATGTTGCACGATGCTTAACTTGCGCGAAGGTCAAGGCCGAGCATCAGAGACCATCCGGATTGCTCCAGCAACCGGAAATACCAGAATGGAAATGGGAAAGGATCACTATGGACTTCATTACCAAGTTGCCCAAGACAACAAGCGGCCATGACATGATCTGGGTAATCGTTGATCGATTGACAAAATCTGCACACTTCCTCCCCATTCGCGAAACGGATAAGTTGGAGAAACTAACTCGTTTGTACATTAAGGAAGTTGTGTCGAAGCACGGTGTACCTATTTCTATCATCTCCGATCGAGATAGTCGTTTCACCTCAAGATTTTGGGAAAGTCTGAATAAGGCCCTAGGTACTCGCCTCGATATGAGTACCGCATATCATCCACAAACCGATGGTCAGAGTGAACGAACCATCCAGACCCTGGAGGATATGCTACGGGCATGCGCAATTGATTTCAGCGGAAATTGGGATACTCACTTGCCACTGGTAGAGTTTTCGTATAACAACAGCTACCACACGAGCATTCAAGCTGCACCTTTTGAAGCTCTATATGGACGCAAGTGCAGATCGCCTCTATGTTGGGCCGAAGTTGGCGAAAAGCAACTTACCGGACCCGAAATCGTGCAAGAAACGACGGATAAGGTCTTTCTGATTAGAGAACGTCTCAAAGCGGCACGTGGCCGACAGAAAAGCTACGCAGACATGAGGAGGAAGCCTTTGGAATTTCAAGTCGGAGACAGGGTCCTACTAAAGGTGTCACCTTGGAAAGGTGTCGCGCGTTTCGGAAAGCGCGGAAAACTAAACCCACGATATGTTGGACCATTTGAAATCCTGTCCAGAGTAGGCCCCGTAGCATACAAGCTCAAGTTACCACAAGAACTTAACGGTGTACACGACACGTTCCACGTGTCGAACTTGAAAAAGTGCTTATCCGACGAAACCCTCATCATCCCCGCAGACGAAATCCACATTGACGACAAGTTACACTTCGTCGAAGAGCCAATCGAAGTAACCGATTGGAAGGTCCAAAAGCTAAGACGCAGTAAGATCAGATTGGTCAAAGTGCGTTGGAATGCCAAGCGTGGACCGGAGTTCACATGGGAAAGGCTGGACCAGATGAAGCAAAAGTATCCCGCCCTATTTAAGAAGACCCCTATACCGGACAGCTCAAAGTGAATTCCGGGACGGAATTCTCTTAACGGGGGGAGAATGTAACAACCGGCAAAATTAAGGTAATTCCGTACTAATTAATTAAACGCGATTAACGTAATTAACCGTAATTATGTGCTGAATATTTAATTGAGGCCTTAGAAAGATAGGAATTCCCAAATAATGCATAGGAATGCATGAGTTTAATAGCAAAGCATGATAGGATCGTGCGCAGACAAAACTATCCGGTATGGACACTGGCAATTACCCGGTAAAACTGAAATAAGCGAAACGAACACCGGACACCCGGAATATAAAATAAATAATATTTTCACAAAATATTATGAGTTTTGGAAACCCAAAGCCATACGTAAAAGCTTAATGCACAAATCTTCCGGTAACGAATAAAGTGCGCGTACCGCACCCGATACGCGCGTAACACGTAAATTCACCCGACAGAAACCGAAATAAATTATCAGTAATTTAACTGGACATAATTTTATAAATATTAACGGTATTTTAATATTGAGGATAAACGCGACGAAAATTCGAGAAATACCCGGGCGGTACCCGAAAGGAACTAACTTAACAAGTAATGGGGTATTATTTAGCAAAGTGGACCCCACCTAGACACCCCTTGGGGCCGGCCATGGCCCACCCAAGTGGGAGATTACTTGGGTTATCTAAATAAATCATTTGAAATAATATTAATCATGAGCTTGCATGTAATAAGATTGGACAAGGGAATTAACCCAATCATTTCTCCTCCCTCTCTCAAAAAAATCGGCCCATACACCCTCTTAATATCCTTATAAGATTTTCATAATCTAACAAATCCTTCCATAATCTCACTAAGATACTCACCCAATCCTTGCAAGATATTGGTAATCTTTGGAAGATTAAGTAAGATAGCATAAATACACTTGATGAACACTTGAAGAAAAACACAAAAATTCTCTTCTTTTCTTCCTCTTGGCCGTGGCTTTCCACCCCCACATTAACACCTTTCTTTCAATTTTTACTACTCCAAATTACCTCTAGTTCATCCTCATTCAAACCCCTCTTGTGTGTTAAGAGCTTGGAGCATAACCCACTTGGAAGAACACACTAAACCACACCCAAAATCCAAGATTTTGTCTTCCCTAGCCTTGAGCTAGTTGTAAGTCTTGCATTGTTTTATTAATTTAAATATCTTGTTTTTGTGCTATGATGCAAGTTGTACAATGTGGGTAATAAAAATGAGTTTTAAATAAGTAATGGGTTTTTATTAAAAATGAAGATGAGAGAATAGTAATATGATGAAATCTTAGTTATTTTTAATAAAAGTAGTATTTTGAAGAAAGTGTAATAATAAGAACATGTTTGGATGATTGAAGATGAGAAAAGCAATATTTTGAAAAGTGACTTGAATATGATGAAAAGTGGTTTTAATCATCTTAGGATGATATAATAAAGTCATAAAAATATTAAAATGGATTAGAAAGCCATAGGTGGAAAAATTAGTTCTTCAAAGTCCACTCACTTGGATGAGTGAAAGTTTGATGTTTTGGATAAAAATATGAAATAAACATGTTAGTGATATCTAGAATGGATTAAAAGAGCATTAGAAGTAAAAAGAGGTAAAAACAATTAATCATGGTGAAAAGGATTCTTCAAAGTCCACTAAAGTGGAAGAAAAATAATAACCATGAAAGATTTAGGGAAAAATGCTACAAGTGTAAATTAAAGGATTAATATGACAACCTTGGAAACCAATGGACTAAAATAAATATTTTAGAAAGTTATTGGACCAAAAACACAAAGATGGAAATATCGGTGTCAAAAAGTGTAAGTAATGATTTACAAGGTTGAGTTGGTAAATAATAATAGCCTACTTGGGCATTTTAAGTAAAAAGTATATTTTTATAAAATGGACGTTTTATAAAAATAAATGGAGTCACGCGACAATTTCATAAAGAAAGATTTTATAAAATAAATACTTGTAAAGACTTGTACAAAAATAAGGTACTTTTATATAAATGGGAATATAAAAGTATCGGGGACGTTTTTGGTAACAAGTTGGACGAGTCGGACTAAAACGTTAACTAACAAACTTAGTTACACGAACCAACGTAAACGGACTTATTACGTCGAGATAAAAATATACATATATATTTTACGGAAATAAAATATATATAACAAGGGTGAAACGTGCGTAACACTTTCCTAAGTGTAGTAACAATATTCGTGGAAAAGAGAAACATAACGTAACAAACTAAAAACGCTAAACGACACATGAAACTTAACAAGTAGTATCCACGCGATGGTATATGTACATATACTCGTTTCCGACGAAATTCTAGTACATCTATTTAAATGGGAAAATAGATATGCGAGAAGGAAAACCGAGACGAGTAGATGAGATATATCTACGAACGCGTGAATACCGACAAGATTCTAGTACATTTATTTAAATGGGAAAATAAATGTACGGTGTGGTAAGTCTAGTCGGGCGTTAAGATTATGTTACCAAACGACAAAGACTTAGCATATTTATTTAAATGGGAAAATAAATATGTGGCAAAGTAAGTCGGGTCGGTTAATAAGAAAACACTTTATATTGAGCGAAAAGATCCTAAGTATAATTATTTGAATGGGAAAATAATTATACATTGGGTGGAGTCGTGTCAAGTATAATGTTGTACAAGTCATAAAGAATATTTATAAGGATAATATATGACTTGTAAGGAAAGGGGGTAATCCATCGCCATTGAACCTAGGATACAAAACTATTAAACAGGAATTGGGATAAAGACGTGGTCGGGAAGTTGGGTGTACAACTTGCCAAGGCACATACACCATAGGTGTAAGTGACTTATAAGCCTAGAACCTTTGTAGGTACGGGATCACAAACCTTACTATTTTCTTTGAGCCAAGCACAGTTACAGGTGAGTCTCACGGCCCCATTTCTAAACTATTTAACGTTTTTACGGGGGAAAGATATGTTGGGATTGTATGACGGGTTGGATACTTGAGTAAAGATCGCCACTCGGGGTTGAGACCTCCCCACTATAATCATTTATTCAGGAATGAGAAACCAAAGGGATATTTGAATAGTACTATTGGTGCCTGACAAGGCCCACCCCTAATCGATAGCGTCGATTCTGCATCGGCGTATGCCTGGGGTGCACTTATTCTGAAATAAAGTCGTAGAAATACCGAGTAACGACTTTGGCGGGGGCATTATTAATTGTCTTGGTTTGGTTATAGGCTCAAGTCAATTGTAGGACTTTGCAACTCCTATAAATGTCATAACAAGGATATTCCCACTTTATAAAGATTTATTAAATTAAAACCTGTGAACTCACCAATATTTATATATTGACGATTTTCAAACATATCTTTCAGGTAATTGATTGATGGAAGTTAGCATGGCGAGCATGGTCGGGGATGTCTCCAAATTGGGCGTTGGGAATGTCGTGACGGGGTCTTATCTCTTATTCCATGGATTTAGGGATAAAGGGAGAAGCCTCTTTATCATTTTCGAAAACAATTTATGATTATGTATGAATAATTTGACATGATTATTAGCATTGAATAAATGCCCGTTTTCTAATTAATATTGTGCTTTGCATTATTCTTGGCTTAATACTTTTGAACCGTCGCGCCACGTGTTTCCGCCTTAGACGTGGTGTGACACAGAGGCTAGGGATTTTAATGGTTTTATAGATGAGTCGAATCTTCATGAATATAGTCTTAAGGCCGCAACTTTACATATGTTGTTGGTGACAAACTGAGCCGTATTGATAGAATTTTGGTTTGTTGGAATTTCTTGAATGAGTGGCCGAATGCGGAGTATAAGGCTTTACAAAGGGATAAGTCGGATCATTGTCCTTTGCTTCTTAAAACGGTCTCTAGGAACTTTGGGCCGAAATCATTTCGTTTTTTTAATTCCTGGTTAGATCGGGAAGATTTTAAAGATGTGGTAGATAAACCGCTAGAGGGGTTTAATGTTACGGGGAATCCGGATTTCGGTTTTTGATAGATAAGGTATGTGGATGTTAGCTGGGGATTTTAACGTGGTCCGTAGGAAAGACGAAAGAAGGAATTCGGTTTTTAATGGTGCAGAGGCTAGGGATTTTAATGGTTTTATAGATGAGTCAAATCTTCATGAATATAGTCTTAAGGGCCGCAAATTTACATATGTTGTTGGTGACAAACTGAGCCGTATTGATAGAATTTTGGTTTGTTGGAATTTCTTGAATGAGTGGCCGAATGCGGAGTATAAGGCTTTACAAAGGGATAAGTCGGATCATTGTCCTTTGCTTCTTAAAACGGTCTCTAGGAACTTTGGGCTGAAATCATTTCGTTTTTTTAATTCCTGGTTAGATCGGGAAGATTTTAAAGATGTGGTAGATAAACCGCTAGAGGGGTTTAATGTTACGGGAATCCGGATTTCGGTTTGATGGTGAAGTTCAAAAAATTGAGGAATATCATCTCGGGTTGGAATAAAGAGTTGAAGGTTAAGGAGGCAGAGGAAGAAGTCGCTTTAAAAAAAGAGTTTGAAACCTTGGAGTGTACTTTAGAAGAAAGGAGCCTTACTGAAGAGGAGTTGTGGGTGTATGACGAAATCAAAAGGAGATTAAAACGAATTAGAAGGTTTCAAAAGTAAAGATTTGAGGCAAAATGCTAGGGATAAATGGGCTCGGCTAGGGGATGCCAACACTCGATACTTCCATGGTCTTATTAATAAAAGAAGGGTAAGTAATTTTATTCCTGGATTGATGAGGCAAGGGGAGTGGATTTCTACACCAAACGAGATGAAAAAATACGTTCTTAGCTTTTTTCGGCGGCGCTTCTCGGAGATATTAAGATTAGGCCATTTTTGGAATGTTATGATTTAAGTAGATTAAAGGTCGAAGATTTGACAGGGCTGGATATTCAGTTTACGACTAAGGAAATTAAAGATGCGGGTTTGAATGTGGGTGAGATAAGGCGCCAGGTCCTGACGGTTTCAACTTTCATTTCATTAAGAGATTTTGGGGTATTTTTGAGGACGATTTTGTGAGGATATTTCATCATTTTTACGATACAGGTTCATTTAGTAAAGGTGTGGCTTCTTCCTTTATAACTTTGGTGCCGAAGATATTAACTCCAACGGAACTTGGTGAGTATCGCCCGATTAATTTAATTGGTATTATTAGTAAGGCGATATCGAAAGTGTTGGCGAATAGGTTGAAATTGGTGATTGGTAAAGTCATTTCTGAAAATCGCTCTACTTTTCTTGGTGGGAGGTACATTCTAGATGGGCCTTTTATGGTTAATGAAATTATAACTTGGGCAAGAAGGTCGAGGAAAGAGATTTTTATGTTTAAAATAGATTTTGAAAAAGCGTATGATAACGTGAATTAGAACTTTCTGATCAACACAATGAGACAGATCGGTTTTTCGAATAAGTGGTGTCAATGGGTTTATGGTGTTTTGGCTTCAGCTCGCTCTTCGATCTTAGTTAATGGATCGCCTACTTTCGAGTTCGAGTGCAAGAAAAGTATTAGACAGGGTGATCCCCTATCCCCGTTTCTATTTGTTATTGTTATGGAGGCATTCTTATGCCTATTCAAGAAGGCGAATGTTATTGGATCTTTTGATGATATTCGTCTTCCAAATAATGGTTCGGTTATGAATAATCTCCTATATGCTGATGATGCTATTATTTTGGGTGAATGGTCCGCTTTCAATATCATTAATTTGAAGAGGATTCTTAGAATTTTTCAGCTTTGCCCGGGGATGAAAATTAATATCCATAAATCTACGCTATTTGGGATTGGCAAAAATAATGAGGACATTGTTAGGATGGCCGATTCATTGGGATGTAGGATGGGTGATATTTCGTTCATTTACTTAGGAATCAAGGTTGGTGCGAATATGAATAGAGTGGTTAATTGGGATCCGGTTGTTGAGGTTTTCCGTAAGCGGTTATCTAAGTGGAAAGCGGATTCGTTATCTATTGGAGGGAGGGTTATCCTTATAAAGTCGGTTTTAGAAAATTTACCGACGTATTACTTCTCTTTGTTTAAGGCGCCTAAGAAGGTTATTAATCCGTTGGAAGCTCTAATCAGAAGACTTTTATGGGGAGACAGTCAAGAGGTGAAAAAACTTCATTGGGTGGCGTGGGATAGGGTTGCTAGTCCTAAGGAGGTTGGGGGTTTGGGGATAAAAAAATTGGATATTACTAATCAAGCTCTTTTGGTGAAGTGGTTATGGAGATACAAGAATGAAGATCAAGCTCTTTGGAAGTAGATGGAAGATGAGATTCATGGTAGTAGGCGGAGATGGGACTTGTTACCGGTTAACTCTTCTTTGGGGGGGGGGGTTGGAAACGTCTACTGGAGGCGGCCAAAAAAATAAAAGTTAATGATCAGAAAATCCTTGATAATATGCAGGTGGAAGTTGGTAATGGTGATTTACTCGGTTTTGGATAGATATATGGTTCGGACAATCCTCGTTGAAGGATAAATATCCAGCGCTGTTTCGGTTGGAGAGGAACAAGACCTGTACGGTTGCTGAAAGAATGAGCCGGATGGGTCGAAGGTTCGTTTGTCATTGGGACTGGTTGAACAGTCCCTCATCTGCGCAACAACTTATGGAATTGACGGATTTTTTTGGAATTGACGGATAGTAGGTTAAGGAACGAGGGTCGGTTTTTAACACAAATGAAAGATAATCGGTACTCGAGGGCTAACAAGGAAAAATCGTTTTCAGTTGCTGATGTGAAGACATGGATAGAGAATGGAGTCGCTCGAGGCAATTGGTTCAAGATGGAGTGATGCAAGTGGGTGTCGTACAAGTGTAGCATATTTTGGTGGCATATAGAAATGGACAAAATTCCGACTAAATGTGCTTTAAGGAGAAGAAACATTCATGTGGATAGTGATCTTTGTGTTTTTTGCGAAGAGATGGAAGAGACAACGGAACATCTTTTTACGGTATGCGCGTTTACTTTTGGAATTTGGCAAGGTATCTCGAATGGTGTAATATTCCTAGTATTTTTGTTTTCGATATTCACGACCTGATTGAGCATTACAAGAGGATTCTTGGATCGGCTATGAAGAGAAAGGTTTTTCAAGGCATAGTTATTATCACCTGTTGGCGGATATGGAAGGCCAAAAACGAAAATACTTTTTCAAGTATTCATACGACGGTGGTTTCAATTGTGGCAGACATTAAAGCTTTAGGATTTCTATGGTTTAAAAATAGATTTAAAGATAATTTGGTGGATTGGACGAAATGGTGTAGTTTCGATTTCATGTAATTAGTGTCTGTTTTGCCTTAGCAGTCTCCGTCTTGAAGGTTGTTTTGGCGTTTTGTTGGTTTCGTTAATGAAAGTTATTTTTCAAAAAAAAAAAAAAAAAAAAAATTTCCCAAGAATATTCCATAAAAAAAAACATTGCAAAATTAAACAAAACATCACCATATTCATGTCTTGTCCGAACATCTTCACGGGTCACATAAATAAACAAATAAATAATAATAATAATTGTGACATTTTTATCCATAGATCCCTCCACCGCTACAACTTTTATCAATCGATAGCATCTATAACCGCACACACATAACCAACCCATCACCGCCATCATGGGTCGTCGCTCAATTGCTTGCTGATGATGGATGCATCTTTACTTCAAATAAATAAATAAATACCACTACCCACTCTCTCTCTCTCTCTCATCCAGCCCCCATTTTCTCTCTCTAAACTAAACCCCTTCAAAACCGTCTTCTTTCCTCGTCACCTATCTTCTTTTTTTTTTAAATTAATCCCATTTTTTTATTCACCCAATTCAGCACACGGATAATCTTTAATAAAAAAGATTGCATCTTTCTTTTTTTTTTTAATTTTAATTTTATTAGATGGCGGCCAGTGCAAACCCTTCTGCTAATAATAATAATAATAATAATATTGAATCAACCAGTAATGGAAATGGTACCACCGCCAACGGTGGTGGTGGTACGGCGGTGCCGGATAATTCGGTGGTGGGTCCTACTCAATCTGCTTTGAGGCATAACCCGGGTCTTTCTGTTGAGTGGGCTGCTGATGAACAGTCCCTTTTGGAAGAATTGCTTACAAAGTATGTAATTTTCTTTTATTTATTTATTTATTTTTATTGCATAATTTTTTTTTAGGGTTTTTGGTGTGATTAGTGAATTGGGATACTGAAAGGTGGGATTTTGTGGAATCTTTTTTGTTGGGGAGATTTTAATATTTTAGGATTGATAATTAACATGATATTCGTAGGGTTTGATGATATTGGTGTTTTTTTTTTTTTTTTTTTTTTTTGATGCTACAAAAGCCAACATTCTAAATATAGTATATTTGAAGTTGGAGAACAGTGTACAGATGAATTAGAATTATATCTTTGTTTTTGTTATGTTAAAATTATGAGATTTTAGTAAATTGGAAGCTATGTTTTAGGGCAAAAAGATGGAGTATACCATGACCTTGATGTGGTGATAAAAATGTGTTTTTTTGTTGAATGTTTAGAGGGTGTTTGGGATTGAGTTTGGAAATGCAAAAGTGCTTTTGGTCAAAAGTGCTTATTTGCTTATGACTCTTTGAAAAGGAGTTTTAAAAAAAGTGTTTGGATTAGCTTTTCGGATGAGAAACGTCAAAAAGTCAATAACTTGTTGTTTTTTAACTTAACTTATTGTGAATATTGGCTGTCTACATCTTACCCTCCTCAGACCCTACCTTAGCTTTGCTATAGGTGGGATTAACTGAGTATGATGATGATGATGATGATGATGTGGTAAATTTGTAATTTTTTTTCCAAAAGTCAAAAGCCAAAAGCCAAAAGCCAAAAGTCAGGATTTCTAATGTTTCAAAAACAACTTTTCCACCCTTAAAAGCCAAAAGTCAAAACAGAAAGTGCTTTTGGGTTACACAAATAGCTTATCGACTTATTGGCTTTTCCAAAAAGCCAATAAGTCAATAAGTTGTTTTGAAACTCAATCCCAAACACCCTCTTAATATTATTGATGGCAAAATTTAAAGACTTTTAGATACTTTACTTTCCAATAACGAGATACAAGCTTTGTTTTAAGGGGCATTTTCCGCCACATTAGCATCATAGCACCCCTACAAAAAATGTGTAATGGTTAACGCCCCTTAATGCCCTTTCAATCATTACTTTCCATATTTTTTCTCCTCTTTGGGCATTATACTAGAAATGCCACTCCCCCTTCATGCCCCTATAATGCCTAGGGACAGTGTCGAGGGCGTTATCAAGCTCATTCATGCCCCTATAATGCCCATTACACATGGTCTTAGAAGTTATCTTTCGGTGAGTTAGAACATAGTTGTCAATAGCAAATAGCGGATGATAGCGACAAGTTGCCGATACGCTACGTAGCGATAGCGATGAAATAGCGGGCGCTATTTCACATTTAGCGATTCACTAGAAGAAAATTTTAGAGATATTTTATATGTATATTTTACCAAAAAAAATTAAAAAAAAAAAACAAAAATCTCACTATTTCCCGCTATTTGTCGCTATCAACCATATAGCGACATATGAGCGCTACGCTCCGCTATTCGCTATAGCGGGCGCTATGGTCGCTATTAACAACTATGGTTAGAAAGCGCAGTTTGGTTAAAGTCGCATATACAATGTTTTTTTGAGTATACTGTGAAAACATCAAAATAAAGCGTAATTCGTTCAATTCTTTTACAAAATTTTGTTAATTGGTTTTGGGATTTTGGAAATGTAAACATAATTAAATGCCTTGTAAGTATATAGAAAGAACACATTCTTACAAGTAAGTCTTGTACGTAAACGTAGGTATGGATGTTTTGGAAATTAGATGTGTGATTACTTCTCATTTGCTTGGTTTTAAAAAGCGCTAGGCGCACAAAAGCGACGAGGTCTAAGCGCATCGCGCAAAGCGCAAAAAGCGCGGGATTTTTGTACCCGAAGCGCACACTAATTATATAATTTTTTTTTATATATTCCATGAGTTTTTTAGCTTCATTTACCCAAAATATAGCTATAAATAAGGTTTTTATGCGATTTTACCTATATGTAAAAGCCAAAGCCAAAAACACCAAGGTACAACTTTTTAAAACCCAGCTCATTTGTGTGCTTGAGCTTATACTTATTGTGATTTGTGTATGCTCTTATCAGTTATCGCCATTCACCAACATTTGTATTGCCTAAACAAACGTAGCAAAGTTACGTTAATTTGGTATCTTTAATTAATATGTTTTAATAAAATGCAGATATGCCTCAGATAGTGCTGTATTGCGTTATGCCAAGATTGCAAAGAAGTTACAAGACAAAACAGTCCGGGATGTGGCTCTTCGTTGTAGATGGATGACGGTATGATCTATTTTCCTCTTGTATATTTTCTTTTCCCATTTTATTTTATATTTATGGAGATCAGATTCATGTTTCAAATTAACAATAACTGATTTTCATTTTTTTATTAAGTAAACCAACTTACAGACACTATAACACTTGCAACTCTATGTTCCTGCTAACCATTCTGCTTAGTTATAATATATAAAGTAGACGGTAAATGTTCACGTTACTTGCTGGTCATAAAACCGAATTCCTTTTTCATGTACTTTCTGGCCTTAAGGAGATCCTATTAGACTATATATCATAGTTATCAAAGGCGTGAGGCGCACTCAAGGCGCTTAGGCTCCGCATGTGGCCTAGGCGAGAAGCGCAAAAAAAGCGCGGGCCTGAGGAAAAAAAGCGCAAATAAAAAAATAAAAAAAAATCACCAAATCATTACAAATAACAATCATCTTCATAAAATAATGTAAATATAAACTGACTGATTTAGCCATACCTGCTAAAAGGATTAACACGCCTTTGATAACTATGTAGTAGACAAAATCAGTAGATGGTAAATGGTAAATCAATTGGTAAATCAATGAGGTGTCAGGTGAGGTGTTTATATATTGAAGAATAATTCAATATCTATAAGTGTTTTAAAAATCAAATACATTAAAAAAAAGATTTGATTGAGATTTAGATATATCTCTATAAATTGGTAAGTATTGGTCGATTATATTAGTCATATATTAGGTTTTAAAAATCAGACTGTGGCTTTTTTTATCTAGGAGGGAAAAGCGAGATCTGGTGGCTTCTAGAAAATTGGTCGCCTAGGCGGTCAAGGCGATGGCTTTTGATAACTCTGCTATATATTATAGTGCCCCTCTTTAAGACAATTGGGCATAACATTCTTGCTCAATCAATGTCTCGAACATTGTGGCCAAATGGATCATTTAAAAAGACTCCGTTTCCATATTAACTTATATGAAAGTGCGGTGGTGACTGTTTATAATTCTCAAAGTAAATATATAATCTTGTCAAGTTATGATTAAGAATAACCGTTTGACCATCTTCTTTTTGTCAAAAAATAATTGTGTAAGCTAAAAGTAGGCCTTTAAAAGAACCGAACGGCAGCTTGCTTGTGTTTGTTCAACTTTAGCTGAACAAATGAATGAACGCAGATTAAATGAATGGATTTTCTTGTGGTGTGCATTTGGATAAGAAAATGAGTGGGTTCATGTTTGTTCGTATATTATAAACGAACATTAATGAATGTAAATGAATAGGACCGAGCACAAACGGACATGTGAACACCAATTAAAAGTAAAAAACAATAAACACAGAGAAGTCCAAATGCCATAAGTAACTTCTTAAAAGTAAACTGTATAGGATGGACTTGGCTATAAAACGAACCATGATGAAGCATAGTTGTTAATAGCGACCATAGCGCCCGCTATAGCGAATAGCGTAGCGTAGCGCTCATGTATCGCTATATGGTTGATAGCGACAAATAGCGAGATTTTTCTATTTTTAGTATTTTTTTTTTATTTTTTTGGTTAAATATTCATATAAAACATCTCTAAAAAGTTCTTCTAGTGTATCGCTAAACATGAAATAGCACCCGCTATTTCATCGCTCTCGCTACGTAGCGTATCGGTAGCTTGTCGCTATTGTCAACTATTCGCTATTAACAACTATGTGATGAAGGAATATATAAATAATGTAAATGAATGAACTGGGCATGTGATCATGTTCATTTATTTGATTAAATAAACAATAAATAATAATATTGTTCATGTTCATATATAAAATAAACAAACATCCTGCAGGACAACTCCTGAACGATTCACTAAACGTTTGGTCGGTTTACTGGCCTACTAAAAATGAAACAGAACTAAGTTACATTCTGGTTAATTTATAGGGCTAAGTTTGCACAATTTTCTTCGTTGTATTTACAGAAAAAGGAAAATGGTAAGAGAAGGAAAGAGGATAATAATTCAAGGAAGAACAAAGATAAAAAGGTACACTTTATGGCTTTTCAATGTATCATTTTTTTTTTCTCGCCAAAATCGGTAAAAGGGTAGAAGCAGGTGGAATTCTTTTTGCATGAATTATGGGGGTGTTTGGGATTGATTATTCAAAACAGATTATGCGTTTCGGAAAAGCAGGGGAGGAGTTGCTTATAGATTATTGCGTTTTGGTAGCATAAAAAACTGATTATCTGCTTTTTCAAAACGCCATCTCAAACACTAAAAACTAATTATCTACGTTTTCAAAACGCAATAATCTAAAAATCAGATTCAAAATGCAAAATCCCAAACACCCTCTATATCATTTTAAAGCAAGCAGGGCATCTTGAAGGCTAATTATTCTTTATTTTTTTTCTTTTTACCTTCAGGAAAAAGTAACCGAGCATTTGGCAAAGTCATCTTCCCATACTACAAACCGTGCCAATGGCCCACCATATGCTCAATCAGCAGCCTCTATGGACAGCGATGATGGTATCTCTTACAAAGGTTGGTGCATTTTTTGGTTAATATTATTTTCAGTTAAGTTATATTATGGTTGAGAAAACAATGATATATTTCTAGTGATTAATATAAAATATTATTTTTCAAATCAAACAAGTAATATATTATATACACAGTACTCACTATACAATATGTTTGCTTTGTTAGTGATATCAATGCATTATTTGTTTAATTCTCATTAGATTTTAATCAACTTGTAATTTGTGGGCGTTTCTTGATGCAGCAATTGGTGGTACGGCAGGGCAGCTTCTTGAGCAGAATGCTCAGGCGTTCGATCAAATTTCTGCAAATTTTGCTGCTTTTAAGGTAAACATGCAGTGTTGTTGAATTAGAACATCAAGTTTTTGGTCAGTTAGACTTCCTTAAATTCGAAACTCGATACATATTAATTAAATTTCAAATTTATGACATTTATACCCTTCTTTTAGAACTTGCATTAGAATGCGAGTATTGAGTGCAAGCAGAAAGAGAAGGGTCATATTAAAAATTATAAATTAGAGTAAAGTACACGGATGGTTCCAGTGGTTTACCAAAATTTTGGATTTGGTCCCTAGCTTTCCAAAAGTACACGGACGGTTCCTGTGGTTTGCACTTTGTAACACGATTAGTGTCCAGCCAACAAATCTGAAGGTTTCATTAAGTCCCAAGTTAGGGACTAAATGTGTTACCAAGTGCAAACCATAGGGACCATCCATATACTTTTGGAAAAGGCCGGAGACTAAATGCGTTACAAAGTGCAAACCACAGGGACCATCCGTGTACTTTACTCTTTACTCTGTAATCTATCAAGTGCTTCTATGAAATTTTATGCAATTTGAATGTGTATATATCATATTATTTTTTGGGCGGGTAAATATGATATTATGCAAATTTTTAGGGTTACATATGAAATCAGTCCTTTATTATTCTGGATCTGATGAGAGGAGTAAATGTGAGTCTCATTTTCGAGATGAAAGTTTGATGCATAGACCATCCTAAAATTGCTTAAGTAATATACTAAATAGTATTGTAATCGTATTTAACACGCCAACTGTTTATAAAAGTTGTAAAAGCTGGAAAAAATTGTTCAGGATCAACCCCACACAATTTGTTTTGACCCACTAGTCGGCCTGCCCATTTTGCCATCTTTAAGACCGGAGCCAAGAATTACTTGCAGTTTAGCAAAAAGTCTATTTTACCCCTGTATGATGGTCTCTTTTCTTTTGTGGCAGGTGCATGAGAACATCAACCTCTTCTGCCAGGCACAAAATAATATCGTCTCAATCTTGAACGAGTATGTCATCTTCCTTGCACCGCGTTTGACATCAACTTGCATATTATAAGTCATGTGCCTAAAAAAATATCTTTTTCTTGGATTTTTCAATTAAAATTAAAAATCTAATCTATGTAGTATGTTTAAATTTATATGATTTGGTTGCGAATTGCCAGCTTAAATGACATGCCGGAGATAATGAAGCAAATGCCACCGCTACCTGTAAAGCTTAATGAGGAACTCACCAACTCCATGCTTCCCCAATCATCTTTAGCTAAAAAAGGTTGAATCTTTTTTGGGTTCTTGCTTCAAACCTGGAGATGATGATGATGACGAAGATGATGATGTTTCCAGTTACTTGTCGAAATATCGTTTAGATGAGTTACTCGTGTTTTTCATGGTAGATGTTTGTGAATACGTGTGTAGCTGTGTCCGAAGAAAGATTCTGTAAATTGCGGTAGGATCGAATCAAGTTGATTCAAAGTTTGTTTAGTCTTTACGAAGGCGAATTATAATTAAGTTTGAAAAATGAAATAAGAACGTTTATAAAAATAAGTTACTAAAACAAAATGCTATGTATTTACGCGCATATTCTTGGTTTAGTGTCGGTTAATAATATTGTAGCTAACAGATTGAACGGTGTGTAGACGGGACACTACTCCGTTCTTGCTTTATTGCCCCTGTCTCTACCCCCCCCCCCTCCCCTCCCCCGTCTTCGGTTAATAATATTGTAGCTAACAGACTGAACGGTGTGTAGACGGGACACCACCCCGTCCCTGCTTTATTGCCCCTGTCTCTACCCCCCCCCCCCCCCCCTCTTCCCCTTAACGCCAATAGTAGTATATCCCCAACGGCTATATTATTATTATAAAATCCAAATTTTCACTCATATTTTTATACCACACCCACTATCTCCATCTACTTTTTCTCAAA
Organism: Ambrosia x helenae; assembly: GCA_030844895.1. NCBI lineage: Eukaryota > Viridiplantae > Streptophyta > Magnoliopsida > Asterales > Asteraceae > Ambrosia > Ambrosia x helenae. The sequence continues at coordinate 339,397 of JAUTDX010007255.1, forward strand.
TTAAAAAATATTATGGATCCATTCAATCAAAACAACTCAAATAGCCCGAATTCAAACATGAATCCATTCTCCGTACCGATTTACACGTCGGTAGTCGAGCCACCATTATCGCAACAAGTACCTCCATTACGGATTTACGGGCGATCCAACAAATGCAACAAAACTCGATAGCTTTCGTTCAATTCAATCCAATGCAATACATGCAAATGCAACAATCGTGTCCGAAGAAAGATTATGTAAATTGCGGTAGGATAGAATCAAGTTGATTCAAAGTTTGTTTAGTCTTTACGAAGGCGATTTATAATTAAGTTTGAAAAATGAATTAAGAAAGTTTATAAAAATAAATTACTAAAACAAAATGCTATGTATTTACGTGCATATTCTTGGTTTAGTGTCGGGTTAATAATATTGTAGCTAACAGACTGAACGGTGTGTAGACGGGACACCACCCCTCCTTGCTTTATTGCCCCTGTCTCTACCCCCTCCCCGTCTTCGGTTAATAATATTGTAGCTGACAGACTGAACGGTGTGTAGACGAGACACCACCCCGTCCCTGCTTTATTGCCCCTGTCTCTACCCCCCCCCTCCCCCGTCTTCCCCTTAACGCCAAGAACGAGCCAATCAAAGGTTTTCTTCTTTTCTTAATTTTTTTTTGGAACGTTGCACAACAGTAGTATATCCCCAACGGCTATATTATTATTATAAAATCCAAATTTTCACTCATATTTTTATACCACACCCATTATCTCCATCTACTTTTTCTCAAATTAAAAAAATATTATGGATCCATTCAATCAAAACAACTCAAATAGCCCAAATTCAAACCTGAATCCATTCTCCGTACCGGTTTACACGTTGGTAGTCGAGCCACCATTATCGCAACAAGTACCTCCATTACGGATTTACAGGCGATCCAACAAATGCAACAAAACCCGATAGCTTTCGTTCAATTCAATCCAATGCAATACATGCAAATGCAACAATCGTTTCAAACTAGCCAACAATTTTCTGCACAACCACCTCCCATAGAGGTGGAGGATGAAGATGAAGAAATAATTCCCGAAACTCAAGCTACGCCACCCATCGAAAAAGCTAAAGGCAAACGCAAAGGTAAACCTAGAGAGAAAGGTACGGGCCGTGGTAATCCGAAAGATAGAGTAGCCAAGCCATGGTCCGATATTGAAGAGGAGGCGTTAGCTAAGGCGTGGGTTGCGTCATCAAAACGCGCCGCAGTTTGTATTTTCGGATTCCTCACCTGTACCTCCAGATATTCAACAGGACCATGGTTATGTTCGGCATTCCTCACATGTACCCTCCAGGCGTCACGTTTCCCGTCATATAACCCGATCACTAGAAAAGGGCAACCAATTTTTTGGCTGCCTGTTTTCCTCTCGGTGGCTATACTCTTGTGCTCGCGACCACAGTTGCACACTAGCCAAACCTTCACGTCCAAATCATCAACTTTTTTGGATCGTTGGGTCACAATGATGTAACCGTTATCTTTTCCCATTTTCTTAACCCACGTAACCAAATCTTTTCGGGAAACGAAATCTTGTTCAGTTTCATACGAAACTTGCGAAACACCGTGGTTGCTTGTCTGAAACATGCAAGTTGTGGGTTGCTCTTCTCGAACTTGCGGGTTTTGTCTCGGGTCGTACGAAGAGTACTTCGGTACGTACGCATACTCACCATCGTGCTTGTAGTGCTGGTAGGTTTCCCCTACGTATGAATGTTCAACATTGGGTTCATAGCACGGTTCGTTCAGGTCTGGCAACAATGGTTTTTTGTAACCAGACACAACCTCTTGAGAATAAGGAATACGTGCTGCTTCACAATCAGGAATACCTGTCTTCTCGTGAGAATTAGGAATACCGGATTCATCGAAAATATTAGCCCACCATGCCATTTTGGAGAAAAAAAATAGCCCACCATAAAATTGAGAGAAAAAGAAAAATTGACGTAAATTCGTCGGTTTGAAAAATGAAGAAGAAAGGAAGGAAGAAGAAGAAAATGAGGAAAATAATCAACTTTGATTAAATATGACTCGTATTGGTCTATGTGAGAATGTAGAGTACGAGTGACAGTTGCTTTATGTTACATCGTACCGGACATCGTACGAGTATTCCTCGTATTGGTCTATACGAGGGATATGACACCAATCATTAGTCTGCCAAGTTGACTGAAAAGGACGCACGTGAACCCTATATGCATCGTATTGGCCAATACGAGGCATATATGGTTTTTTCTTTTGTCAGATTGTTGTCTGAATAGGGGACAATAAAGCGTATATGCCTCGTATAGATCTATACGAGGCATACCTAGGGTGTCAATTTAATTTTTTTGGGGTGTCGAAATAGTACAACCCTAAGACTATAAGGAGTGGTGGGGGGGGGGGGAGAGGGGGATGAAGCGCCATGTGGCACTTGTGGGACCCTTGTGGGGGGGAAAATAATTGTGGGGAGTGGAAGGGGGGAAGAGGTGGGGGAAGTGACACGTGGCATTTTTTTTTTTTTTTTTTTTAACTTTGATATATAAAACAATAATAATAATAAATATTTTTAATTAATAAAAACCTAGAAAAATAAAAAAAATACAAAAAAACCGAAAAAAATTAAAGACTAACAAATCAGTTCAGATTATATTTTTCCATAATATCACGCTTCATTTGAAGCGTCATCTCTAACTCCGGCCCTTGAAGATGCTCGGTGTTCATGGCGAGAAATTTCATATCCTCGCGTTTTTCGCGCTGCTCTTTGATATACAATTTGCGCTCTTTCATAGTCAACTTTTTTTCAAACGCTTCGCGAATATTTTTTTTCTCCTCGAGCATTTTTTCTTGAATCGTATTGAACTGAACCATGGTGGCATTTAAATCTTGCAAGTCAGCGCTGTAGGCGCCGGTTGATCCAGAACCCGAACCCGAGGCAGTAGATTTTTGCGCCATCTTTTTTGACTTATCTCGACCGGGTGGGCGACTCAATTCCTCTTCAAACTCGTCTTCATCCAAATTAACGGCTTCTACGTTTTCAGGATCAGTTTGACGGTTTCTTGACGAATTTGTTTTCGACCTTTTTGCGGAGTTGCTTGCAGTGGGGACGCACGCCCATTTTGAGTGGTTCTTGGCGATTTCCCAACAATGAAGAAACTTGAATTCGAGGCCGGTTTCGTTACGAAACGCTAACAGCGACCGGGTTAGGCTGTCGGTGTCCGTTTCACCGCTTCTTGGATTGTTTCTTGCGTAATAATAATGCGGATGAAACGAGTTCATTGCCCTGTTTATCTCTGTCCACTTGGACGAGAGACTATCGTTTGCTCGATAGAACTCTCGTCCCATCAACCCATGGAACGCGGCGTTTATGTCGTTCCAAAATTCGATTTTATGGCGACTAGTTCCTACAAAAAAAATAAAAATATTAGCAATATTACAAATAAAAATCATGTTAAAAAAATTATTAGAAATACCTTCTTGTTTTTCCGACTCGCTTATCCACGCTTTCGTTAAAGCGAGCTCTTCATCGGGTGTCCACTTAAGTGGTTGGCGGTTAGCGGCGGCTATTGCTTTCTCCTCCGGGGTCTTCCTCCTGTGACTTCTTCTTGCAGGGGGGGTTTTACCCGAAGATGATCCCGCGACATTTTGGGGTTGTGTTTCGGGTACGGTTTGGGTTAAAGGAAGTTGTGAAGGAACGGGAGAATCATTGAATGGGAAATTCGGATAAATTTGCCCACTAATGAAACCCGCATAACACGCGTAGTCGGGACAAGGTGAAGGAATGGGTGGACGGTTTGGGATTGGGCGAACCGGTGGTGTATTCGGGTTTGGAACAAACGCGTATGGGTTGTTCGGGTCGAAGCCTCGGTTGTATGGGTTCATTTTTGGTTGAGGAAGTGTATAAAATTTGGATGAAAAGTGTATAAAATTTGGTTGAAAAGTGTATAAAAATTGGTTAAAGTGGGTGTTTTGTAGTGAAATGAGGGTAATTTATAATTTTTTTTTTGACGTTAATATTACCGTTTGAATAATTAAGTTTTGTTTTTTTGTTTTTTAAATGTTACCGTTCAAAGATTGGTCCAATCCCACGCAGCCACGTGTCCCCCTACACTCCCCCCACGCCGGTGAATCCCCTCCCGCCCTCCGCCCCACGCCATCCTTCCCGCCTTACCGGCGGCGGTGTTCCCCCTTCCCGCCCCTCTCCGCCCCCACTCCTGATAGTCTAAATAAATTAGGGATGGCAAAAAAACCCGAGCCTGACGGGTATACCCGAAACCCGAAGCATTTGGGACGGGTATACCCGATACCCGACGGGTATGGGACGGGTTTGGTATTGGAAAAAAAATATTTCGCGGGTATGGGACGGGTATGGTATTAGGCGATACCCGACCCGATTACCCGAAACTAAATACCTGTTTACCCGAAACATATACCCGCTAATTTTTAAGTTTTATATATATTTTTCTTCACTTAATATTCATTTTAATAGATTCATTATTGAAAATTTTATAGTTTAATTACATTATTATTTATATTTATATGCTACAAAAATATAAAAATATTTCTTGAGATACATATTATAATATATATTTTTATTTTAAATATTTCAAATATTAGTATGGTGATGATCATACGTATGTTATTTATTACAATTTAATATATTATAGATTTCTAAAACATAAAACACCAAAAAAAAGTAAAAATATATATACATGAAAATCCCAACGGGCATACCCGAAACCCGCGGGTATGCTTTATACCCGACGGGTAATACCCGCCAAAAAACCGACGGGTAATGGGACGGGTATGGGATGAGATTTTATAACCGGGTATGGGTATGGTATTAGCCAAACCCGACCCATACCCGACCCGTTGCCATCCCTAAAATAAATACCCGTACCCAGTCTCTCTCTCTCATCCAGCCCCCATTTTCTCTCTCTAAACTAAACCGCTTCAAAACCGGTTCTTTCGTCGTCACCTATCTTCTTTTTTTTAATTTCTTTTTTAAATTAATCCCATTTTTTTATTCACCCAATTCAGCACACGGATAATCTTTAAAAGGGGTTAACAAAAAGACTGTGTCTTTTTTTAATTTTATTAGATGGCGGCCAGTGCAAACCCTTCTGCTAATAATAATAATAATAATAATATTGAATCAACCAGTAATGGAAATGGTACCACCGCCAACGGTGGTGGTACGGCGGTGCCGGATAATTCGGTGGTGGGTCCTACTCAATCTGCTTTGAGGCATAACCCTGGTCTTTCTGTTGAATGGGCTCCTGATGAACAGTCTTTATTAGAAGAGCTGCTCACAAAGTATGTATTTTTCTTTCTTTTTATTTATTTATTTATTTTTATTGCATAAATTTTTTAGGGTTTTTGGTTTGATTATTGAATTGGGATACTGAAAGGTGGGATTTTGTGGAATCTTTTTTGTTGGGGGATTTTAATATTTTAGGATTGATAATTAACATGATATTGGTAGGGTTTGATGATATTGGTGGTGTTTTTTTTTTTTTTTGTGTGTGTGTGTGCAAATTTGATGCTACAAAAGCCAACATTCTAAATATAGTTTATTTGAAGTTGGAGAAACAGTACAGATGAATTAGAATTATTATATCTTTGTTTTTTGTGTTTAAATTAAGAGATTTTGGTAAATTGGAATTAATCTTTGTTATGTTTTAGGGCAAAAATATGGAATAATTTGTCACCATGATTCTGATGTGGTGATAAAATGTGTTGTTTTTGCTGAATGTATCAGGTGAATTCTGTAAACTAATAAAGTTGTGATTTTTGACAAATTAGAAGACTTTTAGATACTTAACTTTCCAATAAATAGATGCAAATTAAAGTAAAGAAAGATAGAAGTTATCTTTCAGTGACGTAGGGGTGTTCATCGAATCGAATAACAAATTATTTGAATCGGATTTTTCGAATAATTTATTTATTTTTACTGAATTCGTATTCGATTCGAATTTGATTAAAAGCTTACCAATTCGATTCGAATAAAAAACTCAATTCGAATTCGAATTTATGATTTTAATTTATGGGCTTTAGTTAGGCTTGAGCTTGATAATGGGCTAATTTATGACTTAGGTCAAATTCATAGGTTAGCCCATGTTTTAAAGTTACAGGTGTGTGTGTAATTATATATATAATAAATATGTATTATTTTTATTCGAATTTCGAATCGAATTTAAAATCATAAATTCGTATTCGATTTACTGAACTCGAATCGAATTCGAATTCTTGATAATCGAATCGAATTAATTCAAATTCGAATTGAATTTGAACACCCCTACAGCGACTTAGAAATCCGGTTTGGTTAAAGTGAGGTATTCAATGTTTTTTGAATATACTATGAAAACATCAATATCAAGTGCAATGTCTTCTACACAATTTTGTTAATTGGTTTTGGGATTTTGGAAATGTAAACATAATCAAATACCTTGTACATCAAGTATATAGAAAGAACACATTCTTACGAGTAAGTCTTGTACACAAACGTAGCTATTTACGTTTCAGGAATTAGATGTGTGATTACTTCTCATTTGTGTGCTTGAGCTTATACTTCTTATGATCTGTTTATTTTCTTTTTAGTTATCGCTGCCACTCACCAACGTTTGTATTGCCTAAACGAACATAGCAAAATTACATTAATTTGGTACCTTTACTTATTATATTTTAATTTTAATAAAATGCAGATATGCCTCGAATAGTGCTGTATTGCGTTATGCCAAGATTGCAAAGAAGTTACAAGACAAAACAGTCCGGGATGTGGCTCTTCGTTGTAGATGGATGACGGTATGATCTATTTTCCTCTTGTATATTTTCTTTTCCCATTTTATTTTATATTATGGAGTTCAAATTTGTGTTTTAAATTAACCATAAGTGACTTTCGTTTTTGATTATGTAAACTAACTTACAAACATTATATCACTTGACAACTCTGTGTTCCTGCTAAAATTTTGCTTAGTTATAATATATAAAGATAGATGGCAAATTTTCACTTCTCTTGTTGGTCATAAAAACGGATTCATTTCACATATATTTTATATTATACCGGTTGTTTGTGTTTGTTCAACTTTAGCCAAACAAATGAATGGACGAACGCAAAAACTTAAACGAATAGATTTTGTTGTTCGTGTGCATATGATAAAAAAAATGAGTGTGTTCATGCTTGTTCATGCATATTATAAACGAACATAAATGAATGCAAACGTACACCATTAAAAGTAAACAACGATAAACAAAGACAAGTCTAAATGCCATGAGTAACATTTTAAAAGTAAACAACTGTATGGGATGGACTTGGCTATAAAACGAACCATAATGAAGGAATATATAAATAATGTAAATGAATGAACAGGGCATGGGATCATGTTTGTTCATATATAAAACTAACAAACAACCTGCTGAACAATTCTTAAACGGTTCGCTAAACGTTTGGTCAGTTTACAGGCCTACTATAAAGGAAACAGAACTAAGTTGCATAGTTATTAAAAGCCCTCACTTCATGCGTCTGGGCCCATTTTCCAAGCGAGGCCCTCTACAATATAAGCTTCCACAATACCGATTAAGCAACTTTCATCTAGAGTTCTGGTCCGGTTTAGAATCTTTAGAACTTTATAACATTCTAGTTTTGAAATTACATTTGAACCTTTACTATTTTAGAACTTTTTGGTATTTGTTAGATGATATTAAATGTTATGTAATTACTTTTATTTACTTTATTTGAAGAATAATATTATTCTGATACATAATTGACATATATATGTTTTCTCTCTTTTCGTTTTAGTGCGCTTTTTTTTCCTCAGGCCCTTACTTTTTTTGCGCCTTGAGCCTAGGCCCCAGGCGAGGCCTATGCGCCTTAAGTGCGCCTAGCGTCTTTGATAACTATGCTAAGTTGCATTATGGTTATTTTATGTTGCTAAATTTGCACATTTTTTTGTATTTACAGAAAAAGGAAAATGGTAAGAGAAGGAAAGAGGATAATAATTCAAGGAAGAACAAAGATAAAAAAGGTACACTTTATGGCTTTTCAATGCATCATTTTTTTTTCTGCCAAAATAGGTAAAAGGTTAGAAGCAGGTGGAATTCTTTTTGCATGGATTATATCATTTTAAAGCAAGCAGGGCATCTTGAAGGCTAATTATAATTATTCTTTCTTGTTTACCTTCAGGAAAAAGTAACCGAGCATTTGGCAAAGTCATCTTCTCATACTACAAACCGTGCCAATGGCCCACCATATGCTCAATCAGCAGTCTCTATGGACAGTGATGATGGTATCTCTTATAAAGGTTGGTGCATTTCTTGGTGATACTTTTTTTTTTTTTCATTTTATGATATGTTATTATTATGTAATAAATATTAATTTCAATAGTTCATCTCGGGGAGGGGGGGGGGGGGGAGGATTTGTCTATGATAGACTAGGGTTCGCAATTCAGAAAGGGGTGGCAGCGCAACTTGTTGCCCGTCTACCTTCTATTGTGATGTAACGTTCGTATTTTGTTTTAATGGATAAATATATATTAGATTTAAAATAAAATAAGTTATATTATGGCTAATAAAATGATGATATATTTCTGGTTATATATGTAAAATAGTATTTTCCAAATCAAATAAAGTATATATACATGTGATTTCTTTGTCAGTAGTATCAGTGCATTATTTGTTAAATTCTCATTAGATCTTAAACAATTTGTAATCGGTGGGTGTTTCTTGATGCAGCAATTGGTGGTACGGCAGGGCAGCTTCTTGAGCAGAATGCTCAGGCATTCGATCAAATTTCTGCAAATTTTGCTGCTTTTAAGGTAACATTTAGTGACTTGAATTAGAACTATCAAGTATTTGGTCAGTTGGACTTCCTCCGATCGGAAACTTGATATTTAATTTCAAATTTATGACATTTATACCCTTTTCTTAAAACTTGCATTAGAATGTGAGAGTTCGGAGTGCAAGTAGAAAGAGAAGGGTCATATTATAAATTGTAGTTAAAGTACACGGATGGTCTACTAGTTTACCAAAATTTTGGATCTAGTCCCTAGCTTTCCAGAAGTACTTGGACGGTCCTGTGGTTTGCACTTTGTAACGCATTTAGTCCCCAGCCAACAAATCTAAAAGTTTCAGAAGGTACAAGTTAGAAATTACGTTACAAAGTGCAAACTACACTACACTACACTACAGGGGCCATCATGTACTTTGGAAAAAGCTGGAGACTAACTGTGTTACAAAGTGCAAACCACAGGGACCACCCTATAGTTTACTTTGTAATTTATCAAGTGCGTCTATGAAATTTTTAAGCCATTTGAAGGGTATATATGATATTAACTTTCTTGGCTTGGTAAATATGATATTATGCAAGTTTTAAGGGTACATATGAAATCAGTCCTTTATTATGGTGGACCTGACGGGAGGAATTAATGCGAGTCTCATTTTCGAGAAGCCAAGATTCAAGATAGTTCGTTATAATTATATAGGGAGTAGAGGTGGCAATTTTGACCAATTTGCATCTCAATGAATCAATTGGGTAAAGTCAAATTTAGCTGAAAGGAAGTGGGTTTAATGGGACGAAAGTTTGATGCGTAGACCATCCTAAATTGCTTAATGAATATAATAAATAGTATTGTAATCGTATTTAACGTACTAATTGTTTATAAAAGTCGTAAAAGCTGGAAAACAAGATGTTCAGGATCATCCCATCCAATTTGTTTTGACCCATACATGAAGTATCCTGTTGACCCATTACTCGATCTGCCCGCTTTTGCCGTCTTTAAGGCGGGAGCCAAGAATCACTTGCAGTTTAGTAAAAAGTCTATTTTACCCCTGTATGATGGTCTCTTTTCCTTTGTGGCAGGTGCATGAGAACATCAACCTCTTCTGCCAGGCACAAAATAATATCGTCTCAATCTTGAACGAGTATGTCATCTTCCTTGCACCGCGTTTGACATAAACTTGCATATTATAATTCATGTGCCTAACAAAATCTCTTTTTTCTTGGTTTTTTCAATTAAAATTAAAAACTTATGTAGTATATGTTTAAATTTATATAATTTGGTTGCGAATTGCAGCTTAAATGACATGCCGGAGATAATGAAGCAAATGCCACCGCTACCTGTAAAGCTTAATGAGGAACTCACCAACTCCATGCTTCCCCAATCATCTTTAGCCAAAAAAGCTTGAATCTTTTTTGGGTTCTTGCTTCAAACCTGGAGACGACGATGACGACGACGATGACGAAGATGATGACGTTTCCAGTTACTTGTCGAAATGTTGTTTAGATGAGTTACTCGTGTTTTTTCATGCTAGATGTTTGTGAATACGTGTGTAGCTGTGTCCAAAGAAAGATTCTGTAAATTGCGGTAGGATCGAATCAAGTTGATTCAAAGTTTGTTTAAAACTTTAGTCTTTTCGAAGGCGATTTATAATTAAGTTTGAAAAATGAAATAAGAAAGTTTATAAAAATAAGTTAATACAAAATGCGATATATTTACGCGCACATTCTTACATTCTTGGTTTAGTGTCCGGTTACTAATATTGTAGCTATCACAAAGGAACACCTGAATACTACCTATTTCAGGTTCACTCGGAGCTTTGGTAACCACTGCGGTTGCCGCTTGATCGAAATGGGTCCAATCCAATATAGGTATTGGCGCCTTTGATTAAAGAATGTTACCGATTCAATAACGAAGTTTTTCTTTCAACTAGAGAGAATGAGAGTTATCTTCGACTATATGTTTGGTTAAACATCTCCTTTTCTATCTTAGTTTCTCTTTTTTTAAAAGTCACAACCAACTAACTTCTCATTTTTAAAGCACAAAAAGTTCTTTTCAAATCATTACCAAAACACTATATTTCTCCTAATATTGTAGCTATCACAAAGGAACACCTGAATACTGCCTATTTCAGGTTCACTCGGAGCTTTGGCAACCACTGCGGTTGCCGCTTGATCGAAATGGGTCCAATCCAATATAGGTATTGGCGCCTTTGATTAAAGAATGTTACCGATTCAATAACGAAGTTTTTCTTTCAACTAGAGAGAATGAGAGTTATCTTCGACTATATGTTTGGTTAAACATCTCCTTTTCTATCTTAGTTTCTCTTTTTTTAAAAAGTCACAACCAACTAACTTCTCATTTTTAAAGCACAAAAAGTTCTTTTCAAATCATTACCAAAACACTATATTTCTCCTAATATTGTAGCTATCACAAAGGAACACCTGAATACTGCCTATTTCAGGTTCACTCGGAGCTTTGGCAACCACTGCGGTTGCCGCTTGATCGAAATGGGTCCAATCCAATATAGGTATTGGCGCCTTTGATTAAAGAATGTTACCGATTCAATAACGAAGTTTTTCTTTCAACTAGAGAGAATGAGAGTTATCTTCGACTATATGTTTGGTTAAACATCTCCTTTTCTATCTTAGTTTCTCTTTTTTTAAAAAGTCACAACCAACTAACTTCTCATTTTTAAATCACAAAAACTTCTTTTCAAATCATTACCAAAACACTATATTTCTCCTTATTAACTTCTTAACAAGTTAATAAATTAAAGGCAGGGAGAAAAAGTTTACCCAAATACCCACATAGTGATAAAGACTCTAACGGTAATGCGCTGGTGTAAACCGCGTCTTGGGACAACGCACGAATAACTAAGACTCTAGTTATATATGAAATAATTTACAACATAGTTTTTAATTAATTATTTATAATAAATAAATAAAAGGCTTACCCTAATTTATTTATAATAAATAAATAAAAGGGTTTACTTTATTAAGTTTGGCTAAGTTGACCTAAAACCAGAAGTGATTGTTTATTTTCTCATTTTTTTCATCTCGATTTTATTACCTTTGTGTGTTTCAGTGTTGCTTGTTTCTTAGTTTGATGTACAACTTAGTTTAACTTTAGCATAGTTTTACGCTCAAATCAAAATCATTGAAATAAAAGTAAATTACACACTTCATTCAGGTGGTATGTCTAAATTTCACTTATTGTCCACAATTTCTAAATTTTTTATTTGGTTTAACGATCTCGTTACAAAACACGGGTATAGTAAATACTAGTTCACCCTAATTTACTTGATGGTGAAACGACTCCCATGACAAACTCAAACCCTTGCGCCTGTGGCGTACTAAAAACAACAAAAACAAAAATATTGGGCGTTGGTAGGGATGCTTCTTCGTAATCAAGGCGTCACACTACCGATCAACAACAACAACAATTAATAATAAATAATAATAATAATAATAATCTATAATCTATAATAATAATAATAAATAGGTTAGAAATTAGTCGTTACTCAGTATTCATTACACATGGCAGAGACCTTTCAGTTACTTACACCGACTTCAACCTTTGACCGTACACTGAGCCACTGAACTGAATATGACGGAGGTTTTAATGGCGCCGGTACGGTCGCCGGAGGAAGAACGACTGGTGATGCGAGACATTGCCATGGCCGCCGGTGAAGCTCAGGCAAAGGAAGGCGACACGTTTTGTTTGATCAATCAAAGGTATTAATAATAATAATAATAATAATAATAATAATAATAATCATGCTCTAAACTTAGTTTTATACAAGTGTTTTTGAGTATCAGTGGAATTGATGATGAGTAGGTAGTTTTGAATGATCTAGTGTGTATGATGATTGATGAGAATTAGGTTTTAATTGGAGAAAAGGAATGGTTTGTAATCACTGTAGGTTAAAATTTGGATTCTTATGGCAGGGAAGGAGTAGTAGTGTATGTTATAGTTGTCAAAACGCGCAAGATGCTTAAAAAGTGAGGACCGGAGATGAGCAAGGAGCAGAGCGTAAATATACCGTAGTTGGGGTTTTAGACATGTTTTAGGTATGCTTAGGGCTGGTTTAAGATAATTTTTGGATGTGTCAGACCAGTTTGCCCAACATTTTTAAGATCTCGCCAGAATGTAACCAGACTCGGACGAAGATCGCCTTAGCGCCTGGATGTTAGCGAGGCGTTTTTCTTGTGCCTAGCGTCGCCTGAAGGCCTAGGTGCGTGCCTGAAGGGCTTTTGACAACATAGGTGTATGTATAGACTTTTCTAGATGATGATTGAATTTTAGTATTCTGTATTTCTGTTTTATTGATTTAGAGGTTTTTGGAAGATTAGGGTTAACTACTGATTTTATGTGGTTTTTTGATGTTCCTGTAGTTTAGGTCACGGTCACTCTGTGTTATGTGGGGTTAATTAGATGAATTTTTTGCTATTGTGGTGGTTGTTTTTGGTTGTTCAAAGAATTGTGGTTTCTGAAGCTAAGTGATCGAAAGGCATGATGAGTTCAGATAAGATGGAGCATTTAAACTGTTTGTGAAGTTCTTTGGCTTAGGATTGAATGCATATGCATTTGTACAACTGAATGTGACATCAACTTTAGATTTAGTCCTCAATCTTTAACTCTTTGTGATAGGACTGATACCAATGTAGTAGAAACTGTAAACATTAGTGTTTGGCTTTGATGTAATACTATAAACATCTATGTGAATGAATATTGATCATTAAACTTTGATGACTATACTCCGAATGAAGTCTTCATTTTATCTTCCATTATTTCTTTGTTGTTACCTTTGTTTGCTAATTACCACTTGATGTTAACTTTGTTTTTTGATTACCGCTTGTTGTTTCTGTTATTCACACATTAACATCCTTTTATTTGTGTTTCTGTCTTCTCGAACTTAGAGAATCCCAATAACTTTAATATGATTGAATAACTGTCTACAGATTATAGAACCACTTCTTAAATGTTATTGTGAATCTTATCGGCATTCTGAAGTTGCATTTGTCTCAATTAAACTTAGGTTCTTGATAATTGGCCTAAAACTTCAGTTCACCTATTGGTCTTATTATGGGAGAGGGACACAAACGATTCTGTGCAATATTTACCCCTTGAAATTAGAGACGCTGATGAAAAATTATCAGTACATTATTTATAGAAGAAAGAGATGCACTTTAATAGTTTGATAAGGAAAATTTCTTAACAAAACGCAAAAGGTATGAAATTTTACTGCACATTTCAATAATTTGGTAGCACTTTTTTTCTATAAAAAGAAAAGGTGGCTATTTTAAGAAAGATAAAAAAACTAAAATTTAGCAAAGCGTTCTGGAGAAATGATATATTCTTTAGGTTAATATGGAAAATTGGAAATCTTAACAACATTATTTATATTTTAAAAAATGTCTCTGCGCTTCCTCCAACTGTGATTTGGATCCTTCCATACTAATTAGAACAAGTTTATTAATATACTTTATTTTCCTTACTCATCGTCGTAAAGTATGTACAACACCAAAATTAGTTGAGACATTTTTTAATATGCATTTGGGGAAACAAACGGATAGTGGTAAGGTCTGTCTACATCCCACCCTCCCCAGACCCTACCAATAGCTTTGCTATTTGTGGGATTTACTGGGTACGGTTGATGTTGTTTATTTTGGGAAACAAACGTTATAGTTTCTAATTATAATTGACATGAATGTTTTTTTTGGAAGGTTTTTATTATCTTAGTACATTGTTCTAGCTTAGTGTAATAGTTATTTTTCAATAAATATGTTTATCTTTTTATTTTTATTTAGTACATTGATAGCTAAATCCATCTGAGGGTTGCAAGCTAGCATATCTATTTGCTTAAGTTTCATAATTGTGAAGTACGTAAGAGTGTTAGTTTTTGTTTGTAGTAGTGTAGTACTTATTTTAGTTGGAAGTCTGATTCATTTTACAACACTTTCCCCTCTTTATTTTGTTAAGATCAAGGTGGCATTGCACCTCTCTATATCCATAGTAATTGTCAATCATGAGTTTGTAATGAGCTGTTGGTAGTATGATACTGATAACTTGCCACTTTGGTTTTAGTTGTTGGGGAGCTTTTTCGGCTAGTTCCAAGCTATGTTTAGGACCTCATATAGTATTTTAGTTAATATCAAGGTTACATTGCACCATATATATGACTAATTAATAGTGAGCTCATTATGAGGCATTGTAGTACACCAATCAATTCCACTCAGTTGTATGAATTCTTTTGAGCTAGTTTCTTGTTTCAAGCTTGGGCCATTACAAAAGGTACATGTACTTGGGTTTGATTTGTTAGATTGCCTCTGTACTTGTTATATTAGGCCCATTTGTGATCTGCATTGGCTTGGTGTGCCAAAAGGGAAGAGTCTCCTAGAATTTTTTTATCACCAAACACGTTTATTAATATGGTTCAACCGCTCAAAAGCAAATATGGGCTTTTCTTAGAGAGTAATGCAAATATGGGCTTTTTTAGAGAGTAATTAATTAGTGTTGTTGGGGGATATGATTATACAAATTTGTTCCACCGCTTTAGCGTTTTTAATAAGCATTACACCCTTTCGAGAGTCATCCTCACCATTGGCTAAACATCTTTGTGAAATTTAGGCATGTCAGGGAGTGAAGGCGTGAGAGAGATTTCAACCGAAAATGGTAGTGTTACAGGGGTGTCACCGGATCAAGAAAGAGAAGTCATTATGGGCATTACCGGAGACGATGAACCACAAGCCAAAGAAGGCGATACTTATTATTTAATATCTTATAGGTAATCAAAATACATGTATTTATAGTGGATTCTTCGTCTTTTGTTACATGTAGAGACCTCTTGAGACGGGAATTGAATTTGTTGATCCTTTTTCGGTAGTTTTTAAAAGTTAGGGTTTAAGTATAGATCTAGTGGATCCGATATCTTTTGACTATGCACACGTTACTTTTAGATGCTGATTAACTTCATGATCTTTATCTGTTTGAACTTTGAATGTAGCTGTTGTGAAAAAAAAAAATTAGGGTTTTGGTGTAGTTAGAATGTGCGATGTTTATGCTCTATAGTCCATTTACAATTGGGGTTTCATTAGATGAATTTTAAAATGTGTAGTTGGTGTTGAATAGAAGAAGGGCTAAGTAGATAGGTTTTTATGCCGTGGATTATATAATTTTCATAGCATTTCAACCATCAATGTAGGTATGGATGTGGTTATGAAATTTTTATGCTATAAAATCTAGTATTTTGTTGATCTATAAGATTGTATGTATCCACATTCAATGATAACACCTATTCACCTAAGATAGCAATTTAGTGGAATTGGAGACGGTAAATATTTCATAGACATTGTTAAAGAGGAATCAAAATTTGGAAAGAGCGAATTATGTATTTTGAGAAGTTTTGTGGTATAGAATATATGAAAGGAGATACAAATAGATTTTTTTTTTATTTAGCTTTTGTTTAATCAAGATGAAAACTAGGAAGAGTTTGGGTATAAATGGAAATTGAACCCAGGCTTCAAAGTGGTTGGGAGAAGGTTCCAAGTATGTATTGGTCACTGAAATAAGGGGTGTTTAGATTGAGGCTTTGGGAATGAGAGAACAGGTATATTGACGAATGACGATATGATTATATGAAAGGGTTTGGTTTGATAATTAAAAATGGAACCTTGAAATTGTGCTTCGGTCAAACCACCAAGATATTGGGTATGAGTAACTCATTCCATCATTCCCTATGAATAGCTTTGCTATTTGTGGGATTTACTGGGTACGGTTGCTGTATCATTCCCAATGGATCCTTCATCTTCTGCTTGACTTTTCTTTTTCTTTTCTTCTCTTCTTTACAAACTCTCCAACCGACGACTAAAGAAGTTCTAAAATATTCTACACCTTCAATCAATTTGAGATTTTCTAAACTTGCAGATAATAAAAGGATACATAAGCTGGATTCATGATATATAAAATCGTAATTTCAGCCTTCTCTATTGATGCATCCAACATAAGCTTGTAAAGACAAGTTTATTGTTTAAATATGCTGTGAGTTGTGTCTATAATAAAGCAAACTCATGAGGGGTTTTGTGCATTTAAATGCTAATAGGGAAACCTTTGTAAGTCATAGAGCTAGGGTTTTCTATCCTATTGTTGTAGGTACTAGAAGTGGTAGAAAAAAACTAGGTTTTTAATCCAGAGAAAAAGAGTGTCTGCCATGCCAAAGGTATGGAACTTTTAGTCCGACTGGGAGACAGTTAATGGTTTGAAGTTTCTAATTGAATGGGATTAACGAGGTTAATACCGGAGTAACTTTCAAGGAGTTTGATATTCACACCCATCCTTGGATTTTAATCCGGAATGCTGAACTGTTGGAAGGGAATATGGCTACCTACTATGAAGTTCATATCCATTCCCAAACCCAGCACCTAAACCAAGCATTAGTTTTCAAGTAATCATACCCATTTCCGTTCTGCCATGTTGTCAAAGCCATTGCCACAGTGATCCCTATCTGCAAATAAAATCTCACCTAAAACTGTATTGTTATCCATTGCATTAAGGTGTAGACTGGCTTTAGAGCATTGTACATTAAGGTTTTGTGGTGCCATATTACTATACTTTTCTTTTTTTGATGAACTAATGCATCTTTTAAGATGTAGAAAATATTGATCTGAGATGAACCGTATCTTCACTACTGATATATGATGCTTGTTGTTACTTAAAAAGTATGTCATTCACAAAGTAGATACTAGATGCTAATCGAGTCTTTAGGGATTACTAAGGTTGAATCACAAAGGTAGATTCCAAAGATTATTTTAATCTTCAAAATAAAATATGAGAAAACTCGTAGTTGTCTCCGAGTTCGTATTAAAATCCCAATTCAACCTGTTTTTTTTTCTTGATTATATCGTGACTAGCAGTGGTCAGTTGTATAATCTTCTGATTAACATATGTTTGTTTATATTTCTTATTTGAAATTTCACGTCCTAATCATATATTTTACTGTTTCCTGACAGATGGTGGCAAACTTGGTCTGCATTTGTTAATCAGAACCCTACAACTAGTAGCAGCTCAAGTATTTTGCAAAGGCCACCAAGCATTGACAATTCTGATTTGATCTGTGAATCGTCACCTGATAATTCAA
The DNA here is from genome assembly GCA_030844895.1 of Ambrosia x helenae. Lineage (NCBI taxonomy): Eukaryota > Viridiplantae > Streptophyta > Magnoliopsida > Asterales > Asteraceae > Ambrosia > Ambrosia x helenae. The sequence goes on from JAUTDX010007255.1 coordinate 357,299, forward strand.
CTATTGATATTCATGATACATTAGTTGAGGGCACTGATTACATATTGGTCACGGAAAGAATTTGGAATCAATTTTATGCATGGTTAGTTCTAACCTGCCTGATTGATTTCTCACTAATTGTCATTAAAAATTTAAAGGTGGCAATTTCAACCCAATTCCTTAGGAATGGGTCAATTCGGGTTGTTTTTTTTTTTTTTTCAATTTTGTCAGATGGGTGAAATAGAAGTATTTAGCTAAAAGGGGGCATGAGGAACGGGTTGAAACTTGAAAGTCTCCTATTTTAATGAATACAACCTACTAAATCGTTATATTCCTTAATTTTGATTATTATTGTACTAATGTTGTTTTCTAAAAAAAAATTCACTCATTGATAATTTTAAAGACGTTTTTGAAACGGGACAAAAAAGTATGTGCAGTTCAACCTGACATGTGTCATGTTTTCACCCATACTAAAAATGACATGTTTTTATTAGATAGCATTATCATATTAGGGTTTTAACCATGATCCATTTTAATCTATTACCCGACCTGTGTCTCTCCTATTTTAATGAATACAACCTACTAAATCGTTATATTCCTTAATTTTGATTATTATTGTACTAATGTTGTTTTCTAAAAAAAAAATTCACTCATTGATAATTTTAAAGACGTTTTTGAAACGGGACAAAAAAGTATGTGCAGTTCAACCTGACATGTGTCATGTTTTCACCCATACTAAAAATGACATGTTTTTATTAGATAGCATTATCATATTAGGGTTTTAACCACGATCCATTTTAATCTATTACCCGACCTGTGTCTCTTGCAACCTACTCTCATTGCACTATGTCACGTATGGAACAGCATTACAGAAAAGTAGATACTAGATGCCATGTGAATCTTAGGGATTAGTAGAGCTGTGTTAACATGGAATTCTTTTCATTTAATGTAATTCTAAATAGTACTCCATTTTATCTGATTTGAGAAGATTTAGGAAAGTTACCTTTAAACTCATTTTTGTCAAACTGGGATCCTTAATTGGAAAATTTAGAAGTACCAGCGACAAGGGTGAAATTGTTCCATTAGCCAAGACGTCACAATAATTGGATTTCTAAAATAAATTGTCCTCAACACATTATTTTAACCTGTTGCCATTATTGTGGTTCAAAGATGTTGTATGATTCTTGGAGTGCAGGTATGGTGGGGGTCCGACATTGGCTAGGAAAGTTATACTCCGTGGCTCATCACAATCAGAATTAACTGTTGAAGTTTATCCTCTACGCCTTCAATTGCACTTGATGCCAAAGGTTGACCAGTCTGACATAAGAATGAGCAGAAGGGTACATCTGTTTTTTATATGATATTGAACTTCTGCATTTTTTTTATGATACAAATTGTCTTGTCTTCTTTTGTGAAAGAGATGTAGCAATTCTGGTTTTCACGAGATGTTAAATGTTTCTGGACAGGAAACAGTTGGAGAGCTACACAGGAAAGCTTGTGAGATCTTTGGCCTTAATTTAGATCAAGTAATGATGTCTTACATGAATCTTTACCTAGGGTTGGTTAAGTGGGTGGGTTGGGTAATGGGTCGAATGGTTAAGATTTGTACAGGTCAGGTTGACTCGTACCTTTATGGTCCAATGTTCAAAAATAATTTGTAATAAATAACTAAATTATTACAACGATAATAATTTATTTGTTTTTTGATAATACGATTTAGCAAGTTTATTCATGTAGAGTATACTTCGTGTGACTTTTGACCCGTTCCCTTTGTTTTTAGCTATATTTTTCCAATTTACCCATTTGGACCACTAAAGATAAAACATGACCCAAATCGACCCATTCATAACTAAATGGGTCAGAACTATCTCTACTTTCACCTTTTTATTATTTTTCTTAATAATTGACACACTTATTTAATATTTATCATATTTTTTCCTTCAATCTTTTAGGTAAACATTTGGGATTACTATGGTTGTCGAAAACATGCTTTGTTGAATGACCTAGATAAAACACTTGATAATGTCAACATACAAACGGATCAGGATGTGAGTTACTTTATCCTGTCTCACTTGAATTCACTTCACAACAATATTTTGGTTAATATATGTTTCACATTTTCTGTTTCATCACTTGATATGTGTTGATATGTTACACAACTCATATGCGATCTTTTAGATTGTATGGTGGTTAATTTGTTGGAAATATTTTCAAAATTGTATATGATATTTGGTAGCCTTTTTATATGCCGAAATGCATCAACATATTTTATCGTCATGGTGTCGTTTACTTGATAAATCATACATAAGATACTATCCATAGATAGAATTCTCTACTGCAGTTTAAGCATGTTGAAGTTCATATCTTGCAAGATGCAACTTATGTCCATGAATGAATTCTCACTTTTAAATTTGGCAGAATTAAAAAAAAAAAAAAAAAAAAAAAAAAAAAACGTGTGCTTGTTATAATGTTGGATTTTTTCTGTTTCTTGATTACAACTATGTAACATATATACATTGTGAATTTTGAAAAGATTATGTTAGTTGTCTAACCATTTTACTTGTAGCATTGTTGCAAGCTAATCATTGAACTTGCTAAAGTATAAAAGAAAACACTTTACACTAGAATTAGCAAAGGGGCAATTTGTGTTTTTTTTCTCTTTTACTTATTTTACATTTTTTGTGAGTAATGATGATTAATTTGTGCTTCTTGTTTTGATGATAATTATTTCTGTGAACATGGTGAATACAGATTCTAGTAGAAGTCATTGATAACAGTGGCAACTACACAACTGCTGTTCAAGTTAATGGTTCTTTGGGGAACGGTCATTTCACAGTTCTAGAACCATCTAGAATGAACCATTCAATTGCAGGAGGTTCCTCTACAAGCAACGGTTTCTCCAGAAGCTGCAATTCAGAGATTACACAAGTTCAGAACATGTCTCTTGCAACAGAAAAGGGGCCCACTTCTTTTGGTGTTAGTACTAGAGGTTCTTGCATAGGTCAAATTGGATTGCTGAATTTTGGGAATACATGTTTCATGAACAGTGCAATTCAATGCCTTGTTCACACACCCGAGTTTGCTAGATTTTTCATTGGAGATTTCCATCAAGAAATAAACTGGCAAAATCCTCTAGGGATGGAGGTAACTCTCAACGACTCAACCATAACCCAAAAGTTTTGGTACAAATGTATTCATACAAAATACCTTTGGTTAACAAAAAGAAATGACATGTAGGGGGAGCTAGCTATGGCATTTGGTGAATTGCTTAGAAGATTGTGGGCCCCAGGACGAACTGCATTTGCTCCACGGGCATTTAAAGCAAAACTAGCCCGTTTTGCACCACAATTTGGTGGGCACAATCAACATGATTCTCAGGTTTGTTGTGGGACATTGAGCTTTCAGGATTTTGAGGTTTTGATAAATTTAATGAAATTATGAAATGTTTTTTTCGTGGTCAGGAACTTCTTGCTTTTTTGCTTGATGGACTTCATGAAGATCTGAACCGTGTGAAAAAGAGACCATATATCAAGTCTAGAGATGCGGATGACCGTCCAGATGAACAACTTGCTGATGAATATTGGGCAAACCACATCTCTCGGAATGATTCAATAATTGTCGATGTCTGCCAAGTGGGTACAATTTTTTAAATATTTTTTAAGATCATTAGTGTTAATGTTAGTTTCTTGGAAATCTTTGGTTAAATCATGATTTTAGATATAGTGCTTTTAAGAGGTGGCAAGATGGGTGAGTTGGGTAGCGGGTCAAAACAGACCGGGGCCGGTTGACCCAAAAGGCCGAAACACTTTTGTTCTAATTTTTTAAATTATTTCATGAACATTTAGAGTGTCAGATCTGATTAAAAAATTGTGGTGTTTAAAATAACTTGGAAAAAAATTATACTGTAATGATTTAGGTGGTTTTATGCATTAAAAATACACTTTTTAGCGACTTTTAACCCGCCTGATCTGTTATCTTTAAGCTAATGCTCTCATATTTTGCCTGTTTGAGGTAATTCAACAACGGACAAACTTTATTATCTCACCTTTTTCAATAATACATGTTCTCTAAGTAAATTGATGTAGGAGGGTTTATACGTTGTGCATTAAAAATACACTTTGGTCTGAGCGACTTTCGACCCGCCTACTCTTACTTTGATGTTTTTTAACCTGTTTGAACCCGTTAGAGATAAACAATTGAATCAAATCAACCCATTCATAAGTGAATGAGTTGAGACTGCCACCTCTAGTAGTTAGTCTTTTCCTTCTATCTGTACAGAATTTAATAAATCAATTTCCTGCTCTTTTCCATTTGACAGGGCCAGTACAAATCGACTTTAATTTGTCCAGTATGTGATAAAATCTCAGTTACATTTGACCCTTTCATGTATCTCTCCTTGCCACTTCAATCAGCCACACCTCGTACAATGACAGTGACAGTTTTTAGCTGTGACGGCAGTGTGATTCCTGCTACTTGCACAGTAACTGTACCAAAATTTGGTCTTTCGCAAGACTTGATACAAGCACTTAGCAATGCTTGTTCACTAAGACAGAATCAGAAAGTTTTGTTGGCTGAGGTGAATTATATTTTAAAACTATTTCTTGTTATTGATTGAGAACATGTGCATGATATAAGTGGGCCAAATGGGCGGATTGGGTAGTGGGTAAAAGCAGGCCGGGTTGGTTTGTCCCGATCAAGGAACATTTTTTCTGTCTTTTTTCTTTTGAATTAAAATAACACTGTCACTAATCACAACAGAAGCCATATTTAACCCCTTAGAGAAAAGTCATAACCCAGATTAACAATTTACCACAAAGGGGCCAGTTGCCACATCTAGGGCATGTTTTTTTATATTATATTAAGTTACATATTTGTGTTATTCTGAATAAAAAGAACCGTATTTTGCAGATTCAAAATCATGCTATTCATAGGTTCTTTGAAGACCCACACATGTCTTTATCCTCCATTAAGGATGATGCATGCCTTAGTGCCTACATAATCCCAAAATCCATGATGAACATCGGATATCTTATGTTTGTCAACCGTCGTGAAGACCCGTAAGTTTATTTTTATTTTGATCTTTAATTTTTGGGCCAAATAGGCATATTATTATAATACTTCAGGGTTGGGTTGGATCTTGATTAAGTTAAAACCAACCTAACCCATGTAAATTGCAGCCTTACTGTAAGTCTGTAAATTGGCCATGTCAATCATTTTTGGTTTCCTTCAAGATTATAAATTGGTTGATTTGGGTGTGTTTTCTCTTCTATGGGTCAAATCAATAGATTTAAAAAGATTAAACTAAAAAAAAAACCCCTGTAAAATGGTTGAAATTTGAAATAGTTTTTATAATTACTTTTAACATGTTAACTATTTTAGAAAGGGGAAATGGAATTTAATAATCCCAACTTTGGGGGGTTGGAAGGCAGCAGTCCCAACTTGCAACTTGTACCACAGCAGTCCCAACTTGTCAACTATTTAACTTGGTTGGTCCCAGACTAACTGAGGTTAACTTTTTCTGTTAAATGCCACGTGGGCATCCCACGTGGCAGTCCTACGTGGCAAAATCTGTCTAGTTGGAAAAAAAAATGTGGGTCCCACAATGTACATGTGTCTTTTTTAATCTTTATATCAAAATATTTATATATATATATACACACACACATATACAATGTATATACACACATATACAATATATATACACATATACAGAGAGAGAAAGAGCTGAGAAAGAGAGCGTAGAGAGAGAAAGAGCTGAGAGAGAGAGAACGTAGAGAGAGAAAGAACAGGTGGTTGTCTTCTCCACCACCACCCGATCGTCTTCTCCACCGCCACCGCCGCCATCTGCAAACCACCTCCACTGCCTTCGTCACCATCAACCACCTCCACCTCCACTGCCTTCGTCACCATCAACCACCTCCACTTCCTTCGTCACCATCAACCAGCCCAATTAAACAAGTTAATCAAGCTTCCGTTGAACCCTGTGTAGGGGTCGTCGCCTCGTCTTCTTCAAGAAATCAAAATAACTAGCCTTAACACAGAGCTGTCGTCTTCTTCAATTTATGATGTTAGGGTTAGAAATAAGAACCCTAAAATTTGGGGGAAAGCCCTAATTTTACAGGTGGTTGGTGGGGTGAATGGTAGAGTGGTGATTATGGGGTGGAGGTTGAGGGGAATGATGGTGGGTGGGCTTTGGTTGGTGGTGGCGGGTTGTTGCAGGTTGTGGGCTTTGGTTGGTGGTGGCGGGTTGGGCTTTGGGTTGTTGCATGTTGGTGGTGGGGGTTGTTGCAGGAGGGAGGGTAGACAAAGGAGGAGGAGGGAGGGTGGTGACAGGCGGTTGTGGGTGGTGGTCGTCGGAGATGGTGGTGGAGGACGGTGGTGACAGGAGGACGATGAAGAAGGGGGTGGGTTCTCTCTCTCTCTCTCTCTCTCTCTCTCTGTATATATACACAGATGTAGATATATAAAAGGTATAAAATAATATATGCATAGGTTTTTTTTTAATTGAAAAAACAAGTGGGACCCAAGTTTTTTGCCAACTGGACATACTATGCCACATGGACTGCCACGTGGCATTTAACAGAAAAAGTTAACCTCAGTTAGTCTGGGACCAACCAAGTTAAATAGTTGACAAGTTGGGACTGCTGTGGTACAAGTTGCAAGTTGGGACTGCTGCCTTCCAACCCCCCAAAGTTGGGATTATTAGATTCCATTTCCCCTTTTAGAAAAAAGCGGATAAGAGGTATCGCAGATTACCCAAATCCAACCTGACCGGTCACCAGCCTGAACTGGAAATCACACGTCTTGACCCGGACCCATTTCTTGCAATTATCTGACATTCTGACCTCATCTCTCCATCTCTACTTTTTATTACTATTTAAAGTGTGGTCTATTCTTTCTTTATAAAGGTTCTTTGTAGTATTGAATTTTTTTCTTCAATATTTCTTTTTTGCTTATTTTAGGAAAGGAGTGTGGAAGCCTTATGGAACACCACTTGTTTTTCCAATCTCTAATGATGCAACAATTACAAGAGGTGATATCCAGTTGATAGCTCACACAATGCTCTCTCCCATGTTAAAACCCAAGAACGTTGCTCCCATTACATCATCAGGCCCGCCTTATGCCACCAATGGTATCAAAAAAGAATACTCACCTTGTAAGGAAAACGGTGACTCGTTAGTCAAACTTCCATTGAAATTGGTCAATGGAAACAATGACCTGATTGATATCTCAATTGGAGAAGAGAAAACCATTAACTTGTCTTCATCTTCAATGTTGGTGATGCTTTATATTGATTGGTCTCCAGAACTTGTGAAGAAATATGAGACACATTATTTGGAAAACTTGCCAGATGTTTCTAGAAATGGGCACGTGACAAAGAAAGCACGTATTGAACCTTTGTCTTTGTACACATGCATAGAAGCTTTCCTGCGTGAAGAACCCTTGGTACCTGAAGACATGTGGTTAGCTTTTCTCTTTCAAATCCTTTGATTGCGGTATAATGATATGTGTTGTTTTTATCTTCAACGGGTCAACTGGGCAAAGTTTTATAATTTTTCTAAAGAAGAAACTAATAGAAAGTGGCCCAAAGTGTTTTTTTTGTAAAGGTTTCCAAATCACTAAAATGGTAAAATTATAAGGTGTTTTATCCTTATGGTTTTTTATTTATAACAATTATAATATAGTGGACAATAGAATATGGATTGGTCAGTTGACCGGCCTGACCCAAATGTAAAAGCTAGCCCTTTTATCTGCTATCTAACCCATATTACCTCATTTCCTTCTTTCGGAAAGATTTCTTTCAACTTTCAACTGAGAATACCTATATGTGGGCAATCATATTACAAATTAGGTGATGGTAGTGATTTGGGTCAGATAATCTGTCATCTATGTGGGCAATCAACGTGTACATGGCATGATGGCAGTCAATTATCGTGTCAATTAATATACATGTCAGTCAATTATTGTGTTACAAGCACCTAAGTCTGACATCGACATTTCATCAAACATATGGTTATTGGTGCATATATTTCTGAAATCAAAGCATACCAAACAACTTTGAACCTACAATCAAAAAATATAACGGATATGGCCATTATATAAATTGTACAACCATCTGATACATAAGTAGCCAATTTTTTTCCATCACAACTCCCTATAAGCTTCCACTCCTCCAGCGTTACGGCTGCTGACGTAAGCAAAGTTGCTTTTTGTAGTTTATAAACAGAGTCTTTTTTATGCAAGTCAAACTAGCCTGATCTGCCCATTTTGACTCGTACTGAATAATTGACCTGTTCCACCTGAACCTATTTTCACTCACTGGTTACTCAACCAACCTTTTGTTGTGTTAACTATGTTGCTATTATCTTTTGTTTTGTTAATGTGATCCATTTATTCTTGTGAAGGTTTTGCCCTCAATGCAAAGAGCGAAGGCAAGCAAGTAAAAAGTTGGATCTTTGGAGGCTTCCTGAGGTTCTTGTGATTCATTTAAAAAGATTCGCATATAGCAGAACCATGAAAAGTAAACTAGAAACATTGGTCAACTTTCCTATTCATGACTTTGACTTGACCAAATATGTTGCTAACAAAAACAATAATCGTCCTCAAATATATGAACTTTATGCCTTAGCTAATCACTATGGCAATTTGGGAAGTGGTCACTATACTGCGCACGTCAAGGTTTGCTCCTTACTTTCCTGAAATTCACTATTTGTTATGGTTTCAATGTCTTATGATTGGGTCGTCTGGGGTCATATATTTTCTCTAACAGGTCATACAGGGAAAGGAAACATGTCAAACGGGTCAAAGTTCAAAAGTTGCTCCCATTGTATGTTTACATCCTAAATAATTTTATTTAAAAAAGTTAACTATTAACTAGATGATATAATTTTTCTAACCGCATTCGTCACACTATTTAATTATAAATGAATTTTGCGTTTTGACAAATAGTGTTTTGGGTCAACCCAAGCCAACTCATACCAAAATTTTACTCTTTTGTTTGCCTCACACATTTGACCGATTACCCACCCACCCGTTTTTCCACCTCTAAATGCAACACGTGTATGGGATAACCTTGGAACAAATGGCAGACTGGAAGGTCACAATTCACATACTTGAGTCATACGAGGTGTTTGGGTATGCGTTTTGGAAGTGGATTATGTGTCTCAGATAATCAAAATTAGATATTTAAGGTGTAATAGAACTCACTTGTAATAACATGGTTTCTGGGTTAATTTTTTTCTACTTTTGTCACATGCAGCTTATTGATGAGAACAAATGGTACAACTTTGATGATAACCATGTTTCTGCCATCAGTGAAGATGACGTGAAGTCAAATGCTGCTTATGTGTTATTCTACAGGAGGGTGAAAACTGATGGTGCTTCGGTAGGCAATGGAGCTCATTCTTCATCAGCTCAAAGCTCTTCCTTTTTCAAGTGACTTCGGCATGTTTTTTTTGTGAGCTTATTTCACAGCAGTTTATAGTTTAAAATGAGAGCAGACTGGTGTTCTCAAGAATTTACCCATAAACTAAGGTGGTTTGCAGGTTTTTAAGATTCTAGAGTCGAATATATTTGAAGTAACTGAATGCTTTTATAACCGATGATGCTTGCAGAGACTTTTTTGTCTGACTTCCTAGAGTTCCCTTTTTATAGCGTACGGCTTATCTTACCTCTTTTCAACTCATTTGATTCGTGAAAGATGAAAATTGGTCAAACGGTGACCTCTGGTGAAAGTTATTTGTTGATTAAGTTTATTGAAAAAGATGTGATGATTCTTGCACAGTATTGATAATAATGCCTTAAGACTATCTCCTGCGTCAAGGGCGCTCTTCCTTGCCCATACCCTTTGGCCGGACTCCATATTAGCTGCGCCTTGCATATCTTTTCCCACTAGCTCCCTGGTGTTCTCTTTCTCCCCCCTCACATTCACCTCTCTTACCACCCTTGAAGAAGAATCCCTCTCTCTCCCGCCTACATCACCACGAATTTTACAGACCGGACTCCACATAAGAGCGTTGGAGATGGTGTTATTATGCACGATGACAATGTGTCACTTCGAGTAGATATTTAAGACTGGCTGTCAACTTTTATACTCGCTATGCTTAAAAACTTATTAGTGTTAAAATAAAAATGGGAAGAAAATGTTTTGGGTTAGTACGTCTGGAATCAGAAAAATCATATAATGGTTTTTATACACCAAAGAGCTGGTAGCTTGGTGGTACCAATTGGCGTAATGGCGAGGGTTCTTGTCTCGTTGCGGACATTAGTGTAAAAGTTAGAAGTAGATTTAGTTGGTCTGTGAGTTTGTCGTTCTACATGTGTGTGTACACGCACTCACAACAAAAATATTTACATTGTTTTAACTAATGTTTTGTCATTTTGAAACTGATTTTAACTACATATCGACATTATGTTTGCCACCGACCCATAAACTCTTTATTTTCTTCACAAAATGCTACCTTTAATGCAGAGTATGTTTATCACGTATTTAATTATTTTTAATTAATGAATCATGAGAATCGAATACTTAATTTAAAGTGTTGAATTGTAATGAATCAGGGGTTCCTGCCGGAGGGGTGACGGATTCGAGTCCCACTCTATGTATGATTATTCTCAAAAGAGGGGATGTGGGCACGGGATCTGAAGGGTGCGGGGCTTCGTATTTATGGGTGTGTACAGTTGGCCGTTCAAAAAAATAAAGAATTGTCAAAGGGTATGTTTGGCAAAATTAGCTGGAGGCTGGTAGCTGGAAGATTTTTAAATATGTTTTTGTGTTTGGCAGAGTAGCTGAAGCTTTTAATAAAATGTATAAAATGACCAAAATGGGCATAATTAAAAACTTGTAAAAAAGGTTTTTATTTTATTTTTAAAATAAAATGGGTATTTGTGTCATTTACTAATTAAAAGCTTATAGCTAGTAGAGTTTTTTTTTTAAAAGCTAGTACTAGTAGCTTTTCACTATAGAGTTTTTTCTCTAACCTAAAAGCTTCCAGCTCCTTCAACCAAACAACACTTTTTATTGAGTATGAGTTTTTTCTTAAAAGCTTAAGCTTGAAGCTCTTAAAATCTTTTAAAAGCTCATTGCCAAACATACCTAAAATCTCATTATGCATTTATAAATAGTGCTTTACAAATAGAATAGAAGTTAAGAAAAAACATATAATTTATACATTTATTAACAAAATTATGGTTTTGGATAATCATCTATTTACTTTACATACGTAATCTATATCTATATATATATATATATATATATATATATATATATATATTGCAAAGGGATTAATCATACATGTCATACTCTTATGCAATCTCTCCTTTGAAAGATGTCACATAGGATGTGATGTGTCAACTCTAAACCAATTAAAAAAAAGAAATAAATATGATTTAACCTAATCTATTATAATCTTTAACATAATCTATTAAATACCTAATCTATTAAATCTAAATATTAAACCTTTATTATTTTATCTTTCGTGTTTCCTCCCATAACTTTTAAACGTTTAATATCTTTTATATACAAGATTTTTTAAAGAAAAAAATTACACCAAGGGATTAATCATACATGTCATACTCTTATGCAATCTCTCCTTTGAAAGATGTCACATAGGATGTGATGTGTCAACTCTAAACCAATTAAAAAAAAGAAATAAATATGATTTAACCTAATCTATTATAATCTTTAACATAATCTATTAAATACCTAATCTATTAAATCTAAATATTAAACCTTTATTATTTTATCTTTCGTGTTTCCTCCCATAACTTTTAAACGTTAATATCTTTTATATACAAGATTTTTTAAAGAAAAAAATTACACCAAATTAACGAGCGTTTTATTATCTTTCCAACGAGTACCATAATGTTGTATAAAAATCGGAGAAAAAATGACTATTTTTTGTAACCCGACAGGTATTGTGTCGGGTTTAGGATTAGTTTAAAAAAAATTGTGGGTTTGGGTTGGGTCTAGGATTAGGTGATACCCGACCCGATTACCCGAAATAACATACCCAAATACCCGAACTACATACCCGATCATATACCCATGAATTTTTTAACGCATCACATAACCCTTATACTAATGCGTTCGATATTTCAATAATTAACTTTTTTTTTCTTATTTCATGTTAGATCTTTTTAGAATGATCGATTACAAACTTCCGAATTAATTTGTAATGGCACTAGATTTATACCCCGGCGCAGAGATTCGTTTTTTTTTAAATTTGAATATGATAACTTATGACAGAGATTTGTTTAAAATAATAATAATAGTATTAATAATAATAATATATTTGATTATGTTATATTAGATATTTCAACCCGGGACGCTCCCGGGATAAAAACTAGTAAGGGTGGTGATATTTAAACCCCCCAGCTTCTATTTAAACCCCACAGAAGCGCCTCGCTTAGGCCTAAGCGAGGTGCTTCTGGGGGATAATTTATTTTGGTAGTTTTTTGGTGTTTTGAGTTGTTTTTTTTTTTAATTTAATAATTATAAAAAGTTAAAAAAAAAATTAAATGTCAATGACTTAAACTTGACATCATCTTCTTGTAATTACTTTTCAGTTGTTATCCGAGAGATAGCGGTCAACGATGAAGACAACCTGAAAGTGGATACCATGGATCAGAGAGATTCAAGCTAATTAAACTCATATCTCAAGCCGGTGCAAGTTATGTTGTAGCAGTCAAGGTAGATCGTGGAAATCAATTACAGTTATTTGGAATGTTTCTGATCATTATAGTAACGAAATCATTCTCACATGAATATCCTGCGTAAAGGACTAAAGCCACATATCTTGACATTACAGTGAGATATGAGTTTAATTAGCTTAAATCTCTCTGATCCATGATATGAGAGCAATAATCCATCGAGAACTTGAGAAAGAGAGAATAAGAGAAGAGATAATAACATATGAGCTACAACATAACTTGCACCGGCTTGAGATATGAGTTTAATTAGCTTGAATCTCTCTGATCCATGGTATCCGGTTGTTTTCAGGTTGTCTTCATCGTTGACCGCTATCTCTCGGATAACAACTGAAAAGCTGAAATTGAACAGTTATTTGGAATGTTTCTGATCATTACAGTTATGCCTTTTTTGGTGAAATGAACTTGAAGAAATGATTTGGTGGATATATCATGAGTTAAACAAAAGCTGAAATTGGACGGTTATTTGGAATGTTCCTGATCATTACTTTTCATGCAAGCAAGTAAAATTCAGATCATTACTTTTCATGCAAGCAAGTAAAATTCAGTTGTTGGACAGTGAGATTGATAACTGGACAGGTTAGCCAGGTGTTTGTCAAAAAGGTAGAGCACACCAATAGAGCAAAACGTTGTGTGTATTAGCAAAAAGTTGTCAAAAAACCTGCGTAAAGGTTGTTTTCAGGTTGTCTTCATCGTTGACCGCTATCTCTCGGATAACAACTGAAAAGTTGTCTCATTAATTCCAATTCCAATTCCAATTCCACCGGTGCAATCAGAATCTGAAAAGAAGCTATCATCTCAGAGAGATATCTGTCAACGATGATGGCGCAGAGGTTAGCGGTAACTTTAAATTTTGAATGATCGTCGATTTGCTCTCTATATACCAATCAACAGTAGCGATCAGAGAAAGATTTAGTTGAAAGTGGATACAATGGATCAGAGAGATTTAAGCTAATTAAACTCATGTCTCAAGCCGGTGCAAGTTATGAAATGACACATGCAGAATGTAATGTCATGCACAAATGTGATTTGTATTAATGACAAAGTGATTTGTAAGGGAAGAAGAAGAGAATGTTATATATGTTTACCTTCCCATGGAAACTCTGAAGACCCTTAACGGAGGTTTGCTAGAGGGTCATTGGTCTTCAGAGTTTCCAACCCCTAATACATTCATCAAAGGATATTCATGTGAGAATGATTTTGTACAAGATTCCTATGCAAGCAAGTCAAATTCAGTTGTTAGACCAACTTGAGATATGAGTTTAATTAGCTTAAATCTCTCTAATCCATGATATGAGAGCATAAGAGAAGAGATAATAACATATGAGCTTCAACATAACTTGCACCGGATGATTGCCATTGAGATTGATAACTGGACAGGTTAGCCAGGTGTTTGTCAAAAAGGTAGAGCACACCACTAGAGCAAAAAGTTGTGTGTATGAATAGTGACCCTCTGGCAAACCTGCCATTAATCGGTTTTATTTAGCGTAAAAAGTTCATTGTACATATACCTCCTTATTTAAAAACAAATCACATCATTGTAGAGGTTACTAGGTTACTCATTACCGTTGGACGTTGAAGGTAAACATGGACAGTGAGAAGTGAGATTGATAACTTCTTTATGGAAGTTGCTAAAATAGTTAAACAAAAGCTGAAATTGAACAGTTATTTGGCAACATACTTGAAATCAATTGGAAGATAAACAATCCTCATCCACAATGTTCTTACCTATGAGTTTAATTAGCTTGAATCTCTCTGATCCATGGTATCCACTTTCAGAATCTGAAGAGAAGCTATCATTTCAGAGAGATATCTGTCAAGTAATTACAAGAAGATGATCAAAGATGCTACAACATAACTTGCACCGGCTTGAGATATGAGTTTAATTAGCTTGAATCTCTCTGATCCATGGTATCCACTTTCAGGCTGTCTTCATCGTTGACCGCTATCTCTCGGATAACAACTGAGGGTCACTATTTTCATACATAAAGAGTATAATCGTGATGTGATGGATTTTTATATCTGCAACTTAGTTCCTGATCATTACAGTGAGATTGATAACTTCTCTATGGAAGCAACAAATTCAAAACAGATGTAGGTTTGCCAGAGGGTCACTATTCATACATAAAGGGTTGTTATCGGAGAGATATCGGTCAACGATGAAGGCAACCTGAAACGACATGAACATTTATAACCTTTCTGTACATGTGGCCAAAAGAACCTGATAAAGGCTGTACACGAGTATAATCAAACAAGGGTTGCCTGGAGTTTGATTAGCTTGAATCTCTCTGATCCATGGTATCCACTAACCGTAGCGATCATTACAAAGGGTTGTTATCAGACGTTTTGTCAAAAGCAAGTGTGAAGATCAAGATCAAGAAGACTGGATACCATGGATCAAAGAGATTCAAGCTAATCAAACTCATATCTCAAGTTGGTCTAACAACTGAATTTGACTTGCTTGCATAGGAATCTTGTACGAAATTATACAGTTATTTGGAATGTTCCTGATCATTACGGTCAACGACGAAGGTGTGTTGTATGTATAAAATTGTGAATAATTGTGAGAGTCGATATGAGAGCAATAATCCATCGAGAACTAGAGAAACAGAGAATAAGAGAAGAGATAATAACATATGAGCTACAACGACGTCGTATTTTGGAAGCTGAAGTTCGGAGATAACTAAATATTCGGTTGTTGATTTTCTTCTCTATACAGAGTGACGATAGGCGTTTTCGATTTCCAAATGAATCAACGACTTAAACTTGACATCGTCAACCACGTATAGTCAAATATTTATTCTCCATATCCATACCTTGTTTCAAGTATCTTGTAAAATTCATTTCGTCTTCAAGACTCCTATGAGTCAACAAAGGTTGACTTTTTTGAGCATTAACAATGACTATATTACACGTAACGTTTAGCTTTGAGCGTATTAACTTCCCTCTCTCTCTCTCTCTCTCACAAAGGGGGAAGTATAATATATATGACGTTTGAGCATACGAAATTGTGCAAGAGTTTGACATTATTGTGTTCAAACATCAAGGAGACATGGTGTTTGACTTTTTTTGTGTATGACCCATCCGGATGTGAAAGACAATATCCATATTTACCTGATTATAAGAGAGGTCGAAGATATTGCTCAATAAACATTATTATTATTATTATTTTATTATATTTGTAATTTAGTTCCTTTGTTTTATTATTATAATAATTTATTATTATCAAGAATCGGAAATTAGTAAAACGATTTATGAAAGTATCAAGAATCGGAAATTAGTAAAACGATTTAATAAATCATTGCTCAGACGTTAGGGTTTGATAAACACAAAACTTATTATTTATAAAGCAACAAAAACACAAATCGTACCGTGAAATAAAGAGAGGCCCATTAGGAGTGCCGTGGAGGAAGATCGTCGGTTTGTTGTAGTCGATGATGACACAGAGGTTAGCGGTAACTTTAAATTTTGAATGATCATCGGTTTGTACAATGATGTGGTGTCTTCAATGATTCTAAAAAACTTGAAAGTAATTACACCGGCTTGAGATATAAGTTTGATTATTATCGTATTTGCAACTTAGTTCCTTTCTCTCGAAAAACAATCTCGAAAAAGTAATTATCATTTCTTGACATGCTTGTTAACACCTTGATCTGTAATATCTGAAAATTATCATTTCTCAAAAAGTAATAAAAACACTTAAAAATGAATTAAAAACAATTGTTGGGAGTTAGGTTTAGTCGGAGGACCACGTACAATGATTCATCAAAGTTGTACAAAGCTGGATGTTTTTACTGGAAAACTAAAACGAGCAATTAACGAAGCGAAACGGAGAGTTATAATTTTCTTGGCTAGGAAACAACTTAAAAGAACCAAAAATGAATTAAAATTATTTTTTGGTGATTAACAAATAATTTTAAAGAATTAAAAGAAAAACAAATTTTTTTAAAAAAAGGCCAAAGCACCTCGCTTTGGTCAAAGCGAGGCGCCTGTGGTCTAATCAAACCACTAAAGCACCTCGTTTTGGTCAAAGCGAGGCACTAAAGCACCTCGCTTTGACCAAAGCGAGGCACTAAAGCGCCTCGCTTTGACCAAAGCGAGGTGCTTTGGCCTTTTTTTAAAAAAATTGATTTTCTTTTAATTCTTTAAAATTATCTGTTAATCACCAAAAAATAATTTTAATTCATTTTTGGTTCTTTTAAGTTGTTTCCTAGCCAAGAAAATTATAACTCTCCGTTCCGCTTCGTTAATTGCTCGTTTTGGTTTTCCGGTAAAAACATCAGCTTTGTACAACTTTGATGAATCATTGTACGTGGTCCTCCGACTAAACCTAACTCGCAACAATTGTTTTTAATTCATTTTTAAGTGTTTTTAATTACTTTTCGAGAAATGATAATTTTCAGATATTACAGATCAAGGTGTTACCAAGCATGTCAAGAAATGATAATTTTCAAATATTGCAGATCAAGGTGTTACCAAGCATGTCAAGAAATGATAATTTTCAAATATTTGCAGATCAAGGAAAGAATGAAAATACGTGATGCACATAACCCTCCATGCAAATCATCCCAATTCTGTCAAAAGAAGATGTATTCACCATTTTAAACGATTTGCCTCCTTGAATGTCTATGGAAACAACAATGGATTTGTCAAAAGCAAGATGTATTCACCCGTTCAGGTGCTTAAGTCCACCTTGAGATATGAGTTTAATTAGCTTGAATCTCTCTGATCCATGGTATCCGGTTGTTTTCAGGTTGTCTTCATCGTTGACCGCTATCTCTCGGATAACAACTGAAAAGTTGTCAACGATGATGGCGCAGAGGTTAGCGGTAACTTTAAATTTTGAATGATCGTCGGTTTGCTCTCTATATACCAATCAACAGTAGCGATCATTACAGTTATTTTGGAATGTTTCTGATCATTGTCAGATGGTCACTATTCATACATAAAGAGATAAAGGGTGTACACGAGTATAATCAAACAAGGGTTGCCCGGAGTTTGATTAGCTTGAATCTCTCTGATCCATGGTATCCACTAACCGTAGCGATCATTACAGTTATTTGGACTGTTGCTAAATTAGTTAAACAAAAGCTTAAATTATACAGTTATTTGGAATATTCTTGATCATTACAGTGAGATATGAGTTTAATTAGCTTAAATCTCTCTGATCCATGATATGAGAGCAATAATCCATCGAGAACTTGAGAAAGAGAGAATAAGAGAAGAGATAATAACATATGAGCTACAACATAACTTGCACCGGCTTGAGATATGAGTTTAATTAGCTTGAATCTCTCTGATCCATGGTATCCGGTTGTTTTCAGGTTGTCTTCATCGTTGACCGCTATCTCTCGGATAACAACTGAAAAGCTGAAATTGAACAGTTATTTGGAATGTTTCTGATCATTACAGTTATGCCTTTTTTGGTGAAATTAACTTGAAGAAATGATTTGGTGGATATATCATGAGTTAAACAAAAGCTGAAATTGGACGGTTATTTGGAATGTTCCTGATCATTACTTTTCATGCAAGCAAGCAAAATTCAGATCATTACTTTTCATGCAAGCAAGTAAAATTCAGTTGTTGGAAAGTGAGATTGATAACTGGACAGGTTAGCCAGACGTTTGTCAAAAGAACATTTTTTATAATAATTATATTTAAAAAAAAACAAAAAACTAACTCAAAAGATCAAAAAAAAAAAAAAAAAATTGATCCGAAGAGTCTCGCTTAGGCCTAAGCGAGGCGCTTCGAATTCAAAATCAGCTTTTTCTGCCCCTCGTACTGACCTGCTCTGATTGAATTCAAAGCGCCTCGCTTAGGCCTAAGCGAGACGCTTTGGGGGGGGGTGGAAATAGAAGGTGGGGGGTGGGAATAGACGGAGCCAACTAGTAATAAATAAAATATATAAATTTTATGTTTAACCATGATCATATTACGGCTGGGACGGTTGAGCAAAATGATTCCACGTTATACTTTTATGTTGTGCCGTCTATAGTTGCAAACTAATGACATATATAAAAAGACAAATTATAATCTTGAAATTATTTTTTGCGGCAAATTTTGATTTTAATAATACTACATACTAATTACATAAAATTGGTATTACAATCGTATCATTACAATAGTTTCAATCAACTACATTAATGTAATCTGGCAAACAAGTCATTGGTCTAACGTTATTTTTGTTGTGTAGATAAGATTGAAATCATGTTTGTTGGGTATATGACAGAAATTATGGGTGGTAAAATGGGTAGGTTGGGTTGGATTGGTTGTTGGGTCAGGATAGGCTTGAGTTATGATGGATTTGGGTTAAGATTGGTAGATTAAAAAAATAGATTAGGATGGGTTAGGTCAGGATAGGTTTGAGTCTGGATGGTTTGAATTATAATAGGTTCACATCAAAATAAATTAAAATTTAAAAAAAAAGTACAAAAACAATTAAAAATTAAAAAAGTAAAAAAAACAAAAATAAACTTAAAAATACAATTTTAAGAGATCCGAAATATTTCATTTCGAACCGGACCGGTTCCATCCTATCGGGTTGGTTAACAACCCGGACCATTACGACCCGGCCGGGCCCGGTAGCGACTCGGACCATTTCGACCCGACCGGGCGCGGTAACGACCTAGACCGTTTCAACCTGACCCGTCCTGTAGCGACCTGGACTGTTTCGACCCGGTCGAGCCCGGTAACGACCTAGACCGTTTCAACCTGACCCGTCCCGTAGCGACCCGGCCAGGCCCGGTAGCGACCCGGATCGTTTCGACCCAATCGGGCCCGGTAGAGACCCGGACCGTTTTGACCCGACCGGGCACGGTAACGACCCAGACCGTTTCAACCTGACCCGTCCCGTAGCGACCCGGACCGTTTCGACCCGACCGGGCCTGGTAACGACCCAGACCGTTTCAACCTGACCCGTCCCGTAGCGACCCGTACTATTGCGACCCAGCCGAGCCCGGTAGCGACCCAGACCGTTTTGACCCGACCAGGCCCGGTAACGACCCAGACCGTTTCAACCTGACTAGTCTCGTAGTGACCCGGACCGTTTCGACCGGGCCGGTCCCGCTATCGACCCGGACTATTTCGACCCGATCGGGCCCAGTAACGACCCAGATTGTTTCAACCTGACCCGTCCCGTAGCGACCCGTACTGTTTTGACCCGACTGGGCCCGTTAGCGACCCGGACCGTGTCGGCCTGACCGATCCCGTTAGCAACACGGAACGTTTCGACCCGACCGGGCCCGTCAACGACCAGACCGTTTCGGCCCAAACGGGCCGGTCAACAACCCAGACCGTTTGGACTCGATCAAGCTCGCTAACGACTCAAACTGTTTTGATGAGATCGGTCTTGTTAAAGACCCGTGTTGTTTTGACATTGCTGTCCGTTAACGACCCGAACGGTTTCGAACCGACTGGGGTGATCAACAAATGCAAAAGATATATTTTTTTGTTTTTAATGACATTTTGATTTCTATAAGGCATCAACGCTTTTAGTGTTGGGTCAGTTTTAATTCAGATTTGTATATGGTTATCTAAAAATACCCATCGTGACCCATTTGTTTTTTTTTTTTTTTTTTGAAAATTATACTAAACCCATTTTAACCCACAAGATCCAATTTTAAACCCAAAACAACGCAAACTTAATTAGATGAGTTGAAATTGCTAGGTTTAATAGAAATCAAGCCTGAAAAACATTAAAATCAAACTTTACATTTCAGTTTCACTACATATTTAGGCCTGTAAACGAACCGAACGTTCATGAACTGTTCGTGAACTGTTCGGCGGGAAGTTCGTTTATGTTCGTTTATTTAAATAAATGAACGAACACGAACACAATTTTTTGTTCGTTTAATTAAACGAACGAACATGAACACACGTTGTGTTCGTTCATTTATGTTCATGAACGTTCGTTTATGTTCGTTCATTTATGTTCGTTTATGTTCGTTTATTTTGTTCGTTTATGTTCGTTTAATTAAACTTAGCTTTATTTTTATTATTTATTTCCTTTTGTTAAGTAACCTTAATTCATATGTTCTAAAAACTTAACCCTAACCCTAACATTCTAAACATATCACTTATTATCCGCTCTTCACACTTCACAGCCGCTCTCCACCCTAACTCTAACGTTCATTTATGTTCATGAATCATTATTAACTTGTTTTTGTTTCTGTTCGTTTATGTTCATTTGTGTTCGTTTATATTGATCATTTGTGTTCGTTTATGTTCATGAACTGTTCGTTTAGGTTTAAATGAACGAACATAAACGAACACGAACATGACAAATTTCTTAATGAACGAACACGAACACAAAAATGTGTTCGATTATGTGTTCGTGTTCGTGTTCGGTTAAAGTTAAATGAACAAACACGAACACGCCCGTGTTCGTGTTCGTTCGGTTCGTTTACAGGCCTATACATATTACTATGTCGGTCTTAGTAATGACCATCCGGTGAATTTGGGCATTGACAAATCTATAAATGGGTTAGAACGGGTTGAATTAAAACAAGTAAAATTTGAAAGCAGTTTAGAATGGGCAGTATCAATACTGCCATTGTACTTTCGTCCATTCTAACCCATTGGTAGTGTTAATCCCTACCCATTCTTTGCTGAGTTTTGATGCTACCCATTCTAACTTGTTCTCAAATTTTACTTGTTTTAATTCAACCCGTTTTAACCCTTTTATAGATTTGCCAATGCCCAGAATCACCTGGAGAGTCATTACCATGACCCAAAATTAGGTCTCCGGGTCACAGTTGCGAGGGTATATATTAGTAGAGTAAAGATCCGGTACAAATAGCTTTTTTTGTAAGAACTGTGAGAATCAAAGGAGGGTATTTTTTTTTTATTTTTTTTTTCAAAATTTTTTTTCCCATATTGTTAAACATGTATTATAGTATTGAAAAGTAAAAAAAAAAAAAAAAAAAAAAAAATTGGTGTATAGTAATTACGTGTAGAGTAATTACATAATTACTCTAGTGTAAACTAATGTATTTACCTTAATGACGTAATTACACTAAAAAAAAATTTAAATTTTTTTTTTTTTGTATTATTCATCTAGAAAGAATGTTTAAGCACATGAGGAAAAAAATTTCTAAAAAAAAAATAAATTTTTTTTACCCCCTTTGATTCTCACAGTTCTTACAAAAAAACTATATGTATTTGATCTTTACTCTATATTAGTATGATGTTTGTTGGTGAAAGGGAAGAACGATGTACCTACGTTTTCAAGAAAATAAATGACATAACATGAAAAACTAACGTTAAGGTATAGTTTTTTTTTTTTTTTTCGAATGAAATTAGTGATCCGTGAGATGGTACAACTGATTAATCACATTTTACAAGCTATTGATACAAAAAAGAACAATTGTTTGTGGCTCTTGTTTTTTCCCTAATCGATAGATATTCAATCTCTTTGGACGTGATGCATTCAATATGTAGCCGTCCTCCCTCCTACTACATATGGAATTTAACACTTGTAGTCTAGTTGGTTGAGGGTCTAAAGTTTCTTATGGAAGGCTTGGGTTCAATTCTCACTAACTACATTTGGAGGACATTGGTGGATGGGAAATGAGGGATGACCCGGCCATTGGCTTGGGTTTGAGTCCTAATCCCGGCCGGTTTTACCGATTATTTCACTGTCCTGCTTTCGGGCGGGTGAGTGGTCGGGTTTTCCCGGGAATTTGTGGCAATTGGTGGCCCGGGTACTCTCGAGTACCTGATTCGCCAAAAGGGTGCCCGAGAGTGCTCGAAATTGATTCGTTGGCCGTTCAAAAAAAAACATATGGAATTTGGAGAATGTATAATAAAAAATATGATACATTTTCTCTAAATCAAATGTAACTAATTTTTCAACATTATTTTTTTTATTAATTATTTTATCAAAGATGTTAGATTATTTACTATGAGCATATATATAACATTGTCCTTATAACGAGAATATCGTTCCACGAGGACAAATACTTAAAACATGCATAAAAATCAAGGCAATGGGATTCTTAAAATTCCTTTGAAGATGCGACTTAAGTGTTATACTAGGTCCAATAAAATCTGGTCCGGTTGAGAACTCACTCCAGTTATGAGAACCGTGAGAACTATGACATAAATTTTTTTTTTACCTAAAGATATAAATATGGCTAAGTAAGAAATATAAAAAAAATTTACGTCGTCCTTACACCGGTGTAACAAAAAGTGACGTAAATGTCCTTACACCGGTGTAACAACACAAGACCAATTTACGTCACTTTTGTTATACTGATGTAAGGACGGCGTACGTTTTTTGTTTTTCATTTTTGTATATTTCTTAGTTAAAAAATCGCATTTTACGTCGTAGTTCTCACAGTTCTTACAACTGAAGTGAGTTCTTAACCGAACCGAACCCAACCCAACCCAGGTCCAATATTATTTAACAATGGTTAACTATAACAATTAATTTAATTAAAAACTTAAGGACCATACATTATTTTAATCTAATACACAAATATCTTGAATATCATAATTGTGAAAACTTACATGTCAAATCTTCAAACACAGAAAGTCATATTTCGGGTTCTTCTTAAAATAAATGTACACATATACTCTTATATAATAGTCACTAGTGCATAACATTAAAAACGATGGTCTTGATATATGAATTATGTTATTAGCATTTAAAAAAAGGCATTTTGGAATAATGGATGGTTAAATATATATATATATATATATATATATATATATATATATATCCATCATATAAAACAAATAATAAACCAAGTCAACTCTACCTATCCCAATTATTTATCACATAAATATACATGTATTCAAACATGTTCTATGTTCATCATCCACCCACTACTTGGCCCTTCACATCATAATCATCATAATATCATATATCCACAGAGATAATTGATCAAAGTCATACCCATGATGAGATTATTAACAAATCTTCCATTTTTGCTAATTTTTGTATGTTTATTGCATATTATACATGCACAAACAATACAAGACTCATGTAGTTCTAACACTAATCTTGCAAATCTCACCACTCGATTCTCTTTCGATGTTTCTAATCTTAATTGTTTTCCTGTGTGGACATCTGAAGATTTCATCCTTAGAGTAAGCTTCTTAACCCATAAACTTGTGTATATGTGTGTCTTTTGTGTTTAGGTGTAATATAGTTCATCAACCATTGACTATTTGATCTTATTGTTTCATTGAGTAGTATTCACAAGCGGGTCCAAGGTTGTGGAGCTTTGTTTTGTCTACACCTAACACGAATTCGTATATCGGAATGGGATTTTCGCCAAATGGTGGTATGGTTGGGTCGAGCGCGGTTGTGGGTTGGGTGGCTCGAGATGGTTTGACCAACATGAGAAGGTATTTCCTCGGTGGTCAAACCCCGAGTCAAGTGTTGGTTGATCAAGGAGATTTACAAATTCTAGGAAACACCTCATCGATCATTTTAGATTCGTCTAGGATCTACATGGCATTTCAGCTGGTTATAGACCAACCAAGTCAACGACTTGTGTATTCAGTAGGGGATAGTAACAATCCCCCACCAAACACACCTAGTTATCGCTTGACTCAACACAGAACTCAAATCGCGATTAGGATTAACTATGCAACAGGTTAGTCTATATCTAAATCTACTCATTTTGCCAATACGTGGGGCGTGACATGATCCACAAGTTACTCGACTCATTTAGTTATAAAAAAAAATTATATTGATGTATATGTTTATCGCGTGATATATATAGGTCAAGCTAGCCAGACTAAGGCCCCTTACTCGAATTTGAAGAGAGCTCACGGAATCATGAACATGATGGCATGGGGCATATTACTCCCTATAGGCGCAATGGTTGCACGCTATTTGAAGAATTTGGACCGTTATGGTTCTACGTGCACTCGAGCGTTCAATCACTAGGATTTATTCTTGGATTATCAGGGGTGATTGCTGGCTTTGTGTTAGATGATCGTCTTGATGCAAGTGTTGGAAAGCACAAAGGACTTGGAATAACTATTCTTGTACTTGGATGTCTTCAGGTTACTATGTTATTAATCTTTTTTTGGTTATTTGGTTTTAAAAGTGATATAATATAGTTATATAATATCTTTGACTTATGTTAATAGGTTCATATAACCATGTGTCTTGTTTACTTACAGGTTCTAGCTTTATTGGTTCGTCCATCTATAGATGCAAAAACAAGAATATATTGGAATTGGTATCATCATAGTGTTGGAAGACTTATGATATTATTTGCGATTGTAAATATTTTCTATGGGATCCATTTAGCTGAGGCAGGAAGCTCTTGGAATGTTGGTTATGGTGTTATTCTTGGAATATTTGTTATAATTGTTGTGAGTTTAGAAATTAGGATGTTATTATTGAAAAAATAGATGTGTTTCATTAGTTATGTTTCATACTTTCTATGTGTGAAGATGACATACTAATTGTTATTGTTTTTATATGGTTATATGTTATTGTTATACATTATAAGCCTAGGATGTGTGAAAAAATATAACTTTTAACTACTTTTGTTGATATTAGAATTAATTTGTTATTTGATATAATTATGTTGTATTTCATACTTTGGTTTAAGATATATACACTTTGATTATTTGTGTTTTTATGAAAAAAGTTTGTTCATTCCATTTGATAAAAGAATGGTTTTTGTTAGGACCAAAGTGTTTCGAAGTGTCCTGATTTAATTGTAATAATAATATTTGGCACTTAGGTCTAAAACTTTTGTTAATGCATAAATATGCCATGGAAATATCATGTGATGTGATGTTACATGTCATGTTAGATATCTCTTTACATCTAATGTGGCATGAAATGACATGTTTGGTGTCACATCATTATAATAAATACGTGTCAAATCAGGTGTATAACTACACCAACAATAGGGGATGTTAACTTCCTTAGACCACCCGTAGTGGGGCGCGATTTACCAAATTTTTTCAAAAATAGCGCCCCAACACCGCTACAGGGGGGCGCTATTTTCACAAAATCGTTGCAGGCGTTATATTAATAACGCTGTGTGATAATTGAACCAACAAATGGAAATTGGACACGTGGCTTGCAACGGTCATTTGACCGTTTCCTTTAATTTCAAACGGCTATTTTTTTTTTTTGTTATTATAAATACAACACACACAACACATATATATATTAATACAAACTCAAAATTACCTTCAAAAAAATATTCAAACACATACTTACCAATATTAGAAGTAAATGGGTTCCCCCGCGTTATCATCTATTGCGAGAGAATATTATAGAGAGTTTCTAGGCGACGAGGGTTGTTCCACAGACGAAGAGTTGGAGCAAGATGCCATTACGAGTGCGCTAGCGCTTTCGGCGCGGTATCTTGAAGAAACTAGTACGCCTACACCTCCAAAACAAACTAGGCAGTACTACGAACGAGATCGTGTATCGGCAAATGCTCGTTTGATGAAGGATTACTTTGATGAAAACCCGACTTACCCCGACCCAAAGATCTTTAGGCGTCGTTTCCGGATGAGCAAACGTTTATTTCTACGTATATCCGAAGATCTTGAAAACGCGTTTCCGTACTTTAAACAAAAAGCGGATGCTAGGGGGATGATGGGATTCACGTCTATTCAAAAGTGTACCTCGGCACTGCGTATACTCGCATACGGCAACACGACGGATATCAACGACGAGTATTTAAAAATGGCCGAGAAAACAACACGCGATTCTTTGGAGTATTTTTGCCAAGGTATTTATTTTTTATATATGTTTGTATTTTTTTTATATATGTTTGTATTTATTTTTTATATATGTTTGTATTTATTTGTTTTAGGAATAATAAAGTTGTACGGAGCCCGTTATCTTAGAAGGCCCACTTGGTACGACTTACAAAAAATTTACGAGGTGCATACGGCTGAACATGGGTTACCAGGAATGCTGGGTAGCCTTGATTGTCGTCACTGGCGGTGGTATAATTGCCCAACCGCTTGGCGAGTTCAACACACGCGTGGTGACCAAAAAGGACCATCGATTATTCTTCAAGCGGTGGCTTCAGTCGATCTTTGGGTTTGGTCGGCCTATTTTGGTGTTGCGGGTTCATGCAACGACTTAAACGTTTTTGAGCAGTCGCCTATTATAGAGGATTTCGTTTCTGGCAGGGCAGCGAAGGCGTGCTTTTACGCTAATGGAAACTACTACCCACACGGATACTATTTGGCTGACGGAATATATCCGAGGTATAGCATTATCGTTAAGACGTTTAGTAACCCGTACGATGAAAAAAGGGCACACTTTAAAAAGGTCCAAGAGGCGGCGCGAAAGGACATAGAGAGATGTTTTGGGGTTCTTCAACAGCGTTGGCATTACATAAGAAACCCTGCTCGTGCATGGACCACAGACAAGCTGCGAGATGCTATGTATGCATGTATAATCATGCATAATATGATATTAGAAGATGATGGTAAAGCGATATGCCAAAATTACGTACCGGAAGCCGTTCAGGATCTACCGCAAGCTAATGTGCAAGAAAGAGTGCTCAACGCACATGAACTTCGCGACCATGAAGTACATGACGCGTTAGCTGCGGATTTGGTCCAACAAGCGTGGTCGGTTCGGTATATTCCAAACCCAGGAGGAAACGAAGAAGAAGAAGAAGAAGAAGAAGAAGAAGAAGAAGAAGAAGGTGACGAAGAAGAAGAAGAAGAGGACGAAGACGAATATGAAGAATCCGAAGATGAAAATTAATATTAGTTGTAACTTTTTTTTTTAATATTACTTGTAATTTTTTTTAATATTAGTTGTGTGTTTTTATTATTATTTGTATTTATTTTTTATATTTATTTGCATTTTATTTTAATTATTTTGAATTAAAAGATTAAAAAAAAAATAAAAAAATCAACCAATCACAATCAGGGGCTTTATAAATAAAGTCCCACCACTACACCCATTTTTCAGTTTCTCTCTCCACGCTGACTCAGCAGCCACGTGGACCAATCAGGAAGGGGGGCTTTATAAATAAAGCCCCCCACTACACATGGTCTTACAATGTTAAAAAAATCTCTATATATTTATGTAAACTAGGTGTATTAATACGCGCGTTGCGCGTTTTTCACATGACGCGTTAATACGGATTTTCTAAACTCAATATTTAAACAAACTAACTCAATGCCCAACATGTTATCATTCAATTCCGCAACAAATATGTTAATTCAAAATTCAACCAATATGATGAAAACCCACAATCATTCGACTTAACCTCACCCAGAAGCCATGTATTTAGTCATCATCAATGGGTACACAAAAACCCACACAGAAGGGAATCGGAGGTAAAATGGTGAATAAACCTCACCCAGAAGCCATGTATTTAGTCATCATTAATGGGTACACGACAACCCACACAGAAACGAACCGGAGGTCAAATGGTAAATAAAATAATATGAATAAAATAATAAAGTTTTTGAATAAAATAATATAAATAAAATAATAATATAGTTTATTATATTTATAAAATAATAATATAGTTAATATAGTTAATATAAATAAAATAATATTATTTTTACTATTCATTTGTATTTACTATTCATTATGTTTGCAAATTAATAGTATTAATTAATGCGGATTTTCTAAACTCAATATTTAAACAAACTTACTCAATGCCCAACATGTTATCATTCAATTCCGCAACAAATATGTTAATTCAAAATTCAACCAATATGATGAAAACCCACAATCATTCAACTTAACCTCACCCAGAAGCCATGTATTTAGTCATCATCAATAGGTACACAACAACCCACACAGAAGGGAATCGAAGGTCAAATGGTGAATAAACCTCACCCAGAAGCCATGTATTTAATCATCATACACGACAACCCACACAGACACGAACCGGAGGTCAAATGGTAAATAAAATAATATGAATAAAATAATAAAGTTTTTGAATAAAATAATATAAATAAAATAATATAAATAAAATAATAATATAATTTATTATATTTATAAAATAATAATATAATTAATATAGTTAATATAGTTAATATAAATAAAATAATATTATTTTTACTATTCATTTGTATTTACTATTCATTATGTTTGCAAATTAATAGTTGTCAAATGGTAAATAAAATAATATGAATAAAATAATAAAGTTTTTGAATAAAATAATATAAATAAAATAATAATATAGTTTATTATATTTATAAAATAATAATATAGTTAATATAGTTAATATAAATAAAATGATATTATTTTTACTATTCATTTGTATTTACTATTCATTATGTTTGCAAATTAATAGTATGTAATTTACCATAATATATAATTAAGAAAATCAATTACTATTTCAAATGAAAATTACATGAATTAGTATATCTTTACGTCCAACATTTGTAGCCTAGTTGGTTGAGAGCCTAAAGTTTTCTATGTGAGGCTTGGGTTCAATTTCCACTAGCTACATTTGGAGGACATTGGTGGAGAGGAAATGAGGGATGTCCCAGGCCAATGGTCTGTGTTCGAGTCCTGATCCCGACCGGTTTTACCGATTCTTTCACTGTCGTGCCTTCGGGCGGGTGAGTGGTCGGGTTTTCCCGGGAATTGGTGGCAATTATGTAAGACCCTAACCCGTAATCATGCGATCAACGCCCAAATCATACGGGTTTTGACCTTACTTAAACCACTCCCGATTAAAACTTAGATATTTAGGAAAAACTTAAATTATCGTGATAAATTCTTTTTGATTTCTACACTTTAACTATTACAACATATGATGAGATTTCGCAATTTCACGGGAGACTCTTGAATTCTATTGCGGAAGCTTGATGAGTGTTCGGGCGTGTTCGGTTCTTCTCGTAACTTGATCCTTGCTCCGGGACGTCCATCAAATGTTTACCTAGCACCACCACCCAAAGAATGGTTAGTGGGTTGTCAATAATACAATTAAACTAGTATGGGAGTCGTTACACGTTGAAACGGAACGAACCAGGCCAAACGGCCCTTATTCAGGAGAACAAACTACTGCGACTTTTGCGCAGCAGCTGTTCGGATCGCTTTTACCCCTTCTAAAACCCAAAATCCGACTTCGACTTTCAAATGAGAATTGTTCTACGCTCCGAGAGCTTTCCAAGCATATAAAGAACACCTCCTAACGATTTTTCTACGATTTTATATGGAATTTTAAAGATCGTGCTGACATGCAGGTCAAAGCGCGCGGCCGGTCAGTTTAAGCGCGCGGCCGCGCAAAGCTCCTGATCGTTTTTTGGTGATTTTTAAGCATGGGAATCATATCGCAACTGCATTTGATGATTCCCGAAGCCTAAGTAATGACTTGCCAACTAAATAAACCTTTGTTTTACTGAAATTATGGTCCGGTTTATGTCGCCATGATCCGGTTCTTAGTTTTGAATGTTTATGGCGACTTTTACCCAATTTGACCCAATAAGGCCTTAAATCAAACAAGGCACTTTTGACCACTTAAATTGCATACTGTTTGAGTTGTCAAGTCATTAGACACTTGATCAACAAAAGCGTTTGTCCGATTCGTTTCATTACGACTTAGATTCTTAGAATCAACTATTATTAATCCTTTAAATCCCCAAAATGCCCCTCATGACCAAATCTTTCAATTTAGCCATTCGTGGCGAAACTTCTTGTTTCAAATCCAATGTTTTTGACTCAATGACTTGTTTAAAAACCTCTAAGTCCTTCCGGACTTAGAGTTTCATCCTTTCTCAAGTTTTCATTTGTTTAGTCAATTCTAAGCGCATTAGCGCGCATTTGACACAGTTGCTTCGCCCGAAGGCGTTTATTCGACTACGGACTTACCGGGTGGTGTTGACCCATTCTCATACCTTGTGCGTATCCTCCACGATTCTTAGCATCAAGCGTGCATGCGCAAATGCATCTACCTGCGTGCTTTCTAAATCTACACATTAATTCCTCGAAACTCAAATGGTAATATCTTGCCATTTGATCCGTTTAACCTCATGAATCTTATTGCTTGAAATACAAGCATCAAGTATTGGACTCACATGGTGAGGATATCACCATTTGATCCGTTTAGACGCGTCGTGCATATTACTAAGTTATCCAAGTTTTTATATATGGTTCAAGTGTCACAAACTTGACCCATTTAACAACATGCTTAACAACTTCATTCAATTGATTTAATTGGATTAAAACATCATTTCTCACATATCTTTATTAGTTGACCCGTTTGATGGATTTCTCCATTTGGTCATAACTCATTATCTCGATTAAGGTCATAAACCACGTTTTGTATTGAGTGCACATAAGGCGACCCACTTAATAGATTCTACCCCTTAGGGTTTATCTTTATCTCGCACTCAAGATTTAAAACTAATATTTATAACAATTAAGCTATGTTATAGTACATTGGTGTAAGTAAAACTTACCTCATATCCGTTCTTGCTTCCATACGCATTACTTGCATCCGTTTGACCTGTTTGCATCCCTAGTTCTTGTACCTAACTTAGGGACATGTCAAACTTGATTATTAGAATACATAACATGGAATTAATTCACTATCCATAAATCATGTATTCATTACCCATTTATAGCTAAATCCATAGCCATTTTCTTACATGTCTAGTTGAGATTAACTCATCTAGGCATTTCATCAAACACTTGGTGTGCGTACTATGTTTTTTCATGATTATTCCACTTACTAGACATTTAGCAAGTACCAAATTCATGAACTCATCATCAAAAATCATTCTAGCCATTATTTTAAGCTACTTTCAATTTCAACTAACACACATGACTCATGTAATACATATAGAATGCAATTCTTATACATTACATGCCTTAAACATAGAGTTTCCACTATTTTAGTAACAATAAAGCTACTAACTAAAACTAAAATCACCATCTTTGCATACAAGCAAGTATCTAGCCATTTAACTCATTCCTAAACCATTAAGAATGATCAATATAACTAATAATCAACAATATCACGGATTTAACATGTTTTGTTCAAACCCACAAGTGGGTTTCGAAACTCATATAAATTATGGATTAGGGTTCTTACCAAGGCTGCAAAACATGTAGAAAACCCTTAATTTGCAACCCATCAAGTCTACCCTCAAAACCCCTTGAATCTTTTCTTCAATTTGGTGTGATTAGGGCTTGTTTGAAGCAAGAATGCCCTCTTTGAGGGCTGAATTCGTTTTCCCCAAATGGGGTGTGTTTGGACCTTTTGTTTTGTGTTATATTTACACCACAAGTCCCTCAAGTTTACCCCAAAGCCTTTTATTATCAAAAACTTAACCATGCAAGCTTGTTTCTAGTGTTATTTCCCCATTATAAAGATAATAACACTCACTAGGTTATTTTCATATTAGAACATAACCCGCATTCCCATCATCTAAGCTCCGTATTAATATTTTGTTAATCACGCCTAATGGCGTAGTTAGGCGAACGAATGGTTTTGGGGTGTTACAAGTCTACCCCCCTTAAAGAGGTTTCGTCCTCGAAACCTTTCTTGTGTTGTTGCTTTGGTTACACCAAAGAACCTTAGTGTCTCTAATCAATGTTGAGCACCGCTCAATCCCTTGACATTCTATAGTCTAACGAGTAATACTATATACTTATTGTTTGTATCCTTTACCCGGCTTTCTAACTTTCATTATATGGAAGCCTTAGCTTTCATAATATGACTTGAGTCATTCTATTATTTCGGTTAACAAGGGGCAATATCTACATACTTACCCCCTACCCGACATCTTAGCTACTTATGTTCTCATAGGTCTTCTCTAGATCCGTAGACTATCCCGTCTACTATTATCACGAATGGTGTAATGGTTTAAGAGTCCATTCTATCTTGCACCTTAGGGCATCTACTGTGACACCACGACTGTAACATACATATGCATACATGTCTATGCGTCCATTTGTAACAAGTAATTTGTCTTGGTTTCCAAGACTAACCCAGCTTTTTAACTCAGCCGTTTTCTAGCTTCTTGGATTCATCCCCGAATCCATCCCTCGTTTCTTTTTAGTTTGCTTAAATGTTATAAACAAACCTTGCTTTACACTAACATTTTCCTTTCTTTGGCTAATCCTTATTTTAAGAATTTGCCATTTACTTGGTTTACCCAAGTTCCCGTTTTGCTAACTCGATTGGTGGTTATTGCCCCAACCGACCCGTTTAAAGACTTTTGAGTTTTAGATTTCAAATCGTTTATATATTTAGAACGCTTAGTTTCTAAAAGTCCTCTTTCTGATTACCGATCTCAATATAAATCGAGGTCGGTTTTCTTTTCATAAAACCTGGTGTTGATTCGTCATTACAACGTATTGTATCGACTAATCTCTTATTATCACGGTTTGCATCAGATTGTAATAACTACACAATCCAACTGTTATCATAATTTGCTTTAAATTGTACCAACGTATAAGCTGGTGCCTCGTTTATACCAACCCGCATTCCCATCATCTAAGCTCCGTATTAATATTTTGTTAATCACGCCTAATGGCGTAGTTAGGCAAACGAATGGTTTTGGGGTGTTACAAATTAGTGGCCCGAGTACTCTCGAATACCTGATTCGCCAAAAGGGTGCCCGAGAGTGCTCGAAAATTGATTCGTTGGCCGTTCAAAAAAAAAGTATATCTTTACTATGAACATTAAGCACCAACAATGGTTTTAGTGTCTTAGATAGCTAATAATTAATACTTGTTTATCAACGTAGTTGATGGCTCGTTAGTAAAGACAAACCTTTAAAAACATTTAGGTTTTAAGGTCTTGACTTCTAATCCCACAAACTATATGATTAAAAAAATCGCCTTTTAAAAGGAAAAAAACCTTAATATTTTCATTGGCAAAATCTTACAACTAATAATAGTATATATGGACGAGCAAATGGTACCTAATACTGAGAAGCACTACCCGAGGAGTGTCTCATCCACCTTACGGGGCCCATCCCTAAATTAATCTACCTCTACCTATGTAATAAAAGAGTAACTAGGGGGTGAGGTGTCCCCTTCCTAGAGTGTCACATCATGCTCCAACTCTATACCCGTGCCCATGGAGCTCCAACTTGACCCATGTTTAAATTTTCAAATTTCAAAACAAATTTTGAATTTGAATTAAATTTAAATTTAAATTTGGTAAATTATTTTCTAAAATATATACATTTAATTGCAATAACCAAGATTCAATTTTTAATATTTTATTAAAACATTTCTTTTACTCTTTATAGCTAACTGATATATACATATAGAAAGCTTATCATCTACACATCCCCCCCCCCCCGCCATTTTCCTCCCCACGTAGCTATAGTTGAAACAGTTTGGGATTCTTTAATTAAATACAATACTACAAAAACTTTCATCTTCCAAGTTGAAACCTTTCATTCCACACTCAACACATGATACGAACGAAAGAATCCATCCAACCCTAACATCCATTGGAGTCGTTTGTAGGATTTCAACAACAATCGATTGGTAGTACTTACACAGAGTTTTCAATCAAAATCGAAAATCGTTAACGATTAAGATGCGATGTTGTATATTTAGAAATGATTCAGCTGTGATTACAATAATCTGTAGTAGTTTATCGCACTTCTTTGATGACTCAAGATTTCGCACCAAGGCTTGGTGTGCAATTCTAAATCTTTACTTTTCTGTAAATTTGTGGGTTTACAGAGAACTCGTATTCTTTTTCTTTGTTTGCAGCATTCAATGTCATGCTTCCTTATATTGGCCACTTTCTTAAAGCAAGGCATAACTTTTTTTAATCTTATTGTTTAGATATTACACATGACTAATTGTTATAATTTGGTCACTTGAACTATCTTTACGTAATTTTGGTATGATTCTAAAGGAATTGAATGGTCCACATGAACTCACCGGTAACTGGTTAGCAGGGTGTTGGTGTGGTTATGTGAGTTTTCTAGGTAGAAGGTTAGCGGAAAGGATTACGAATGAATGAACAGGGAGGTGAGTAATTCAAGGAAATACTTGCTTGCAGTTAAAATATGACATTGATTTTATTCATGAGATTCATTTTATTCACAAAGGTAAGCCTTTTGTTGTTTAATATGCTTATAGGAGTTATAATGTGCCCATCTATTGTAAAAACATAATTTCTTGAAAAATCCGCATAATTATGGTTGGTTCTTGTGTCAGGTTGCATATTTATTCATAAAGCTAGGGCACCTTTTTTTCTTATTAGTGGTTCAGTTTTGGTTATGAAAATTAGGAAATAATTAGATTTCATAAGGCTATAACACCTTTTTCTTTGTATAATTTTATAACTCATATGTGTTTGCTCTACTGTTGTTACTTTTCTTTAAATACCTATCATGGACAAGGTATGATCTTGGTTATTGATTTTATACATTACGTTCCAACATCATTAGCTTTGCAGCAAATGATCGTGATTGATGCAAGAACTTGAAGGCAGACCCTCCCACTAAGCATATAAAGCTTCAAATGATGCAGGAGATTGCATTGGAATACGACATAAATTGGGATTCAAAGGCTTTGGAACACAAGCTGTAAAAACCACATGCATTTGTACAGGTGAACCATATTTCTCACTCTCTTCAACTGCTAGCATTGTCATCATAAGAACCTGGGTGCCATTTTTAACCTATTGACTCATGTTCATTATGATGCATAATCGTTAGAATGCTCGCATTTGAGGTCTAAACCAAAATGTCTCATTTTTCTTGAACTTTTTACATGCAGAAAAAATAGTCACCTCCTATATATTTTGGAAAGTGGGCTACTGCTACTGATGAGCAGGACAATAGGAGTTATCAATTATAACCCCATTTACCTACATATTTCGGGTGCCTGAGAAAGGCAGTGTTAAAATCAATGACTTGATTAGAGGAGAGGTAACTCATTTTGTATAAAAAACTTAATTCATATGCTATTAGACAGTTGTGTTACATTCTTCTCCACATCTAAATATATGCTTACATGATGCTATTTCATGAAGTCAATTTTACAGGTTTCTAATATTGTCACATGCATAATTATACACTAATCAATAGATTATTTAAGTTTTTTCGCGGGTCATGACTTCCTGTAATCCATCACCATGCCGTATATGGTAAAATTTGGTTCATGCTTAATACAATCACTCTAAAAGTTGTATAATCAAAAAGTTTCCTTAGTTGTTTTTACTGCATCTTGCTTTTAGTTGTCACATAAATAATTCGCTTAGCAACTATCTGCAATTGTATTTGTTTAGACATCTTCTTTGCTGAATGAAACCAACTACTACATGTATTTATTGCGAATGCCTTATTGTGTTGATCGAAGTATGAAAAAAGGTTAGTTGATTATTAATGATTCAAAATGTACTGGACCGCGAATTATGTAAATGTGTAATTGCCTCGACCCTATATCACTTGTATTAATAAATGAGTTCACATTGCCCTTTGTGGTTGATATGCAGGTTGCTAGCTATTTGAAGATTGTTCCACGCTACATGTAGTTGTAATTAGGCTGTTGATATGTTTGATAATGTTGTTAAGGTTAGTTAGAAGCTAGATATACTTGTGGATTTTGTAGTTATGAGGATAATGGACAATAGATATATAATTTTTGTGTCAATCAACCATTGATAACGTTGCCATGGCTATTTCACATGTTACAAGGTAATTTAATGGACAATAGTACAAAACTATAGGCCTCGTTGCACTATAAGCATTAATCTTGTCGGATATTATGACATTGTTATGTGATAAACTTGGGCTCTAGGGCATAAGAGCACTTACTTATACGCTGAGACGAGCATTGATATAGAAGGTAACTTTTCTACTTTGATGAGTTTTTTTGTCAACTAAATACTGCTGGTGGGGATTGTTTCATGCTACATGTAATCGTAATTAGGCTGTTGATATGTTTGATAATGTTGTTTAGGTTGGTTGGAAGCTAGATATACTTGTGGATTTTGTAGTTATGGGGAGTAATGGGCAATAGGTATACAATTTTTAAAAAACCCCACCCCTTGTGGTGTGGTGGTAAAGGTGTTGTTTCAAATGAGAGATTAGGAGTTAAAGCCTTATAAGATGCAAAAAATAGGTGTATTTAAAGGGGAGAAAGATTTAGTCGCTAAAAAAAATACTGTTGGTAGGACTATCATTCTTCCCTTTATATGTTATATTTTCACAGGTTATGGGGTTCCCAGTATCGTCCAAAAACCATGGTGCAACTTCATATGGCAGGTAGTTGTCACTTGCCACTCTCCAATATTTAATTTAATTGTTTTTATGAAGTTTATAAAGAAACAAGTACTACTTCTCTACCATAATCTCCATACTTATTATACATATTATATTTTAATGGTTATAAAGTTTTGAAATTGAGTATAGAGAAATGGGCTATTTACCTCTAACGGTAATGAATTAATATTAAGGTCCACTTACGGCTGTGTGAAGTTGCACTAATTTTAACGTTATTTTACTAATTTCGTGAAAAATAGCGTTAAAAATGATGGACGGTTAATCATGCATTATGTGGTGGCGTTGATAGCCAAAAGACAATGGGGTACATGCACAAATTGGGTTTGTCCCAACTGCTAAGCATTATGTGCCTTATGTCCAATGCTTGATACAAAACCACTATCAAGCCGGGGGTCTCACTGGAAACAACCTCTCTATTCCCATGGGGTAGAGGTAAGGCTGTCTACATCTTACCCTCCTCAGACCATACCTTAGCTTTTGCTATTGGTAGGATTAACTGAGTATGATGATGATGATGGTGGTGGTGGTGGTAATGAATTAATATTATATCTTACATTCGTTTATTTTATGTATAATATTTTGTTATACTAACAAATATTATATAATATTTATGTAGGTTTTGACACTACAACACCTTTGTCCGACATATCAAATGGTATGTAATTTAATAGTATGAAAAATTATAAATTAATGTTGGTGTTCCAGTAATGTTACTTAGAAACATTGATCAGAAAAGCGATTTGTGTAATGAGACAAGATTATAAGTTGTTAAAATGGGGCGTGTAATATAAGCTAAAATCATTTAAGGAAGTAACATTGGAATGCGAACGTTTATCTCAATAATTAGTTTGTTCCCTACTGATAAGAAAATTTCTTTTTTAATTTAACAGAAGACAATTCTAACTTGCTGTGTCTTTCGCAATGGCAATAAACAAGAGTCAAGGACAATCCTTATCTAGAGTTGGATTGTATTTGAAGGATCATGTTTTTTCACATAGGCAGTTGTATGTTACGCTATCAGGGTTTAAAAGTCGAGATGGACTGAAGATACCAATACTGGATGAATATGACAACCTTACGAATAAAACATCAAACGTTATGTACAAAGAAATATTTGAAGTTTTATGAATAACTTTATAAGAGTTTGATTTCTTTGTTTTTTTTATTTTAAGTTTATTAATGTTGCTTTAAAAGTTTAAATAGTGAATTCTTTTTATTATTATTTTTAATGTTTATGAAAACTATATTTAATCATTAATTTTCTTATTTTTCTCCTCTTTGAAATGCTCATATAATATACACATATAATTCTCGTTACACATGGTCTAAATCTATTAGAATAAATATAATATTTTCCTATTTTTTTATTTTACTTTTGGATGAACCGTGGTACCCACCGCCACGGATCACTAACCAACGATGCAATAATTAAGTTTGTGTAAAATATAATTTTTTTTAATAAAAACTAAAATTTTATAAAAATAATAATAATAATGGAAGAGTGAGAGTAGACAGCCATCACGGCGGAACAACGATCAGACACAGTAAAACCACCACCACCGTGAAACTCAACCGTCGGCCACGTCATCATCCAAACCCTAACCCTAATCGATACCAGCAAATGTGCGTTGAATCATCCATTAATAGCTCTGTAACAGACAATGTACATCATCCTACCATCTTCCATACTTGATTAGATCCACTAGATAAAAATATTCTGTATTGGACACCAAAACGATGTCGTTTTCTGTTTTAACAACAAACCAAGCCAATGTGGATACATTATTGCCTCAACGGAGTCAACAGAATGATGAAAGTATTAATAAAAGGTATTATGTTTTCTATTATCTAATTTAATTGTTTTTGTATGCATTTATTGTTTAGTTTATGTTGAGAATAGACTATAGAGAACATAATGCCTAGTTAAATATATTAATTTGTTATTAGTTTAAAAAAGTTATATTGAAGTCAAACTATGTGTATTCCTCTGAAAGAGGATATTAATAAGCTTAATGTAGGGACCGTTAACGTATAAATAATTAAGAAACAGTATGCTGATCTCTGTTTTTTAAAGGATATTGATATGGTGAAGATAGCAAGGGATGATAAGTGAGCACATCTGGTTTGTATTGTAGTCAATGAAAGAAATTCTAAGGTTGGAAAAGCTTTGAGTTGACTTTTTTTTTTATTCGAACAACGATTTCTAGATTTTATAGGATAAAAACATCACTACCTGCGCTCTGCAGGATTTGAGCTCCCAACCTTTTGGTTGTGGGGACCCCTTGTGTTGACAGGATGGCGGATGCAACGCAAGGCAAAAAATCTCTTAGTGAGATGATATATAACATTATTACGACGACTACTCAATATAGAATGCATGAAAAAAGGAAGATTCTTGAGCATTAGTAATGTGTACTAGAGAGTGTAGTTTAGTTCATTCTTCTATACAGTGTTGTAAGAATCGCTAGGCGCTAATCGGCCAGTGGGGTACCGATTAGCGATTAATCGGGATTTATAGGGATTAATCGGATTGAGATTTTATATGTAATTTTCAGTTTTATGTGAATATACGCACCTTCTTATATGCAGTTTTGTAAGTAGACATGTTTTAAAACCTTCGATCCATATTTTGAAGTGGTCCAAGTGGATAGGATTAATTTGCCGGTTTTACAAGTTTTGGCCGAATCTAGCCGGAATTTACAGGTTTTGGCTAGAATTTGGCCGGAATCGCAAGATTGCCCACGATTTTTGGCGGTTTTTGACCACTGTTGACCGCCTACTGATTAATTAATTGTTTAGTTGAAAATTACTCTGTGAACCACCGACTAGCGGTTAATCGGAGGCTAGGCGGGATTTTTACAACCATGCTTCTATATCCCTCCAACAGTCCAACACTCCAACTACAATAAAGTACCCCTTGTAAAGAAGAGTGTTGATGCTAAATAACACCTTCATAGAAAGGGAGTTATTGTTGTAAAATGATGGGCCTATGCACACTGCCCATCAACGGTTGGTCGGAGCACATTAATTACTTGTGTCTAGCTTTCTATGCCTGCCAAATGGGTTCTTTTAGTGAGGTTTATAAAGGAGTTTGTATTCTTTGTGATTGATATTGTGAATTACATAAGGCCTTTATATAGGCAATGATACAATACAAACCCTAGCGATAAATATGGAAACGATATACCTATCTATAATAGGAGTTAAGCCCACAGTTGTTAAAAGCGAGCGCCTAGAGCGCCTAGGCGATGAATTTCCTAGAAGCGACCCTAGGTCGCTTTTCTCTCCTAGATAAATAAAGCAATGATTTTTTTTTTAAAAGTTTTATCCTTTACCATTTTATAGCAGATTTTTTAAAACTAGTAATATCTAATCATATCTTTTATTTTTTAAACAAGTTATGCATTCTAATCTATATAAACAACCTCTAACCCTATGCCCTTTTGGATTTGAAGTTTTATTATTTTTTACATTTTGAACTATTTTTTGGTTTTCAAGCATAAACAACTTGCTATTTGGATATTTTGGTGGTTTTTAATCATGGTGCTGCTGATAGTTGTTATTTTTTAGTGATTTTGGTGATTTTTCCCCATTTTTTTTATTTGCGCTTTTATTTTCTCAGGCCCACGCTTTTTTTGCGCTTCTCGCCTAGGCCACAGGCGGTACCAAAGCGCCTTGAGTGCGCTTTACGCCTTTGACAACTATGGTTAAGCCTAAATATTACAAAAGATACATAATAATAATATCAACATAATTATCGGCTAAGAGTTTAAACAATGACCGAGTGTGCATAGTAAGATTGGAATTTGGTTACTGCTAATGAAGTTCTGATCTGTAATTCTGTATGGAGTTGGCAAGATTCTCAAGCAAATTTTAAGAAAGGATCGTGAGTAGACTTGTGAGGAACATGGAAAACAGAAGGATATGGAATGTTGACAACTGACAACCATAGAAGACATGGCATGAGAATTATGGTTAATTTATTTTAATCTTGTTTTTTTTTATTCTTTCGACACATCCTTGGTCCTTTTACATTTAACAGTCCAGTGCGCAGTTCTCTTTTTAAAGTATTAGCTGCTCATTGATTATGGATTATGGGACAATCATTTTTATAAGTATACAGGCAGCCAAATGTACTGAAGACACTTATATAAGCTGCATGCTCACATTTTTCTTGATCTTTTTTACAGATCAAGTTCAGAGCCTACCCAAAATTTAAGTGCAAATACAAAGGAAAGTTGTATTAGTAAAGATTCAACACAGAAAGCTTCTTTTAGATACTCTGCGAGTCAATCACCCGTGGATGGTTTTCAAGAATCTCATCAAACGGTAAATGATATTCCAGATGTTTTTAGAAACCATCGTAGATCTTTTGATCAGTCTACTTCTCCACCATCCTATATGGCGCCAAGTTTTCAGATGGGTCAAAAGGCTGATGAAATTTGGCTTTCTGTGTCAGAGATACCTCTGTTCACACAACCGACTAGAGCTCCACCACCTGCAAGACCCCTCCACCAATACCAAGGCGTAATTTAAAGCCTGAAAGAGGCTCTTTACGTTCAAATTCCAGTAATATTGGAAACGATATATCTTCACCCAGATTTCCTAAATACTCTCAAAGTCCAGGACGAGTCCAACCAGGTGAAGAGACGGACTCAAATTCAGCGTCTGCTGCAATGAAAGAGGCTATGGACAGAGCTGAAGCTAAGTTTAGGCATGCAAAGGAAATAAGAGAAAGAAAAAATGCAAAAGCTTCTAGAAGCAAAGAATCTATGCAGCCCGAAAGAGATTTACAGCTAGAGAAAGAAGAGGAAGAGAGAGAGGAAAGACGAGTTGAAAAAGAGAGGATTCGCGAAGTTGAAAGACAAAAGGCTAGGCAAGCCGTAGAACGGGCGAACAGGGATGCTCGTGAGATAGCATCTGGTGAAGACTGTTTAAAGTCTGAACGGGTTGCAGTTCAAAGAGCACAAGCTGAAGCTCGTGAGAGGGCTGCAGTTGAGGCAAAGGAAAGAGCAGAACGGGCTGCCATGGAAGCCAGTGAGAAGGCTGAAGAAGACACGAGGTGTAGATCAGAACAGGCTGCTGTAGAACAGGTTGCTGCTGAGGCTAGAAAGAGGGCCACTGCAGAAGCTCGAGAAAGGGCTGCTGCTTCGAGAACTAACCAACAAAAAGACGATAATGACCTTGAATCCTTTTTTAGCACTGGGACCCGACCAAGCAGTGCTCCAAGACCAAGGGACACTTCTGTGAGTAGTAAAATTTTATATCTTATGTTTCAAATATTTTTCTATAACAATTTGTAGAGGTGGCACTATGGGCGGGATGCGTAAGGGTCACAAGTGGCAATTGTTTTTGGTGAACTTTTCGTCCTATTTTTTTTCTTTCTCAAATAGTGTATCAAATATTATTTCAAAGTTTATACTATTTCAGTATCAATCTAGTTTTCAAAATAGCTATTTTGAACTATCTAACCCTTAAGATAAACATAACCTGAATATGAATGGGTTGAAATTGCGACCTCTAGTAATTTAGAATTTAATTATCAATATCATGGGCCTTTGTTTGATCCAAATTCTGGACTCTTGGTTTGAGCCACCATCTCAGAACAGACAAGGATCAGAAGGGTCCCACAGGACTACAACCTCAGGTGTATCCTCCAACATGAGGAAAGCATCCTCTATCACCAATCTTGTTGATGATCTGAGCTCAATTTTTGGAGGTATATTTTCATTTAAATTTGTTTTGAAATAATTTAAGATTAGTTTTGTTTTGTTTCGTTACTACTTCACTAAAAGTTAAACTGTTTTTCTGTCCATCCATAAGCTGGTCCAACATCTAAACGATTCCAAGTAGTTGAAGGGGAATCTGAGGAAAGACGAAGAGCGAGGCTTGAAAGAGAACAACGCACTCAGGAGCGTGCGGTATGTGATTTTGGAATAATTTCAATTAGCCTTGCTATAGCATTGTCTTGGTGTATCGATTGTTTAGGGGAGTGTATAGGTACTTTCCAGGGGGTTAGTGCTAACATTTCTCGTCTCTTTGCTCATTATTTGTTGCTACTATAGTTTAAGCACCACTTTATGCTAGCGGTAGTTTACGACTATCAATATTAGCCTTTTTTGTGTGGTTGTTGCTTTGATTTCTCTTAGCCCCAATTTATGTAATCTGGATTACTGTATCGTATACGTAGAAAAAACAAGGTTTTGGAGTTGGGGATCTCACCGGGAGCAGACTCTCTATCCCTTGGGATGGAGGAAAGGTTTGCTCTCATCCCACCCTCCTCAGACCCTTCCAATAGCTTTGTTATGTGTGGGATTTTTAGTGGGTGGTTTGTTCGTTTGTTGGTATCTTTATTTCGTTCATGCATGACATGATTATGTGATAAATGTTTGTAAATCTCATAAATGAACTTTTGTGTGCATAGGCTAAAGCTTTGGCGGAAAAAAATCAACGTGATCTCCAATCTCAGAGAGAACAAGAAGAACGAAATGTAAGTATTCAGGCATCTTAGTTTTTTTTTTTTTTTTTTTTTTTGTCACATATTTATACAAGATGGGTTGATCAAACGAGAAATGTTTTGGTTTGGATTAACACGATTTGGCTGGGCCGACACACAAAAAGACAGTTTGTCCAAAAAATATTAATATTCTACAAATAATTATTGTATCAGATATGATTCTAAGAATAATAATATTTCAGTTATAATCCAAGTATGATTTAGGAGATTTCATGCATTAATATTATTCCTTGCACGACACTCGGTCCGTTGACCCGTTATAGATAGAACATCAATGACATTGACTTCCCATTGTATAATTCCATGCCATTTTATTTGTCTGATTTTCATGTGTTTATTTCAGAGGATTGGTGGAACTTTAGATGCTGAAATCAAGCGTTGGGCAGCAGGGAAGGAAGGAAATTTGCGGGCTCTCTTATCCACACTACAATATGTATTTCTCACCATCTTCTCCTTTACTTTTTCTTATAGGTGAAATTTCGGCCCGTTAACTTTGAATAGGTTGGTTCAGGTTCTGTTATACCCCAAACGGTTTAACGGGTAATATTAGCACAAAAGGAAATGGGTCAAAGCTCTTCCAAAGTTTATATTTAATCATTAATACATAAACCTCCTAAAAAAATAGATTATCAATAAAAGAATATAATTGCTTTTATTATATTTGACACCTTAATTATCTTCGCAAAA
This sequence comes from Ambrosia x helenae, assembly GCA_030844895.1. Classification (NCBI taxonomy): domain Eukaryota; kingdom Viridiplantae; phylum Streptophyta; class Magnoliopsida; order Asterales; family Asteraceae; genus Ambrosia; species Ambrosia x helenae. The sequence goes on from JAUTDX010007255.1 coordinate 401,373, forward strand.
ACTAAGTCCAGTGGAATGTTCCAGTGTTTCGTGCAGGCCTGAAATGCACCAAAAATTACTCATTTTGACCCAGCATCTAAAGCGCCAGTTTTTTTTCCGCCTCTACTTGTTTTTTGCATATGATTCAGGCATTTAGATTTCTCAGTTGAGCAACTAATTGATTTCGAAAATAATAGTATTCATTAAAAAATGCGGGTTTTCAATTACTAGAGCACTAAAAGTAATAGCATTCATCACTAAAAGATAACCGATTTGAATCTCCATGACATGTTTATGTGAAAATCGCTAACCATAGATGCTATGATTTTTATTTGACATGATTACCAGGTTACCATTTCCTCTTTTAATTTTACTTGATTTTCTTCTAATCTATTGTCAGATTCTTTGGCCCGGATGCGGTTGGCAGCCTGTTTCAATAACCGAGCTGATCATCAGTGCCAATGTAAAAAAAGCATATAGAAAGGCAACTTTATGTGTTCATCCAGATAAAGTGCAACAAAAAGGAGCTAATATTCAACAGAAATATGTTTCTGAGAAGGTGTTTGATATACTTAAGGTACTTGCTTGTTTTAGCAACAACATTGATTACTAAATTTCTCATTTAGGTTTTCGGATTCAAATATAACATCATAATACAATCTCTTACCTAGAATATGAAGTTATTTTTTTGTGTGGACTGAAGTGAGTCTAGTTTGGTTGGAGGACCCGAAACACTTAGCGTCTAATGTTGTAGTTTTTTTTTTTTTTTTTTTTTTTTTGAATAAATAGTTATGTAACTATGTTAATCACGATTCATCATCATCATCATCATACTCCGTTAATCCCACCTATAGCAAAGCTAAGGTAGGGTCTGAGGAGGGTAAGATGTAGACAGCCTTACCTCTACCCCTAAGAATAGAGAGGCTGCTTCCAATGGGACCCCCAGCTCGATAGTGGTTTGGTATAAAGCCGTGGACATAAGGTACAGGACACTTAGCAATCGGGACAAACCCAATCGGTGCATGCACCCGGCCTTTGTCTTTTGGCTATCCACGCCACCACATGATGCATGATTAACCGTCCGTCGTTTTTAACGTTATTTTCACGAAATTGGTAAAATAACATTAAAACTAGTGCAACTTTACTTTTGCCCCCCAAGGGCCACACATATATACATTATATGCGCACACCGTAAGTGGAGTGTTTATGTTAATCATGATTATAAAACCTATATTATTTCAACAATATCTGAACGTGTTAAAAAAATGCTTAAGATGTTGTATGCACAAAAAAAGCACTTTAGATTACTTTCCATTTTATTAACTAATATATTAGTTTGACATATCAAAGATAAACATAAAATGTATCAACTCATTCATAAGTTAAATCAATCGAAGTGGCGAGCTCTAGTTTTTATCATAATTTTGAGTCTGGTTGATATGATAACAGGAGGCATGGAACAAGTTTAATTCAGAGGAGCTCTTTTAAGTCTGTTTATTTACTCTCCAGCACTTGATCAAAATTCATCACTTGTGGCTGGCTGCAAATCATAAAGCAAACTTCTTCATACGAGCTCCAGTGACAAAAGGCGATTCTACCCTCTTGTATTCATGTATATTGTTTTCAGTTATTTTGGTTAGAAGATGTAAGGTATGTGTAAGATTATAGTTGTAAGATTGTAGGGATGTCAGTAATCGAATCTTGCAAATTCTTGTTGCTCTCATCTTTTGGGGCTCTTTTGTGTAACGCTTCAGTCTCGGTGTATTAGTTTCGGGCTGATTATTATTTCAATGAACTGAGTTTCTCAGATTGTTGGTTTTGAACTTGTTTCCTTCGGATGTCGTTTTTACATGGCACTTCCAGTATCAAACAAAGTCAACTCTGTTTTTTTTTTCAAGCAGATGTAGCAATTGAGTGGGTTGTAACAGACTGTGTAATGAGGAGGTTATATGCATTAAATATTCACTATTATTACAGTAATAATCTTATATTTTTGAACCGAGCAATTTAGGAGGTTATATGCATTAAATATACAATGGCTCGTTCCATTTTTTTTTTCTTTTAATGATAGCGTAAATTGCTCTTTATACTCGGCTAGCCCTTGGCGGTAACGATTACCATGCACACCGTTGGTCATACAGAAATTGTGATAATTTTTTTGTTTGAGATGTCTTATAGTATGTCAAAAGTTTCAAGCTATGATAACATGTGTGCATCTTTCAAAACAGTAAGGTTCTTTTACTTAACAAGGTAACACTATGGGAATTCGAGAATAGTTAGACTTTTCTGGTTTATAATAAGTTTACATATGAAGAACAATGAATATGTATTTAAAAATAAAAAAGAAAATATAGAAAACAACAATTCAAATTTGATAACACGTAGTTGTTGGGTTCAAGTCCAAGGGTGGTGCCAATGAAGAAGTAAGACCCAAAACTGGAACGGATTTGGATGTTAACTTCCAAGGAAGATGTCGTTAGCCTCGCTACACGATAAAATTCTACATGTGTTTCCTAATTGAAAACAAGTCGTAGGAAAGAGAGTTGAAATAATCCATAGTGGTGGAGTGGTGGAGTGGCCTTATGTTCACTTAGGTGATCATGGGTTCAATTCCCACTTCCAACATTATGGTTTGGTATCCGGGTGAAGATCCAATACGGGTGGCGCCGGTTCGAATCTGACGGGCGGCGAGGTTTTACCGAGTTCTATAACACTGTCGTGCCTTCGGGCGGGTGGGGCTCGGGTTTCCACGCATCGGGAGAAGGCGGGGGCTGCTGGAGGTCGAGTAGTCGATTCTTGGGCACGGCGCCCCGCAAGGGTGGTTGCCACACAGTTGTTCGCCGATCAAAAAAAAAAAAAGATTGAAGAACTTAATTTACATGAGGTCACTAATATTTATACTAGGCATTGTTACATGTCATTGTCAAGATGATATGGCCCCTTAAGGTCATATAACCAATTCAATGCTGACAACTCTATTTTGATTGGTGATCACTTAATCATGCATCTTGTAAAACTGTCACGCCAACAAAGCTTCACAATGTTCCTCACACAATCTAAATCCCTAGATCTTAGCAAATTCTTACATTCGACCCCAATATGACAGGTTTAATATCCATATCTCTTTATCGCGCGTACAAACTAACTATATGCTTAGAGGGTGTTTGGGATTGCGTTTTGAATCTGATTTTTAGATTATTGTGTTTTGAAAACGCAGATAATCAGTTTTTAGTGTTTGGATTGCGTTTTGAAAACGCAGATAATCAGTTTTTAAGCTATCAAAACGTAATAATCTATAAGCAGCTCCACCCCTGTTTTTCCAAAACGCATAATCTGTTTTGAATAATCAATCCCAAACAACCCCCCCCCCCCCCCCCCCTAAAAATGTTTAAAGAATAGATAATAGAAATTTGTTAAAAAAAATTAAAAAAAATGTGTCTAAAAAATAGAGACAAAAAAAAATATCAATATGTAAACTTGATACCAAATTACAAATGAAAGAAAACGGGTCAAACCGATCCACCAACCCACTTTCGTCCTTCAAACCCTAAATTTACAAAATTTGGGCGTAAATTATTAACAGCAATGAAGACCGGTGAAGAAGATAATAAGAAAGCTCCAACACGATCTTCTATAAAGTCTCACGATTCGTTCAATAATATTCCCAGATGGAAAGACAAGGTTTCGGTTTCGTTTTAGTCGCTAAATTACACACGTTGTAGTTAATTACTTACAAAATGACACATATTGTAGTTGATTAGCCACTGAATTACACATTTTTGTTGTTGATCACAGAACTTCTGTTTTTGTGGACTGTGATTATTATTTTATGGGAAGAAAGTTATGTTAGCAATTGTTTATTTGAATTATATATTTTTGTGTTGTAGTTAAGGGAAAACTGTTACAATCGACTTCGGGCCGACAGGAGTCGGCTTTTGTGGAAAATGCGGTCGTCTGATTCGACTGACCGTTCTCCTATGCACGAGGTTTGTTTTCTCATTTATGTGTGTAATTTTGTTGTGTTTTGTCTTCATCGTGTACTGAATTCTTGGTTTTAAAAAGCGCGAAGCGCACAAAAGCGACGAGGTCTAAAACCGAGGCGCAAAGCACAAAAGCGGTGGGCTTTTCGTACGAGAGGCGCAAGGCGATTATATAATTTTTTTTATATATGCTATAGGTTTTTAGCATTATTTGCTCAAAATGTAGATACAAATAAGGTATATATATGATTTAACTAAAATGTACAACCTTTTTAGCTACATGTATAACCATTTTAAGCACAAAAACAACGTGTACAAAAAGCGCGCTTTTCTCGCTTTTTTTTCTTGTGCTTTTCGCGCTTTTCGTGCGCTTTTCGTACACTGCTCGCCTAGGGTTACATAAGGCGCACGGATTTGCGCTTTTTAAAACATAGACTGAATTGTGGTTTTGTATTGCTGTTGTAATTAAAGCGGTTTCTTTTGGGACTCCTATGTTTGCCTTAATCGAAATATGAGCCTTAGTTTTAGAATTAGTTTTAAATGTGCGTATTACTTGATGTGGTCTTTACGAATCTGACCATCGATTGAGCAATGAGTTTGAGTATTTTAATAAATTGGACCATCGTTTGAACAACCCTGACTAGAGATGATGAAAATATTGAGCAATGGGCTTGAGTATTTGAATAAATTAGACCATCGATTGAACAAATCTGACTAGAGATTAGGGGCGGATACAGGGGGTTTTAGGGGGTTCCCAGGAACCCCCTTGGTTTGGAAAAAATTAAAAATCTCCGAAATGAACCCCCTGGAAATCCGTCCTGGATACGCCACTGCTAGAGATGATGAAAATATCTTATATTTTAGTGTCTATAAGTTAACAAGTTAAAATATCATGTCTAAATAATTGTCCATACTTTATAATAACGAACGCCTTGATAGGTGATGCTTTGCGCATCAGTCATCACGCATTGACTTTTGGGTTCAAATCGCATCGGATAGCCACCTGCTTTCTAAAACCAATAATGCACATGCCACCTCTTTATAAAAAGAGAAAGAGGGGGGGGGGGGGGCTTTGGATTTGCGTTTCAAGTGATTATGTGATTTCCACTAATCAGAATGGGATAATCAGCTACGATAAAACAGACTGTAAGAGATAGTGTTTGGATGTGATTTTGCCTTTTTGATTTTTGGAAATTATGATTATGCCTATCATTAATCCATTCTATAGTCTTTGTTATACTGTAGATACTAGATGCTTAATCAGAATGCCATATGACCTTTACAGCAAGTACTAGATTTGAACATAAGCCTATACTCCCGATATACATATATGTTGTTACTTGAAGTTCCTGCTTCAAGTTTTAGCTTTTAATTGCAGGAGTTAATTAAATCAACGTTCCAAGACATCGTATCGGATGAACTTAGAAAAATAAAAGAGACACCATTGAAAAGTTCAGAAACTAGTGACGATATGTTGTGGGAATATGATGGATTTCATGCAGCATACCAAGGTGACTGTGAAGAAATTTTGTTGGAAATGCAAAAGATCTTTTATGAGGACCTTAAAAATGAACAAATTGGAAAAGGTAAAGTTTGGTTGAGCATATGGTCATAGTTCCTTTGTATTCCCAAAATTGTGGGTCATTTTTTTTGCAGATGAAAATCAGAACTTTTTCTCTAATTGGCATAAAATGAGATTATATTGTTATATTAGTTTGGCTATTATAGATGTGCGTTATTTTCTCCTATTTGCAGAATCAGATAACTTTACCAAAGAATGGGATGATGAGGAAGATGAATACCTAGCTCGGGCTGTTTTTGAGAATATGCATCTGAATGATGAAAAGGTATGGCCATCATACAAGATTTATTTTGGGTATTAAGCAATCCAATTAAAAAATTGCAATCCGTGTTAATTATAAATCAAACAATCTAATCAAGAGCTTGAGACCGGAAATCATACACGTTTGCATCTTCAGGATGTTCTTTGATCCAAAATATTAAGCATAACTATAACTGTGTGTTTGTGCATTGGAAATAGGTGGGAAAAGAGGTATGGTGTCCCATATGCAAGCAGGGAGTGTTGCAGCAGAACCGATGTCGTATCTTTTGTTCGCTTTGTGAACTTGAACTCAACAGAGGCGATGAGGTCCTAAAAACTTTATCTTTACATCTGCATTTGGTAGCTGATCATATATAAGGATGGTCAAATGGGTGGGTTGGGTAACGGGTTAAATTTGGTTTGTCTAACTTTTTTGTATGGGTCAAAGTGGTCAGTTGGGTTGGACCGCTTCCAAACACTATACTTAATATCATATTCAATGTATTTAATATGATTACGGAGCTACACGAGTACCACAGGATTGTGTTCAATATGTGACTTCCAAAACGTTTGACATGCTTGACACATTTGATCAGCTTTCCTTTAGTTAAATCCGTTAGCTTTACTCCTTTGGCCCGTTTAGATGAAACATAATTCAAATTGACCCATTTGTATATGAATAGGTTAAATGATAGGCTCTAATATACTAGGACTAGATATGACTATGTGTCCCATAAATCTTTATTCTACTGCTGCTCTTATCTTTAACACCTTAGATTATGACAAAATGAATGGATCCTATGAACTAAAATCAATAGCATCAAGAGGTTTAGTAACTGGAGCACATAAATAGGTCATTATAACTTTGTGATTTTTGCCAAAGAAAAGGAATACTACAATTTTCATAAGACATCCCTAAATGAAATCACTGCAACTTACATGTGACCCAACCGGTTTAAACTGAGATTTAAAAAAAAAAAAAAAAAAAAAAAAACCTACGATTATTTTAATATAACTTTTTTTATTATTTTGATAATTTAACTTGTTGAATATGTATAGATTAATACATTAACTGTTTACAAAATCCATAAAAGAGGGCCAAATTCGCCAAAAGGTGTTAATGGGATAACCCAACGCATTTTCCCCAGACCGCTCATTTCCCCATCTGTACCAATCTATTCATGCCCCATTAATTTTTTCTTCTCTAGGATGAAATTTCGCATCTTTAATGTTTCGGGATTCTCTTATGTTTTGGTTTATTTGATCACCTAAAATTCTGTTTTTACTTTCGTTTCATTTTCTTTATCGATCGTTAATATCCATTGCGACTTGTGATTAGGTGACTCTGGAGTTTCTTCGGGACCGATTAGCTGAATCTCATGGACAACATTTTGATACGGGGTGCAGATCCCAGCCAAAGTTCTGTATCCAGTCTAAGTTTGATATTACTGCCCTGTACATGGAGTGCCAAGATTGCAATGCTTTTGAAATTGTAATTTAGCATCTTTTAGGTTTAGGTTTGTATTCTATTGGCAAATATGGTCTTGTAGAAACCAACCAAACTTCATACACACATGATTAAGTCATCATAGTTTCAATGTTCTGTCTGTAACTGTTTTAAACCATGATGGTAAACATGATTACCTGCTACTAGTAATCTTTCAAATTATGTTTTTTAAACAAAATCATCTTATTTTTATTCCATGATAGAAGGGCAATTTTACAACAGGATGACAGGTATACGAGCAACAAGTTGCGTCGCAACCCCCTTCTGAATAGCAAAACTTATCGTATTGAAAACAAACCCCTTGGCCGAGTTGTGGTTCATGTAATCATGTTTCCATAGAAAGTTCTTTGAGGTATGGTGGTCGAGTTGTTTGACATGAGCAAATGGGCAACAACTGTGAATAAAAGTGGTGCAACCACTTTGGCCCGATTTTTTTTATCATTGTGCTGATCTTATGAATTAAAGAATATGTGTGTTGAGATTTGTCGCCATCTCGTCTAATGGTTTCTCCTGTTTCCTATTTTTGTTGTAACAGATTATGCATTAGAGTCGTGCACTCTACACCTGAGTCGTTAGAGGAAAATGTGATAGGTCGGAATTCTGACTATGTTTTCGTCAAGTCTAAAATTAAACCTTTATCTTTGACAGTTTCAATAGAGGGTTCTTCCGGTAAATGCTATTGTTGAGCGCTATATGGCTGTCGAGTTATTTGACGTTAGCAAATGGACAATGGTTATGAATAAAATTGGTGCTAGCACTTGGTCCAATTTGTTTATTTCTACACTAATCGTATGAAGTAGGGGTGTTCAAGGTCTGGTTTTCGTGGTTTTTTGGTCAAACCCTGAACCAAACCGTTAGTAACGATTTTTTGTTTTTGCAAACCAAAACCAAACTATAGAACTTTCAAACCAAACCAAACTATTAGTATCGTTTTGAGCTTGTTGATACTGCATCGTTTACTGTGGGAGAAATGGTGAGGGAATGGAAGTGGCTTGGCCCATGTTTGATTTACTTAAATTTAATAAGAGTTTAAAACCATTTTAATTTTGATTATCTTTAATATATATTTATATATACATATACATATACATATATTGACAAAATATTAAAAATTCTTATGGTTCAATCCGGTTTTATATGGTTGGTTTTCGGTATAAATCATAAATCAAACCGTTTGTTACGGTTTGAGAATACTTAAACCGACCGGCCGAAAGTTAAGTAAAAAACAATCGTGAAACCAAACCGATTACCGGTTTGGGTGGTTTCATGGTTTGAAACCGAACTGTGAACACCCCTAGTTAGTGTTATAGAACTAGCTAGGCGCTAGTCAGTCGTTAGAATGGGGACTAGCGATTAATTAGGATTAATCTGGGCTAATCGGATTGGAATTTTTATGTGTAGAGTTAATTACACAGATGGTACATGTGGTGTGCAAAGATTGCATAAATGCCCTCAAGTAACACGGATGGTCCCAGTGCTATAAAATTTGCACTCGGATGATCCCTACCTCTAACGACTGTTAGATTTCTCCGTTAAGTGGGTGAGAAATGACCAAAGTACCCTCGATATTATAAAAAACAAATGAATTAAGTAAAGTAAAACAAAACAAATAATTATACATATAACATTAATAATAGTTCTCACAAAAACCCACCATGCTAGCCTCTACCACCCCTAATGACCATCGTCGGGAGCACTACCTAAAACCCACCACCGTCTTCATCTTTATAGGTAAATATTTTAAGTAGACATGTTTTAATCCCTTATCGACTCATTTTTTCCAAGTATACATGATTAATCGCATGCATCTACGTAGGTTGGTTGGAAACTTGCCAAAATTTATAGGTTTTGGCCAGAAGTTGGTATGAATTACAAATTATCGTCAAAATCTTGCCGAATCGTCGATTTTTGGTCTGCCGATTAGGTTCGACAAGGCTGACTACCGATTAATGGACTTATTAACGAAAAATTACTCAGTGATATACCGACTAGCGATTAATTACGATTTTACAACACTGCCCCTAGTATGAAGTAGGGGTGTTTAGAATTCGATTCGAATTTGAAAAATTCAAAATTCGACTTAATTTGACTTGATGATCAAGAATTCGAATTCGACTCAATTTGAGTTTAATAAATCGAATACGAATAGAATAAAACTTATGATTTTAAGCTCAATTCAATTCGATTCAAAATTTGAATAAAAATAATACATATTTATTTATATATATAGAGAGAAATGTTCTTTTACAAATGGTTCTTATCCTACAAATAGCTATTAACATGAGAAATGAATGAGTGTTTTTTTAATTGTTTTTTCAATATTATTAATATGTATTTTAGTACATAAATATAAAAAAAATCGTGTAGAGTAATTATGTAATTACTCTAGTGTAAACTACTGTAACTACTCTAATGACGTAATTATGCTAAAAAAATATTTTTTTTATATTATTTATCTAGAAAACATGTTTAAGCACATGGTAAAAAAAAATATCTTCCCCCTTCACTTGTCATGTTTAGTAGGTTAAGCCCATTTGTATTTTATCTTTATTCAATACACACACACACACACACACACACACACACATATATAGGATTCGGTTCGGTTAAGAACTCACTCCAGATGTGAGAACCGCGAGAACTCTGATGTAAAATACGATTTTTTTTTTTTTTTTTAACCCAAAGATATAAAAATGGATAACTAAGAAATATACAAAAAATAAAAAATAAATAAAAAATTTACGTCGTCCTTACACTGGTGTAACAAAATGACTACACCGATGTAACACAATTAATATTTTATAATGGTTTAATTACAACCACAAATTCATTACACGATTAATTAAATGTGTGGCTAATAAGTGAATTTCTATGGTTCTCACAACTCAACATTGTTCTCGTTTTTAACCCATCCATATATATCCATCTACACACACACACATATATATAACTTTATAACTTGGGCTAATCTATAAATTTAACCTAAGTCATAAATTAGCCCACATTACCAAGCCTAAGTCTAACTAAAGTCCGTAACTTAATTCTTAACCTTAAACGAATTTATTCGAATTCGCTTCGAATTCGAAACGAATTAGTCAGCTTTTAATTGAACACGAATTCAGTAAAAAAATAAATGATTCTAAAAATTAGATTCGTTTAATTCAAAAATTTGTTATTTGATTCGATGACACCCCTAGTATGAAGTGAAGAATGTGGGTATCGAGATACGATTTACCATCTTGACTAAATTTTGTTGTGTCGTATGTATTTTCTAGCAGATTATGCATTATATTCTTGTACTCTTAACAAGAGACATCACAAGTCATATGAATATAGGTAATACACCTCGTGTCACTTTTTTCGATCACCATTACAATCCGTATCACTTTTTCACCGAGCGAGAAATTACTAATGTAATAGTGATTTGACTAATACAACCCATATCACTTTTTCCACCCAGCAATACGACCCTTATGAACCAATACGACTCATATCACTTTTGTCGCCTTACCAATAAGGCTCGTGTCGCTTTTCTTGCCTACCAATATGGAAACGAATAAACATTTGATACCGAGTAAATAGATTCAGTATAATATTCAACACCCACTTTTTTTTTAGAAATTCACTATCTTTACCATAATACCATATGAAATGACCACCGATATCTTACAGATATTTAACAGATTCAGTACGGTATTCGGTACCCAGCTTTCCATAAGTTGAGAAGAGCAATAGAAATCTATTTTGAAAGTCAATCCCAAACACCCTCTAAGAACCCTAATGCCCAAATTCATCTATGCTTCTGCTACAGTGACAATAAATTAAATTCTTTTTTGAGGATAACATCATAACATAAATTACAAAGCCTATAGCGGCTGTGGTGGTGAAATATTGGGGCTTTTCGCTATAACCTAAAAAAAATGCTGGAAAACCCTAGTGATTCATCATCCACCGTCAAACGCTATGCTCCGCCTAATCAACGGTATTCATCTTCTCTTACTTTATATAAAACTTCTTTAATTTGGCTGTTTTTTTTATATTAATTGGCTTTTTTTTGGGGTTATGTAGGAATCGGGCTCTTGGAAGGAAGAAATCTGGTGGAGGTAAGTTTATTATTATTATTATTATTATTATTATTATTATTATTATTATTATTAATCTAAGGATGCTTGTTTTGTTATTGTTGTTTGGTTAAGATGAGTTTAGTTGCATAAATGTGTGTTTAGGGTTTGGAATGTGAGATTTTGGTTGATTGATGTTAGGGTTTTGTTTGGCTTTGTTGGTTATTGTGTGTGTTGGGTAGGAAATATGTTAGGGTTTGGTATCTGTGAACATGGTTGCAAAAGTTGTTAGACGGTGCCAACTCGGTTGATTGGGGAGTTGCGAGTACTTGTTTATAGTCGGGGAGTACTCGGAGATGACTCGTTGGGTACTTGGCCTAGGCGGGGATTACTCGTTGAGTAATCAGCGCCTAGGTGAGATTTTTACAACCGTGTCTGCGAATTTGCTTAAATTAGGGCTTTCGGGAAATATGTTGCTTGTGATTATGTGGAGATTTGGAAACTTGTTTTTGATGTTCATGTCTCATGATATGAGGTTTATATGTTACATTAAAAGCTAATGGATTGGAAGAACATTTGAAACACCTTTTTTCTAGATTGGAGAGATGCGAATCACTAAATTATTAATATGAGTTATACGCCTTATTTCCCAAGAAGTCCTTTTCAAGAAGATGAAATCTTAAATGAGAATTGTATGTTTGATCTTAGAACCTGTGGGTTGTGGGTACAATGCTTCTGTTGGTGCTATTGTGATCTTGATACATAAAATCGTAGCAAAAGGTTTACAATCATGACGATGCGACATTATATATGTTGGTGCTGTGTAACTTGGTAGGTAAGATTTAAGTAAGAGGGACCACAATTTAAGTAAGATTCTTTATCTTCTCAAGACTTTGATGATTTGATATGGCTGCTTGGTGATGAGTTATGTTCTGGTTTATCGTGTACATGCTATGAGTAGTAAAATTGGTATTGTGTTAAAGTTAGGGATTTAAGGATTTTGTATCGTAGTTTGCCGAATTTTAGCTACATCTGTTGGTTTTAATAGCTTCTTACTACTCTCTTCAACGAGTAATAAATGACATCCATTAAGTGCCTGTTTTTCATTTACGCAAGTTGTGAGACTATACGTATATTGTGATTTATGTTTCCGACGTCATCAACATACAGTTGGTCGTCAATTGTCTCACTTTAAGTTATGTTAATCAAGTTGTTTCTGATTTGAAAAGTGATATTCTTTTTACTATCAAGTCATTTCAGAATTCAGACAAACACATTACAAAGATTCAGAATTAGCTAATATATATATTTTGCGAACGGTAATAAGGAAAAAAAAGAATACTTGAGATGACCTTAAGGTATCTTCATAAGGTGATTGGTCCGTATTTGCAGATAGATTGGAACGGGCAAGTAGTTATGGGAATGATGTAGACAAAAATCAAGCTGCTGCTTTGAGAAATGTTCCTATAATGGATCATGCAGAGCCATCACAGTTAATTGGCTTGAAAGGATGCTGTAACAGTGAAGCTTATCAACTTCTGAACAATCGTATGTATTTAATTTCTCGCTAACTACCAAGAAAGTTGTAATTGTTTTCTTGTTCAGTAGGTTTTCAGTCTAGTTACTCTATTTGTTCATTATATCATTAAAAACACATAGATGATGTTGATTTCGTTATCTATGGTCTTATTGAATGGTATTTGACAATTAGGTAGGACAATTATTGTGTGTGTATTTACTGACTAAGTAGTAATGTTGATGTATGCGTTTTTCGAACACAGGTTGGGCAGCTGCTATGAATGCATATGAAAATCCTGCAACTGATTTAGCTGGTGAGTGAGACAAGTCTAAATTTTGATACGGTTTCCTCCTTGTGTTATTACTTATATATAACGTTAAAGTGGTTTGTTTTTAAAATTTTAATCATCAATGAAAATGTCAAAAGAAAAAGAACATGTCATCCTTTGCAGGATTTTAAGATTTAGGACGGGATTCATGAGTTATGACACATTTATCTTTATCGGATCCAATGGGTAAAAACGTAACCATTTAAGCTGCAACGGAAACTGGTCAAGTGTGTTCAAAGATTCAGAAGTCACCTAAATTGTAACTTTTAACGCCTACGAGTATAACCCTACATCACTTTATGCTAAAATTTGATGTTCATTGCGATAACATAATTTTTGTAATATTATGAAGCACCATATTATTTATAAAAAGTTGGATCAAAAGTGTTTTGAGGACAACCTAACCCCATCTGCACAATATTTATCCATTTTGACCAAGATAACAAATAAAATTAGTATAAACAGATAAGATACTCACTATTCTTCCCCTTTTGGTATTTTACAGAGCGGCCCGTTATGTATACAGGAAGCAGTGCATCAGCATGGGGGCAATTCAGACTACCTCACCAGGTTAAACTTTAAGCTGCCTCGATCCGCAGAAATGAATTGGGTTCAGAAAATCAGACTGGAGTACTGGACAGATATGGAACTAGGGGTGTTCTTCGGGTTATTTTTTCGGGTTTTTTTGTTGAGAAAAAGTGACCCGATAACCGAACCATTTAAAGTTCGGGTTAGTTGGGTTGAGGTTATTCGGGTCCGGGTTAGTTCGGGTCGGATTGTTCGGTTTTCGGGTTTATATGTAATATGAAAATTGTTTTTTTTTTCTTGCAAAAATATCATCAAAATTCATCGTGATACTATGAAAAATATTACCAAAATTCAAACATTATTTAACAACATGCTATAATAGTGTTTCAAATTCCTAAAACTTGATGTTTAAGATGCTAAAGAATCTAAACTTAAACACATCTATAAAACAGAGACATTACATGTCGGGTTTTTATTCGGATTTCGGTTTTTCGGGTCGGGTTTTTTGGGAAAAATTGACCCGACATCTATAAAAAAGAGACATTACATGTCGGGTTTTTATTCGGATTTCGGTTTTTCGGGTCGGGCTGTTCGGGTTTTTTGGGGAAAAATTGACCCGATAACCGATCCATTTAAGGTTCGGGTTGGTTGGTTTTGAGTTATTCAGGTTCAGGTTTTTCGGATATTATTTAATTCGGGTTCGGGTGGCTTCAAGTTCGGGTCGGGTTTCGGATTGTGGATAAAAAAGAACACCCCTGTATGGAACCAACTATTTTCCAAATTTTTAAAGTCAGTCGTGTTGTATTTTTATTTTTTAAATTAGTAAACTTCAAGTTATTATTTGGTGACCAACTGGTCCAGTCTTATAGATCAGTCTGGTTTTTGGTTCCGTTATTTTGTATTTTTCGGTTTCAATTTGCCTCCAGTCCCGGTCTGTTTCAACCCAATAAACAGTTAATTGTCCATTTGTCTGAGTTTCATCCTCTAAACCTGTTGTTTTTTTTTAACACCTGCAGATGATTTCTCCAATAGCAGGAGGGCCTTCGGGGCCTCAGATGGATTTCATAAGCGAACTCAGGCAAGCAATGCACAACTCAAATGCCCAATTCTGACAAGCAATTATCAAGCTGGGAACACAGTTTGAGCTTTTGTGTTTGCTCTCCTATCTTTATGGACATGTTGATCACAATTACTGTTGTATGTGTTCTTAACTTAGATTTCTTCTGTATTTTATGTGAGATTATTTGGTGTTTCTGCTTTGTTGCGTTCGTACTTAAATTTGATTATTCTTCAACGTAAACTCAGACTTGAGCCGATAACAATAACTAAGATCGTTTTGTTATTCTATATCACGTGATCACCTCCAAAATCCATATAAAGATGTATGTATGGGCTAATGAAATTATCAAAGAACTGGTAAGTGGTAACTACTGTGAATAAATGCCATTAGATATGTATAAACATTGTGCTTACAGCATCAAGAACCTAAAAAACTTGTACAATGGACAATGACGCTGTATGATTCTCGAGTTCAAACAGTTTCTTGTTAGAAACGCGATCAGTCTGTCCAAACAGGAATTATTCCTTGAGCAGCTAAACGCTTCTCGACCCAGAAGACAAGTAGCTTTGCTGTGACTTTTTTCTCGTCAACAAGAAATGGTTCAACACTGCTTGCAGTTGACCCGTATGACGATATTGAGAACCCTTTTGGACCTGTTGAAACAGAGATGATTATTTTGTGGTGTTCTTGAATTTGTTAATAGAAGAGCGAAGAACTCACCAGTTAAGGTACCATCTGGGAATAATGCCCAGAATGTGTAAGGGATGCCTTTCTTCAAAAACGACCCTTCAAGCTGTACATAAAGGAGAGGCATTATTTTCCGTAGGGGTAGGGCTGCAAACGAACCGAACGAACACAAACAAGGCCTTGTTCGTTTTCGTTTGTTAAGGAAATTGTGTTCATGAACAGTTTATGAACACTTATCGAACGAGTTTTTTTGTCCATGTTCGTTTGTTAAGAGAACACTCGTGTTCGTGTTCGTGTTCGTTTGAGTTCGTTTGTTAAGTTTGTTCACGAACGCACACGAACGTTAATAAACACAAACAAGTGTTCATGAACACAAAAAAGTGTTCATGATCGGAAACAAACATAAACAAATCTATATTAACTTTTGATAAGAATGAAACATATACTTAGCAGTAAGTGTGAAGATTAAAAGTAGGGTTATTGATCTCATATAGTCATGTATTTACCTGCATAAATTATTTGTTTATTTATTTAGGTAAAATAAATAAAAATAAAAGAATATAAAAAATTATAAAAATTAAAAACCATATTAAACTATTGAACACAAACGAACACGTTACCGAACGTTCACGAACATAAACGAACGAACGTGACCTCTGTTCGTGTTCGTTCATTTATTAAACGAACAAACACAAACGAACTTCCCGCCGAACAGTTCATGAACTGTTCGCTGAAAGTTCGGTTCGTTTGCAGCCCTACGTAGGGGTAAGGAACCCATGCTCGAGTTTACTCAGGCCGTTGGTTCCTTTTTGTATTCGTAGTAGTAGTTAGGGTTCAAGGTATAACAAAAATGAAGCGGGTCGGGTAGCATTCAACCTAACCACTTTCATCTGTCATCCTCTAAAGCTACAGGTGACAATTTATGACATGACTCGTTAAAACACAACATGACTCGACACGAAGTTAAAAGGGTTCGGATCACAGTGACATGATTAAACACGAGTCTAAACAAGTTAACCCATTTATGACACATTTAACTTATTGTGCTATATAGGTTAATAGGTCACAACAACACTTTGATAATCCTTTTATCGAAATGATGTAGTTTTGTATCATGTCATTCATGATATTGAACTACTAGTGTTAAAACGGATTATTAAACATGTCTATGTTAGTGTTAAAGAAAACGACACAATAAGTTAAACGTGTTGTGTTCAGGTTCAATAGTCATGTTAAACATGTCATATCGAATATGGCCCTTTTAACACAAAACAACACATTTTGCCAACTCTATTGAAAACACTTAATTGTGAGAAAGTACTCATAATGCCAATTCAATAAGGTGATGAAATTTTAAGATCTAATTACCTTGTTATCCTTGAAAAATAACTCGAGCTCCTCGATGTCTTGTTGTATTTCAAGAGTTGATCGTAGAGACGGAATCACTTCCTCTTCTATCATCTCCGGTAACGCCTTAACAGGAGCTTTTGCCGCAGGCTTTGGCTTCGGCTTTGCTGGAGCAGCTGCAGCATCTTCTTTGGCAGCAGGGGCTGTGGATTCTCCCTCTTTTTCCTCTTTGGTTTCTGCAGCAACTGCACTCAACAGTAACAAATAAAACAAAATTCCCAGAACAAATCCGTAACGTAGTTTTCCACATATGACATACTAAAGAGACGATCATTGGTGATTGTTATAACGATCAATCGTCATAAAACTAACAAGATTATAAATCAGTCAAAACAAAATTAACCACAAGATTAGGTTTAACTCATATTTGTTACAAATATATTAGGTGGGGTTTATTGTTATATCATTATTATAGCCATAGCATATAACTCAATGGATGCCTACAAAAAGTAGATTGATAACACACTATTTGTTACAAATTATACCATAATCGTAAAACTTGTCAGGCTCTAGTCGCTCGGTAGGGTACTGACTAATCGGATTGGGATTTTCATATGTATTTTAAGTTTTATACACACATTTTTATAAAGTTGCACTAGTTTTAACGTATTTTACTAATTTCGTGAAAATAACGTTAAAAACGACGGACGGTTAATCATGCATCATGTGGTGGCGTTGATAGCCAAAAGACAGAGGGGTACATGCACCGATCGGGTTTGTCCCGATTGCTAAGTGTTATGTGCCTTATGTCCAAGGCTTGATACCAAACCACAACGAGCCGGGGGTCTCTATTCTTAGGGGTAGAGGTAAGGTTGTCTACAGCTTACCCTCCTCAGACCCTACCTTAGTTTTGCTATAGGTGGGATTAACTGAGTATGATGATGATGATGATTTTAAGTAATCAGGTCTTAACACCCCCCCCCCCCCCCCCCCCGAATCTACATGATTTAATTGGAAACTGGTTGGAATTTAGGGGTTTTGGCCGGAATAGCCGAATGTTGGCCAGCCTATTAGGGCCGATTTTTACAACGCCTAATGATACAAATACCACACGAGTTTTTGATATTTTATATTGCGAAGCTCCAACGCCTAAATACTTAAGTTTGTTAGTAGATGTTTATACATATTTAGTTAGGGTCGTCCCTAAGAATTCAGGTGCCTGAGCCAAGCCACGAAAAAATGTGCCTCTTACTTTAAGCCTTGACGAAATAAATAACGTAAACTATTTTTTAAACGACGATTAAAGTATTACAATGAGTTAATGACATACCGTATTAAGCGAATAGGTAACCGAGGCTGAATGAAGCTTCTTTAACATTCTTTTTAGCCCAAAACTTTTGAATTATTTTAAACTTGTTATGTGTTACTAGTATTTGAGTTATTATAGGGCTGGCAAATCGTGTCCCTAACAGGTTAACAGGTCTCTGACGCGCGCGAACAAATCAAGTTCTAAACATGAACACGACTCGTTTAACTCATTTATATCTCATGTTTATAACACAGTTTTATGTTTTATGTACCAAAAAAGGGAAATGAAAGATTTTTGCCTCTTAATTCTAAGTATTAAAAAAAGTCAAAAAATCAAATAGTGTACTTTTCAGTCAAACAGGTCTTATCGTGTCTTAACAGGTTACTCATTGCCAGCCCTAAGTTATTATGTAATTTAAAATATATGTTTAATAGGCTCGGGTTTAAATGTTTAAAGATGTGTTTAAAAAAAACATATACATATACATATGATTTTTTTAAATGTGCCCCGATATTTTCGGGCCCTGGCCGGTTGGCCTCCCCGGCCCACCCAAGGGCCGGCCAACAAGTGAAATGTACCTGTAGAAGAAGAAGCACCAGATGATTCCGCAAAACAAACAGCATTCCGATGTGACATAACAAATTTAGCAGCTGCAATCTGTTCAACATCAAACCCAAAACCAATCAACATCAACAATTGTTCATAACTTAAAGAAGTGTAATAAAGCATACCATAGGGAAGGAAGATGAAGTCCATTTATAATCACGACAACATGAGTAGGGGAAATTCAAGTTAAAATTGGGCAACGTAATCAGTCCACCACTTGTTGCTACTTTAATTGATGATGATGATAATGACGATGATGATGCATGCAACTTCATCATCGTTAATTAGTTATTCAATGACGTTGAAACACCAAGCTGTTTCGTCTAGAGAGAGAGAAAGAAAGGAGGGGGAATAGAATAGAAGAGGGGGTAAGTTCGTTAATGTCATCCACAAACTGTCTTCGAGCATTTCACACCATTCAACTACCAACTCCATACACTCTTTGTTTGTATTGTATGTTCACCGGTCCAAAAATATTTGTATATATTATTTAAGTGATACGTTATAAGCGGTCAACTTATCCTACACAGTGTAATCAAAATGAGAAGGGTGAGAAGAATAAAAAAATACTATAGATCATGAAATATGACACAATTGGCTAGGGGTGTTCTTTTTAACCGAACCCGACCCGAAGTGACCCGACCCGAGAATGTACCTTACCCGATTAACCCGAACCCGATGAAGTGTCATACCCGAATCCGACTAGAGTTATTAGGGTCGGTGTTTGGATTAAATATATGTATTTCGGGTTGACCCGAATAACCCAAGGAACTAAAAAACGATCCGGTTTCCTTTTATAGGTATACAAAATACAATCAATCAAAAGTATCAAATGACTATTCACATTCCTAATTGAGTTCCCTCCTACTTCCTAGGTAATTGAATATCCTTACTTTCAAGCTTCATTATCATATTCAAAGTTATCTTGAATTTCAACTTCGTATGAGTTTTCTTATTATGTACATTGCATCAGAGGAAATTCGGATTCAAAATTGATTCGTTGTCGATTTCTAGAGGAGCTATACAATTGTATCAAATGCATTATTAAAACCAAAGACATAGTGTACTCTTGATTGCTTTATGGATTTGCAATTGAAAAGCCATTGCTGACTACTATTTTTGTGCATGCCTTTGTTACTGGGTATATTTGTGGAACTGAAGATTGTAATTTGTAGGAACACATAGGTAGTTAAATGTTTAAGGTAAACACAATGCTTAAAAAGTGTACACTGAGCCAAGCAAGGTGCACGTCTGGTTCAAGTCACTTCTAGCTGTTTTAAACTTGTCTGTGGCTGTTTTAGACTGTTTTAATCGATAACCATTTAACCCGACCCGAAAAACCCGAACCCGATTAACTCTATAACCGATAACCATTTAACTAAATTGGGTCGGTTATCGGGTAATATTTCACCATTGAAAACCCGAATAACCCGACCCGAATAACCCGATAACCGAAAACCAAACCCGATGAACACCCCTACAATTGGCCACAAAATGTAGCATAATGCAGAAGAAAAAAAAGACACAATGAATCGCAAAAACGACACAATGATGAAAATAAAAACAAAGACACAATGATATAACGTAAATTCTAAAAACTACAAGCTAAAGATCCAAAAAAAAAACAAAACCTAAATACTAAGATCGTCGGGTTCCATGAGACGGTTCCAATGCCGCTTAAATCTGTTCAATCGGAGTCTGCTTGATACCCTTTCTACGACTTCCTATTTTTTTTCACTGTTTCTCCTTTCGTATCAGAGGCTTCTACATGAAGCCCCTCTTTGGTTCAGCGACTTCAGTGAAGTCTCCAAGTCATTCAGCGGCTTCACCAACATCAACTCAGGAAGTTTAGAAAATATGGCAGGCTCGTTATTGGGTGAGTTTGAAGTCGCTGATCCGAATGGAGATTTCACCTATTGTGGTTTGTTTTGGATAACCCCCTAAAAAGACTCCTTCTGAAAATAAATCACCAAAAAATGAAAATGATTCTCCTAGAGTACTGTTACGAGTGTAGTATCAAGCTCAACATTTTAACCATTTTAAGATAAACGAGCGGAGCCGAGTTGGTTTTTTAAACTTTGAGCTTGACTCCAACCTGGCTCGGCTCTACTCGTATACAGCTAAATTCGTCCTCTATTTTTTAATGCATGTTTAAAAATCTTTCTAGGTCTCTCACTAATTTTTCCAAATTTTCTACATGTTCTGCACGGCCGGCTCAACCATTTTGGTGGTCTAAAGCGGAGTAAAAATTCGGGGCCCTAAAAAAGCCATTTGCAGAGTTCCAGTCCCATAAGCAAGATAACTCCAATGAAAAACGTATTCAAAACTCAAAATTTATGTTTCCATCCATCCCTCTCATCTTGTCTGTTGCTTTTTTTATGTTGCTCTTTGTTCTTTCTCGATGCAGTAGACAAGAAATGGTCAAGTTGTAAACCCTAGAATGAAAACAAGCGCCTTTATTATCTGTTTGTATTTCCTAAGGATAATTAATTGATTAGGAGGCCTGCTCGTATATCAGACCATTACTTAAGCCCAAATAAAGCCCATTTTCATATACAAACTATAAAAATAAAAATAAATAGAATTGGAGGCCCAAAGCCCTACCTAATCATGAAGCATTTACATTTACTGATTTACATCAACTCGGATCTAGCGTGTGAACGCAAAACAAAAAAAAAGTAGAATGTTACATGCTCAAACTAATCATTTCCACATCTAATGATTTCACAAGTTGATTAGGAAAGGGATGTGATATTAATCATCATGTATCCGTTGAATGATGCAAATCCGTAGCTACATGAATGCCTTGCAGCTCGGTACCACCGCCACCATGCCCTGAGCCATTGCTGGTGACATGTAGACCTTTCTTTTTCTTGGCGTGTTTAGCCCAACTAATAAGACTTTCTTGTATGTGCTCATCAAATATCGACTTCTTGAAATTACTTCCCATCTGCACATTACGCGATTAATGTAAATACTATGTTGTGCTATTAATAATGTGAACTCAATGGTTGACATCAATAGTAAAGCAATAAATCCCAACTAATTACCTGTGTGACAAGCGCGTAAAGTGGTAGAGTACTATAACTGCACAAAACTTGTATAAAAACCCTAAATCAAATGAAACAAAATAAACTTTAACACAAGCTACCATTTAAAACATAACATGCATATAAATCCCAAAAAACAAACAAACTTATGAGACCATGTTTGGTTCGTTTGTCTTGGTTAGGAGCGAACCAAACATGGTCTTGAATAATGGGATAGTGAACTAAATACCAGTAGTTTCTTTGAATTCGCCTTACCCGATGATGAGTCTTGGGACAATGTAAAACATTTTCCCCATTATGCACGAATCGAGACCAAATTGAACCTATTGATGAAGCGCAATCAGTGTCAATTATTTTTATCAATAGGTATTAGTTAGGTGTAGATGTGACAACTTTGACCCGTTTATATGACAGCTCTGTTGTAAAACAAGGTCTCGAAGGCCGAGTACTCCCCGAGTAATCGCTACAAGGTAGGTTGCCGAGAACCGAGTACTCTAGGACTAGGCCGAGTACTCCCCGAGTACTCTCCGACTAGGCCGAGAACTCCCCGAGTATTCCCGACTCCGACTAGGGAGCGCCTGACGACTTTTTCAACATTGTATGACAGTGGGGTTGATTCAGTCAGTATAATTTAAGAACGGGTCAAACACGTACACCATAAAAAGAATTAGTTATGAAGCGAAAAAGTGACATAAAACATCAGAAAAATATTGCACTATTTTTGTAACATGAAACTATACTTAATACCTTTACCTTATTTATAAATTTCAGTAGAATGTACCAAAAAAAGTGTTGTACATCAAACACAACCAACCTGTTTCCACCCAAACTTATTTTGACCCATTACACAACCCGTTCGTTTTGCCCCCTCAACTTTTTTGTATTCTATATCTGAAATAAAAATTACCAATATCCAGAAGAAGTATGCAATCTCGAAGGCGTTCTGGAAGAGTATAAAATGTATAAAAAAGCGAACGATCTTTGGTTGATGAAACCAGAAGTGCTCATCCGAAGGTTGCACTATTGGTTCGCCTTCTATGACTACCTGCGTCTTAGCAACCGCATTAGCCAACTCAATGATCACATGTTCTAGTTTGGTTCCCACCGCAAGTAGCAACTGTCAAAATTATGAATTCGTGATTATTTCACTATGTGAATTACTTCATATAACAAATAGTGTCACAAGTGTTCTTATAGCCCTGCATAATGTACATATTCAAGTTACGTTGGACAACTTACGATCAAAGGTATAAACGCTATCCAAAAATATGTATGCCAACCTGCATGAAAACCAAGAATCATTCGTGACCCGTTGACTTCAAAAAGCCAGATAATACTTGAATAATTATCTAAAACTTGATCTTTTTTCTATAAGTTTTGGATGTGCAGACAGAAGCAAGGGCATGTGAGTGTGCGTACCGTCAATATTCAGCAACAAGAATATGATAACAAATACCCATAAATACCAACTACAATGGATAAAAACATACATAAGTATACTCCTTAAAATGGATGAACAAATAGTCATTTGACTTTTATGTTGAAAGCTTATCAGTTTGACCATCATGCCACATATCTCATAGTTATATACTTTTATGCCAATAGGCGCAGACCATGGCCACTTTTGCGCCAATGGGTGCATACCTCTTCAAGTTTCGCGTCCAACAGATAATGGCACGTTAGCAAATGTGGTGCACGCGCGTGTCCATTTGTTGTTAGTTTTCATATCATTGAAAAGTTTAACAGTCAAATTGATAATCTTAAAACAATGTCAATCGCTATTTCGATAAAAAAAAAAAATAAAAAAAAAAATAAAAAAAAAAAAAAAAAAAAAAAACTATTTTTGCCAACATTTTAACATCCCAAACGAAAGACCTTTGATGTTTAAGGTTATTTTTGTTGAAAGTACTAGGTTTGAACTAACGACTTGCCTGATGCCGACAACTTTCCTAGAATCGTCTTCAAGAGCCCGCATCATGTATTTGTGAAAATTAAACTTTTGGTTTCCCCTGCAATGCATCTATGACATATGAAAATCATTTGTGTACATTGCAAAGAATTACACAATGAGGTCAACATTTAAATATAGACACATGGTTAGTACCGTAATAAATCCCAACCGTAGAGCAATGTAATCTGGTTCAGTCACTGATCCATAGAATTGCTTGAAGAACGATCGCTTTGAATACGATTATAACATAAGAATTACAAGTTTTCATTATTCTATAGTTTTGTAACGCATTAACATGTGTAACACAACAAAACTGGTATCCAAGCAACGATAACTTACCAGCCAACCTATAACAGCTGAGCGCTTGCCAACACCCACGAAGCGTTTCATAATGAAATCATGCTCCTGAACATATGTGAGTTTCGGCTCAATAGCTGCAACCATCGTCGCCATAATATAAATGATCTTATGTTAGTTAGGAGAACAAAACAGCAAAGACATAATATAGTAGTAATCTAGCTAGTTTGATTTACCTTTTGATGTGTCGAAATTATCTTGTTTCGTAGATGCTTCCCATTGCTTCCATTGGCTTATCTAATTTGCGGACAAAAAGGTCATAAGCAAACCATCATATGCAATTATTGACACGACCCGAAAACCAACCCGAACCCGACACAAAAAAAACAGATTTGGGTCAAGTAACACGACCCGTTTAAAAAAACGGGTCGGGTTTGGGTCGACCCGTATTAAAAACGGGTCGGGTTTGGGTTGACACATCGTTAACCAGTTTAAGTATTTAGAAAAAAAAAATCTATTATATTTTTGTTTTTTTTTTTCCATTTCTATTTACACAGTTAGTTATAATTGTGTTATTTTTGGCACACTATATTATTTATTTGTCACACTTATATACTCACCATTAAACATTTTATAAACATTTTATTAATAACCCGCTTACAACCCAACAACCCGCTTTTAACTCATGAACATGTGACTCATTTAAAAATATGGGTTAAACGGGTCGTTTTCGGGTTGACCCGGATTTTATGTGGGTCGGGTTAGGGTTGAAATATTTGACACGAATAATAATATGGGTCGGGTTCGGGTTGCACATTTCAACCCGCGAACCCGCAACCCGTAAACCCGCCAACCCACCAACCCGACACGATTGACACCCCTATATGCAAGTTAAGAATAAGAAAACAATCTGTTACTAACCTTAGCCCCTCCAAACACAACAGTAAGAACCGAAAATGTCACATGGACAATAGCAAGTACAAAAATAAACATGTGTAGATGATGCACTGCCTCCAGAGATAATAATGGGACCTTATTCTGTTGGTAAACAAAAAACAATAAAACATTGGTTATATATAATACTTGAAATCTAAAAGAAAATTGTTTACGAGCCAGCTTGACCCAACCCGTACTAAAAATGACCCGTTTTGCTTGTTATCCACAGTTATTTATACTGGCGGATCTAGAAAAAATATCAAGGGGTAACATTTTATAAAAAAATATTTTAAGGGGTAACAAAAAATCTGTTTTAGGCGTAACATTTTATAAAAATACCTTAAAAACAAACTTTTTCCACTTCGCCAGGAAAATCGAGGGGTAACTGATATTTCCCCTGCTTCTACTATACATCCGCCATTGATTTATAGGACCTTTGTTCTTTCGAGTAAAATAAATTTTGGCTGCTAGATTGATTACCTTTAGAGCACAATAACCAACTATTGTTTCTTTATTTTCAGGCAATTCGCGAAGAGTATGCGAGTTTTGTTTAACATCTAATGAGCAAGGAAGAAAATGTTTCATAATGTTCCCGCGCACACAAATCTTGACGATTCTTGACTGACAAACAGATAATAGTAGCGAAACGAACCCCAACAACATCAACTCTGCACAAACACAGCAAAACAGATGAAGGCTGCAATCTATACACAAATGTACTGAGTTTTTAAAAACAAAAAATATACCTTCTTTGACTTTTTGCAGAGCTTGAAAGAGTGGCTTCCTGCCTTCTTTCTTTAGTTTCTGCGCGCGCGCACATACACACAAATAATAATAATAATAATAATAATAATAATAACAACGGTGCAACTAATTCTAACATGTTAAACTTTAAACTTGGACAAACCTTTCCAGCGTAGTGAAGTAGGCGTTCGACGGAGAGTGAGACGCCAACCATGACAGTACAGACTGTGGCAACGACCCATGTTGGTGTAAACTCTATGGACACTCCTTCTCCATCATGACCAGCCATCAGTTATTTATGTATTCACACAGAATTAGTTTAGTTTAATACTGGTTTGTTATTATATATACACGAATGTAGGATTAATGCAACGAGAGATTGGAGGGAGATGCTAGGAATTAAAATATTGGTTGATTATTCCATATCGTTACAAATTGCTTGTTGAAGATGAATGGATTAATAACCGTTTGCTTGATGATTGCTTGTGGTAACTGTAAGTTTATTTTTAATAATAACCGTCTTAGAAGTGTTTTTTTTTAAGTTTTATTAGTTTTAGTTCTTTTAGAAGTGTTTTAACTTTTAACTAGTGTTGGTTATGATTTTTTTTATGGTATTTTATTTAGGGAAAAGGAACTAGAGGTGAGCCTATGAAAATCGATAACTGAAAAAAAATCGAAAATAACTGAAACCGAATTAAGCGATTGGTTACGATTAAGATATGGCTAAAATTGAATCATTCGGTTACGGTTTTCCTTTCTTCCAGTGCCAAAATAGCCGAAACCGAACCGATAGTTATATGTTTTTATGTTTTTCATGTATATCCATGTGTTTGAAACATGTTTTATGTATTTCATAGTATTTCGTAGGTATATCATTTGTTTTCATGTATATGTATTATTGAAAAATGTTCAAAACACTTGATTAACATTTTAAGTTTATAATTTTGCACAAGTTCTATTTTTGGTAATTAACCGAATATAACCATAACCGAACTGATAATCGACATATATAAACCGAATTAACCAAACCGACTTTATGTAAAAACCGGACCGAACCAATATTTGCTCACCCTAAAAGAAACGGTAAGTTAATCTATATATTTATCTTTACTCTCTAATAAAAGAGTATATATTTGGACACGTGTTACTCTCACAACCAGCCTCCTTTTTTTCCGTCTATTACCCACTACCCGAATAACTTGGCCCGGTGTTCTTTTGACTAGGGATGAGATTGGTACCGTACCCGTATCGAAAATACCAGTGCTGAATCTGAACAAAAGTGGGTACCGAGTACTGTACCGAATATATAGGTACGATACGGGTATCGATACCGGTATTTCAACACGGTACCCGTTTTGCTACCACTTTGTTATTATTATTTTTTTTAGCATTCACACGGTACCAAATATGTAAAATTGATATAAATACTATAAATATCATTTTTTTAGAGTAGTGTTTTAGCGGTAAATCATGAGTTGCAAAGCGACCACTGCCCAGGATCAAATCTCATAGCACCACACGGGTTTCTCCTTTCAAACCCAAGCGTTTATTTTTTTCGGTGGAGCGTGAGATTCGAACCTGAGACCAAACCCGGACAGGAACCCTCCAAGAAGGTAAACCTTCCCACCTCAAACCAGCTGGGTTGGAAATCATTGGCTTACCATAAATATCATAATAATACGAAGTAATTCATCCCATTCTAAAAAGCTATTGATGGCGGCTACGTTATAAAAGATGCCATAATAATTGAGTTACTTTATTCATTCAACTCTATCTTCATCCATGTTTTCCTTTTTGATCAGCATACACTAATATACTTTGAACTACTTTTCCATCCTCAAAGAGTCCAAATCGTAGGTAAAGAATGGCCGAGGCTGCTGCTAGTTCGGTTGTCGTCGGAAAAGTAGTGGATCTTTTGTTTGGTATGGCTAAAAAGGAGATTAGCTACATCTGTAATTACTCTAAAAATGATAATAATTTTAAAAACGAAGTCGAAAAGCTGTCGAGTCTGAAGGGAAGGATCCAACAACAAATAGATTTGGCTAAATCTAAAGGGGAACTTATCCTAGAAGGCGTCGAAGAGTGGATGAAGAAATCAAATGCTCATATATCTAACGCCAAACACTTTATCAACGAAGAAGCGAACAAGACACACTTCAATTTGTGCACCGTTCATCGTTATAGCAAGGCCGCGGTGAAAAAAACTATTCATCTTCAACAGCACCAAGAAAACGGAAAGAGTTTTGAAACTTGTGTGTCCCTTGCTGCTCGGAGCGCAAGGTTCACAGACGTATACCAAAGTAAAAATCTTGACAATATCAATACCCAAAAGTCTACGTTGAAGGAGATTGTTCGAGCAATAGAAGATGACAGGGTACAAATAGTTGGAATCAATGGCTTAGGAGGTGTAGGTAAAACTACACTAGCTAGTGAAGTTGCTGCAAAAATGAAGAATGAATTTGCGGAAATTGTGTTTGTAACTGTCTCACAAACAGTTGATGCTAAAATTTGGCGGATTGCCGCTTTTTGTTCAAGCGGTAGGAAAAGCTCTAAAAGACAAAGAAATTAGAATTTGGGAGGCAGCACTTCGTCGACTACAAAATCCAATCGATGAGGATGCCCCTTTTAAAAGAAAAGGAATAATGCAACTGAAGCTAAGCTACGACTATCTTGAAGATGAAGTGGCTAAGTCGTGCTTCTTATTGTGTAGTATGTTCCCAGAAGATGGATTCATTGGCCTTGAACGGTTGACACATTATGGGATGGCTCTAGGTATATTTAATAATTCCGATAGTATTTACGATACAAAAGATATAGTTCAACTGGTTGTTGAGTCCCTTAAATCATCTTTTTTGTTATTGCCTACGGATCAAATAAATTACTACAGTTTGTATATTTTAAATGAAGAGGGCGAATTATTCCAAATGCACGACCTTGTTCGCGATATGGCATTGTTCATTACTTCAAAAGGCGATGACAAGTTTATGGTGATGTCCGGAAAAGGTTTGAGGGAATGGCATCCTAGAAACAATTTAGAAAGATACAAGACGATATCGCTCATGAGTAATAGAATCTCTAGGCTTCCTGATTATGAACTTGATTTGCCACACCTTGATACTTTTCTTATACAAAATAATGAACTGTCAATTGTTCCCGATGAATTCTTTCGAGGCATGAAAGAGCTTAAAGTTTTAGATATGTCGGGTAACAAAATGTCATCTCTGCCACAATCACTAAATCAACTCACAATGCTCCGCTTGCTAGATCTAAGTGGAAACAAATATCTGTGTGAAATTTCTATACTTGGGGAGTTGACATGTCTAGAGATTCTAAAGCTTAGAGAGACTGGAATTTTAAATATCCCGGAAGAGATCGGACAATTGACCAATTTAAGGTTGCTAGATGTTTACTCTTGTGAAGATCTATCTTATGTAACGCCTGGTGTGATATCAAAGCTTATTAGGTTAGAAGAGTTGTATTTTGAGTTCAAGGAGGAGGGGAATTGTAATTTTCTTGCTGAATTAAGTGAACTGAAATTGCTGAAAATTCTGCATTTAAGAGTATCTGAATTGCATTATTTTCACAAAATTGAAACCCTGGTAGAATTTGACATTGCGACATCTAGATACGAAAGGGGTCTTGATAAACGCTCCCTACAAAGTTGCTCATTGACGATGCCAATTAGGAAACTAATTCAGCTAACTGAATCATTAATATTGTCAGATATAGAAGATTTGGATAACATCTTACCAGACCTATATCAAGAAGGTTCCAATGAATTAAGGTATATTTATTTGGCGGATTGTGACAATGTTAGAAGCATGGTGAAGACATCTTACCTGGATGCAATGAAGACTTCAAATGAACATGGTCCGATTAACACGAAGGGGAAGTTTTTTTCCCAGGTGGAAATAATCAAGTTATGTCGTTTGAATAACTTGGAGCTTCTGTGGGATAAGCCACACCAATATATAAGTTTTGGTAATCTAGCGAAAATCAGCATTCAAAACTGCTCCTCCTTATCAAAGTTATTTCCTGTAAGTGTAGCACAAGGACTTGTCAATCTCAGAGAACTAGATATTAATTATTGTAAGAGTTTGGTGGCTGTTATTTCGTATGGAGATGAGCTAACAACCGGAAGTGAAATTGAATTGGTAAAAGAATATACATGTATCATGTTCCCCTTTACTCAAATTTGCCTTATTCAACTGCCCAAACTCGAGAGCTTCTACTCTGGCCATTCTATCATCGAATATCCTTGTTTGGAGTATCTTATAGTGGAAAATTGTCCTAGCATGGAGAGATGGAGTCGCGGAGAGAATCATACACCTAAGATAGAATTTGAGCATGAAAAGAGAAAGTGTAGCATTAATGATTACATTGCAGGAAAACATGAGGTATTAAAAGTGTAAGTCCTAAATTAATAATATTGCTTTTGCTAGCTATGTGATATAACTTGTTACTTTTGTAGATGAATGGAAACTTCATGATGTCGTGGGGATCTTGAGTTAGTTCGCGATATTGATCAAGACTGCTACATATCATGTGGTATATTGCAAGTCCAAGAAACCTTGTTAATTATTTAGGATTTTTGTTCACCTAAGATTATCCGGTTTTAGTTATGATTTATGAGAACAGATATTATATTTCCCTTTTAATGAACTTCACCCTTTCTCTTTTT
This sequence comes from Ambrosia x helenae, assembly GCA_030844895.1. Lineage (NCBI taxonomy): Eukaryota > Viridiplantae > Streptophyta > Magnoliopsida > Asterales > Asteraceae > Ambrosia > Ambrosia x helenae. Next base: position 431,765 of record JAUTDX010007255.1, read on the forward strand.
AATTTATTTTTAGGTGAAAGTATTACTAAATAATGACTTGGTGCAAGGAGATTGAAGTGTTTGCTCTAACCAAAGGTAGGCTAATTAAACCTCCTTTAGTTTAGGAAGAAAAAATCAATATACACACAGTGTTAGGATTAAATACAAATACTTTTTCACCGTTTGAAGCGAATAACAAAAGGGCCATGTAGTGACATTTATGAAAATAATGTAACTACACTACAACACTAAGCAAATTATTACACTACACTTTAGTTTTAGTTGTAGTGTAATAATTATTACGGTATAACAAATATGAAGTGCTTCAAACACTCTGCACTTTAAAAATTATTCGTACAGGAAAGCGCCCTACAGGTTTATATGTTTAATCCTAGATAATCTATTGAAATTATCTTCTTTTGTGTGTTGTAGATGTTATTGAAGGGGTAGGGACCCAAATTCACTCGGGCCCCTACCCAAAACTAAAAAGGCCAGGACATAAGAACAAGGGCTCTAAGCCCAAGTAAGCCCAACTAGAGGCAGGTAAACACGCGGGACGCGTACGCGGACTAAATGGCTAATCAGCGGGGATGACTCGTTAAGCCCCGCGGGTTAATACCCTGAGCGGACACGTGGCAGCAGCACACTTGATCGTACAATAAAGCACGATCCAATGAAGGCCCAGCGACGTGAGACAAGGAGCATGTTGCACGATCGACCAACAGGGGACGCACACGTGTCCAACATCAAACCCGCGGGAGACAAGCAGCACACCTCATGCACTGATTAGCCAATCAGAATACACGGGACCACCTCAGTGAAGATCTCCACTAACGAAAGCCTGCAGAGGGGACAGCAGTACATATGAGGACCAATCATATTGACCCAGGCCTGCAACTAACCATATGACGACACGTCACCAAGACAGGTACGACCATCCTCTGTGATTTCCTATCGGCCACATAACGTTTCCTGCTGGGCCTAACTATGGGCCGGTGTGGAGGCAAACCCTTAACTGGGCTTCGGCCCACTGGGTAAGTTAAGGGTGAATGTCAAGGTCCGTGTGGAACCTATTTAAGGAGGACTTCGTCTCCTTGAATAGGCCATTCAGAAAACCCTTGAAGAACACACCACGACCGACCACGTTTTTGTGTCTGCTAAGTAGAATCCTCTGGATTCGAGGCGGTCGCCCCACACCGGAATACTGTCTTTTGCAGGTTCCCATCATAAAGAAGTCATCCATCCTTGCGAAGGATCTTCCTTGTAGGAGCAGATTGTTCATATCCTCATAAGGTGAACATTTTGTTTCTTCATTGGCGCCATCCGTATCGGCTAGAGCAACAATTTTCACAATCTTTCGACCAAGGATATGGCAACTGAAGGAACTTCGACAAAGAACCAAGAACCACCGGTCATCGAGGATGACCACGAGGAAGGGTCGGAGGAAACCCCACCGGCCACAGTCACAAAGGCAGCCCATAAGCCAGTAAGGAGGATAGGTGTCAGTCAAGCTGCAGCTCACAACACTGTCGACTTGGACGATGACGAGCACTGGGAAGAAGAAGACCCAGACGACTGGCTCTTCAAAAAGCAAGCAGAACTTACTGCAGGATACCAAAAACGGGTATTACAGCAGGCACAACAACGAGTCCAAAAGACACTCAACTTCGACACCACCAACAAGGCTACAGGGGCAACAAATAAAAACAAAACGCCAAGCCGTTCCCAAAAAGAAAACACGGTCGGGAGTCGTAGCGGAGGTCGCGGGAGGGGTTCCCGCAGCCAGGGCAACGCTCCCACAGAGGAAGAAGACGGCTACGAGTCAAGTTCGCAGGCTGAGGGTGATGACGACCTAGTTAAGCCCTACAGACCTAAAGATCTGGCAGAAAAATCTAAATTCTGTGCCCGCGTGGCACTGGCACCAATACCGGCAAAAGCCAAGCTACCGAATAGCATTGGAAAGTACGACGGGATACGTGACCCGGATGATCACGTGCACGACTTCCGCACCGCAGCTCACAGCCAAAATTGGCCAATGCAAGTCTGGTGCCACCTATTTGCCCAAACGCTTCAGGGCGCGGCCAGAGTTTGGTTTGACAACCTACCAGCAGGCAGCATCATGGACTTCGACGACTTGTTGTCAAAATTCTCATTGCACTTCTCACATCAGAGGAAACACAAAAAAGATAAGGCCCACATCTTACTCTGCGCGAGAAGAGACAACGAGGCACTCGAAGATTACATCACCCGCTATACGCGGGAAGCAATGCAAATAGGATGCGGAGAAGAACTCACGCGAGCAGCTTTCATTCATGGGGTTCATCACGACGACCTCATAAAATGCCTCACAGGAAAAGACGGAATCCCAGAGTCTTGGGATGAGGTTATCAAAGCAGCCAAAATTTACGCAGCATCTGAGAAATCTTTCCGCCATGCTCGTCATCACCAGTATCCCAACAGTCAAGGGGCCCGAAGGGATAAAGGGAAACAATCAGTTTGGTCCCGCATCACCGGATCCACAGAAGAAGGCAAGTACTCCGCGCAACAAGACGCCCGCCAGATCATCAACAACAAACACACCCGCGACGGGCGGGGAGGATCTAAGAAAAACACAGAGTGGACACCGCTGACGAAAACACCGTCCCAAGTACTCGCCACCGAACAACATAACTTCAAGGAACCTCGCCCACTGGGCAAGCGGAGGAATATGGACACTAGCAAGCGATGCGACTACCACAACGACTTTGGGCACAACACTGATAATTGTTACAGCTTAAAGATGGAGATTGAATCCGCCTTGAAGTCGGGGCAATTGGGTCACCTAGTCAAAAACGTACAGCGTAATGGCCGCGGCCGCGAGAATGACGACCGCGGAGAAGGACCGAACAAGCGGATACGCAATTTGCAAACGCATCTCATAGAACGCCCCTCAAGATACAGCTGCAACATGACCGGTAAACGAACAAGCGGACAGAAACGAAACAAGCATCAATTGACAGAGACGAGTGAAGATGCATGGAAAGAACAACCAGTCGTTTTGCCCGTTCCCAAAGGGGGAGCGTCGTCTACATCCCCGCTCATTATCACGGGGGTATTCGGTCATTATCGCACACCGTACATGTTTCTGGACCCGGGAAGCAGCGCGGACATCATGTACGACCAGTGTTTTAACCAGCTCGATGAGGCGGACAAGAAGCGTTTGGTACCGGTGAGCGAACCGATATCGGGATTCATTCATGAGTCAATACTACCCCGGGGGGTCATCACGTTCCCAGTTACTTGGTCGGATGGTAATTTGTCGCGGACGGAGGAATGCGAATTCATGGTACTCCCAGTGAACTCAGCACATGACCTACTAATAGGAAGAGAGGGACTTGCCAAATTCAATAGCAACGCATCCGCTCCGCACCAGGTAGTCGGCTTTCCAACCCGAAAGGGGGTGGCGTTTATCCGAGGCAATCACCAATGTCACACAGCAGAGACCCCAAAGCCAGCTAAATCCGCCAAAAAACCAAACTCGACCGAGCCAGAGAAGTGGATACTCAATCCCAGCTTCCCCGAGCAAACCGTAAACATCGGGCCCGCACTGTCAGACGCGGTCCGAACTCACTTGAAGCAATTGTTAATCAAAAACAAAGACATTTTTGCGTGGACACCGGCGGACATGGTAGGAGTCCCTCGAGAAATAGCCGAACACAGGCTCGCCACGTACAAGTCAGTGGAACCAGTGGTACAAAAGAAACGAAGCATGGGGCCGGAAAAAACGAAGGCAATGAACGAACAAGTCACAGAGTTGCTGAACGCAGGCATACTTCGCCCGGTAAAATACCAAACATGGGTCGCCAACCCAGTAATGGTTGCCAAAGCCAATGGAGGGTGGCGTATGTGTGTAGATTATAAAGACTTGAACAAAGCGTGCCCGAAAGATTGCTATCCGTTACCTGAGATAGACCTGAAGGTTGATTCTCTGGCTCCTTTTCGTTTCAAATGCTTTCTTGATGCCTACAAGGGGTATCACCAGATTCAAATGGCAAAAGGCGACGAGGACAAAACCGCTTTCCGAACCGACATGGGCACTTTCTGCTACACCAAGATGCCATTCGGGCTCAAGAACGCGGGAGCGACATATCAGCGACTAATGGACTCAGTCTTCGCCGCACAGATCGGAGTGAACTTGGAGGTATACGTAGATGACCTCGTAATCAAAAGTACGGAGAAGGATCGAATGTTAACGGACATACAAAAGACTTTTGACCAATTACGCCAAGTCCGCATGAAGCTCAATCCCAGTAAATGCTCTTTCGGCATGGAGGAAGGCAAGTTCCTGGGAGTTGTCGTCACGAAGGAAGGATTCCGCGCGAACCCTGAAAAGGTACAGGCCATAGAGCGTATGCCCTCACCAGCCTCAGTGAAGGAAGTGCAGACCCTAATGGGGCGTCTTGTAGCTCTGAACCGCTTCCTGTCAAACTACGCTTCAAGGTCATTCCCATTCGTGAGCACGCTGCGCAACTGCTTGAAGAAAACCAATTTCAGATGGACACCAGAGGCGGAAACCGCGTTCCAGGACATGAAGCAATGCCTCATGAACCTGCCCACGCTAACAGCCCCGCGACCTAAAGAGCCACTGACACTATACCTAGCGGTAGCGGACAAGGCGGTTGGCGCGGCCCTAGTGGTCGACCGGAAAGGCGTACAAACTCCCGTGTACTACGTCAGTCGAACACTGTTGGACGCGGAAACACGCTACTCGACCATGGAGAAACTGGTTTTAGCTCTAGTACATGCATCAAGACGCCTACGGCGATACTTCCAAGGCCATCCTATCAATGTACTCACAGACTACCGGATTAGCGACGTCTTGAAGAAACCAGAACTTTCGGGTAGATTAGCAAAATGGGCAATCGAACTAGGAGAGCACGAAATCTTCTACAAGCCACGTCCAGCCATCAAGGGGCAAATTTTGGCGGACTTCACAACAGAGGTACCCGCCAATAAGGTAGCGGAGTGCCTACTGGAGCAAGATCCACCGCCACCAACGGCTCAGACCGACAAATGGTCACTCTACACTGACGGCGCGAAGAGTGACGACGGTGCGGGAGCCGGCTTGCAGCTCGTCAACCCAGAAGGCGCGGAATTCACATACGCAATCCGCCTAAACTTTGAGAGCACAAACAACGAAGCGGAATATGAAGCCCTGCTGGCGGGCCTCAGAATTGCGGACAAGATGGGCGCCCGTTTCCTCGACGCGCATGTAGACTCAATGCTCGTCGCCGCACAAGTGAACGGACAATACGAGGCGAGGGATGCCAAAATGGCCCTATACTTAGAGCAAACTAAAAAGCTCATGCAGCGGTTCACGTATTGCAAAGTCCTCCACATCAACCGGAGTGAAAACAAGCCCGCTGACGCACTGAGCAAGATGGCAGCCTCCGTTTACGAACACATGGCAAAAGACGTTAGAGTCGAAGTCTTGAGCGCACCCTCTGTACCCGCACACCAAGTCAATGTTGTACAAGTGGGCACCCCATCATGGATGGCACCGATAACCGCCTACTTAACAAACGGATCCCTACCAGAGGACAAGTCCGAAGCGCGGAAAATACAGCTCAAGGCCATGCATTATCAAGTGTTGGACGGTACCCTATACAGGAGGTCGTACTTGGGCCCACTATTGAGGTGTGTCGATCCCGAAAAGGCTATGTTCCTCATCAAGGAGGTGCATGAAGGGATCTGCGGCCTACACGCAGGACCAAGAATGGTTGTTGCGAAACTAATGAATGCGGGATATTATTGGCCAGGCATGCATGTTGATGCCGTCAAAATACTCCGCAAGTGCTATGCCTGTCAACGCCATGCTCCAAGCACATTACGTCCCAAGAACGACTTAGTACCAGTCACCTCTGCATGGCCCTTCCAAAAGTGGGCAATTGACATAGTGGGTCCGTTCCCGACAGCACCGGGAAATGTTAGATACCTAATCGTAGCAATCGACTACTTCACGAAGTGGATCGAGGCCAAACCACTAGTATCTATTGACGCCCGCGCAGTCAAGCGCTTCATCTGGGAGTTCATCATCTGCCGCTTCGGCCTACCAATGAACATTGTCAGCGATAATGGCTTACAGTTCACGGATGCAGGACTCCAAGAGTGGCTAGCTGGCATGGGGGTAGAGCAAACGTTTACATCCGTCGCCCACCCGCAAGCCAATGGACAAGTCGAACGCGCAAACCGCAGCATCGTTGACGGGATCAAAGCCCGCTTGAACACCAGGCGGTCAGGATGGGTAGACGAGATACCGAATGTCCTATGGGCACATCGCACGTTAACCAAGACCAGCAACGGGGAGACACCTTTTAGCCTAACATACGGCACTGAGGCCATGATCCCCGCAGAAATTGGTTGCCCATCCGCGCGTGTCCTATTAGCCTCAAAAACCGACAACGATCAGGAGCTGCGCCTCAATTTGGACCTGCTGGAAGAGCGAAGAGGGTTAGCAGCACTCAAAGAAGCCAAGTATAAACGACAGCTGGAACAGTACTACAATGCCCGGGTCAAAAAGACAGAATTCCAAGTCGGGGACTTCGTATTCCGGCTCAACGAGGCATCCACAGCTGAAGCACTGGGAAAGCTCGCGCCGACCTGGGAAGGCCCGTACAGGGTCCAAGAAGTACTGGGAAAGGGCGCGTACGCATTAGAGCGCCTGGATGGGACCGCGGTCCCGAGATCATGGAATGCTGCCCAGCTACGAATCTGTTACATGTAATAGTATGTTAAATCGATGTCATGTAACCATCTAGTGGGTTTCGGGCCCCACAATTAATGAATATTCCAACTGTTGAATTTAAATCGTGTGAATATGTTAATACCAGTAAATAGCAATACCTCAGAGGCATGTTGATGTTTTCACGTAACATAGCCACCTTGGTCCGCGAACTTGCTGTCACAAGCAATCGATCGCGGACTAAGCAGATCAAAAGGCATGTTGATGTTTTCACGTAACATAGCCACCTTGGTCCGCGAACTTGCTGTCACAAGCAATCGCTCGCGGACTAAGCAGATCGAAAGGCACGTTGACGTTTTCACGCAACACAGCCGCCTTGGTCCGCGAACTTGCTTTTACAAGCAATGGATCGCGGACTAAGCAGATCAAAAGGCACGTTGACGTTTTCACGCAACACAGCCGCCTTGGTCCGCGAACTTGCTTTCACAAGCGATCGAGTGCGGACTAAGCAGATCGAAAGGCACGTTGACGTTTTCACGCAACACAGCCGCCTTGGTCCGCGAACTTGCTTTTACAAGCAATGGATCGCGGACTAAGCAGATCAAAAGGCACGTTGACGTTTTCACGCAACACAGCCGCCTTGGTCCGCGAACTTGCTTTCACAAGCAATCGATTGCGGACTAAGCAGATCAAAAGGCATGTTGACGTTTTCACGTACCACAACCACCTTGGTCCGCGAACTTGCTTTTACAAGCAATGGATCGCGGACTAAGCAGATCAAAAGGCAAGTCGACGTTTGCATGCGACATAGCTGCTTCGACCCGCATGATTACTTTCGCGAGCAACTCATCGACAGAAAGAATCACAAAAAAAAAAAAAATGAGTGAAAATGAAAATGAAATGACACAGAAGCAATGTAAACAAGAGGCTAACATCAAAGTCATAATATCGAAGTTCATTCCACATTACAAAATATCGACAAAAACATCGAGCATCCGGATTCAAGCAAAAAACAATTATGCACTATAAGAGCGCAACACAGATGCTCGAAAAACCCTAGCTAATACATACATTACCAAAACACCAAGAAGTCAAACCTAATCTAGCACCATAACGTGGGCCCACCCACTGTCAGTACGCCGGAACCGAAGCTTCGGGATGGGCGGACGCACAGCAGGAAGGGCCAGCACTCCCGCCGGCGGCCCATTAGAACCGACGGAAGAACCACCGTCGGCGGCAGCAGGCGGCACATGTGCCTCAGCCACTACCTGTATCCGTCGAGCCCCGGCAGCAGAACTCTCACAGGCGACTGAAGCCACGACTCCGGCAGCAGCCTGAGCACACACTTCAGCCAAGGCTTTCATCTTGCTCTCTGGATCCACCAAAGAGGGTCTCACCTGAGCCGGGCTGACCGGAGGAACACCGTTGTGAAGGTTCAGCAAACACTCCACAACCAACTTATCTTCAACTTCATCATCGGAACTTCTTGCACGAGAAGGAAGATTTGACATTTTGACGAAGAAGAAGATAGAAGCAGAGAGGAGAAGAATGAGATTAGTGAACAAAAATCAAGCACTAAACCTATTTATATACTACCAAGGGGGAGTACTCATGAGTCGCCATTAATACAGCGAGTCACATCAATCAATAGGAGGTGACAAGTGTCACCTGCAGCCGTCCATCACGCCGTCAAGAGTCATTAATGACTGACGGCCGACGCCTAAAATCCCTAAAACAATCATGACAAGGAGGATGAAAGGACGCATACAACGAAACGATTTCCAACATACGAGTGTCAAGACAAAATAACATTGTTTAATACAAACACGTGCAAATAAAGTAATAAAATGTTTAACACTCAATCCTCCCCAAAGTCAACACGGTCAATAAAGTCATCTTCCACATCATCGGTAGGCGGAATGGATGAAGTGGTCACATCTGTAGGAGCGGACGAGGTACCCTCACCGCGAAGTGCCGCCGCGGCACGAGCAGCCCCTTCCTGGACGTCCTTCTCTTTCTCAGTTTGTAATTCCCTATCCGCTTCCTCAAAAGCGGCCCGGAGCAGCCGCACCCCATCAGGCGACTTCACGCATTCAGCTATCACATCCATCACCGGGAATGAGAGCTCGTCATACGCGGCGACCTCCGCGTCAACTTCACGATAAGGATTCTCCTCCAATGGACGCCCGCTAAGACAGAAATCAAAACCTTGCTTGAAGCCAAGAACCGCACCAAACTGCTTTGATTTCTCCAACAAACGGGCAACAGCCTGGACAAGGGCTGGCTCTTCCCACACGCGGGTAAACACCTACATCCACAAAGGATACACACATAAAAGTAAAAAAGAAAGAAGAGGAAACAACACAAGGCGGAAGGAAACTGCAAGTAAAACATACCCCTTGTAGCCCAACAGTCATCAGCCAGTTCACATCTCCTAATGCCTCTTCATAGCTCGCCCGAGCAACACGCATGGATTCCCGGGCGTCGTCGCGGGAAGTAGTGAGACCTTGGATGTCAATACCTAAGGTTTTCTTCTCATCACGAAGCACATCAACTTCCTGCTTCAACAGAGCAACCTCATTTTCCAAGGCCGACACCTGGGTTGCCTGGGCCAACTCTGCTTCCTCCTTCTGGGCCAAGGCAGCACGCGCAGCCGCAGTTTCAGATTTCTCCTTCTCCAGCTCAGACGTTCGCGTTTCCAAGGCCCCCTTAAGGCGGTCCACCTCGTTTTCCAACCCCCGTGCGCGATCGCGCTCTTTAGCTATAAGCGCATTAGTGGTTTCGCACGAGGCTTTCCATTCCTGGAAGGATTTGGCATGACGTTCCTCGGAGGATTTAGCCTGAGCCAAAGCATCAGATAAGGCCTTGGATTGAGCAACACAATCTTTGTTGTGCTTGTCAAGCACATTCTTGAACGTCGTTTTCCGCGCTGCCAGCTCTTCCTCAGCTTGCCTCAACCCCTGAAACCCGCGGTGAACTTCACTTAACGTAGCCGCAGCCATGGCCAGACCAGCGGCACCATCTTGAAGAAGGGCCAGTCGATCTCGTGAGGCAGTGTATGCCCGCTCCGCCGGAGGGATAGAACCCAACAACCACTCTTCACAAGTATCCATCTGGAAGAAGCGGCCATCCTCACGGACAGACCAGTCAGGGCGGTACACCGGGCCCGTCGCGGTATCCAGCCTAAACCCGCCAGATGCAACCCCCGTAGCATATGACTTTTTGGGATTGCTACCGCCCGCGGGCGCAGTCCCCTTGACTGACCCACCACCATCACTACCACCCGCCGACCCGCCGCCCGATGACAAATCAACATACCCAGCATCCTCAGGAACACCGCTCGAAAACATGGTTTCACGCGGATTTTGCCCACCGCCGGATGACTTCGAATGCAAACCCACGCCGCTATCATCTCCAATCTCAACGCCCTTGCCTTTCTCTTGTTCCCTACGCCTCATCTCCCGAGCTGTTGCAGCCTCCTTGTCGTCCGGGGCCCGAGCGTCCTCCTGTGGGGGAGGCTGCTGCCTAACATCAGCCCCACTAGGCTGCTCGTCAACCCCGCCCTGCATTGTGACCGGAGGACTAACGGGAATGGAAGATCGGGAGCCAGACACGTCAGACAATTTAGGCCCCCCAGGGAAAAGCCGAGATACCCCTACAAGGACAAACATGTCAGATAAGGAAACCACAAAACAAAAACAGAGTCAAGCACGAGGCTATACCTGGATTGACCTCCTTCACGATTTTCGAGGCCAGACGTGGCCGCTTATGGGACGCACCCAACCGAATTTTCAATCCCGACGCGGAAGAATCCCCCTCAGGCACCTTCCGCTTACCGGAGTCCATCATGTGAACGACATCTCGCAGCCGTTTCCCAGCACCATAACCACCACTACCCGCATCCGCACCAGGACGACTCGTCTGAGGCGGTATGTCGAACACTTCAACATAGTCCACACCCTCTTTGGCAGCGCCAGATGCGGGCGGCTGCCGAGAAGCACCACTACCATGGCTAATACCTGCACGAGCCCGACTCCGGTGAGACAACGAGAAAGACTCATCCTCAACCTCGTCATCAGAGACAGATGTAATATTAACCCCGGCAGCGGAAACCGCTTTCCGGGGACGAGGATTGACGGGAACATCACCTGGAATAAGGGCATGCCCAGGAAAATCTCTCACATTCACCGCCATAAAATTTTTCAGAGTTAGCTCCACGAGCGGCTCCTCATCCGCACGGAGCGGCTCCCAACGAAATTCACCCTCAACACCCGCCACAATGGAATAAAAACAGCTTGTTTCTGTAAAAGAATAGATAAGTCAAATGCACAAGGTCAACAAGCAATAGAACAACGCAAAGGGCAAGAACAGCCATACCTTTACCGCCCACATAGAAGTGCGGGTTCTGGTCAGCCCTACCACCCATGCGGCTGACACCCGCCATCAACAGGGCCTCCGGCCTTACATTGGCCATATCAATGGATGTAACTTGCTCGGTAATTTTGTCATACCAGTCAAAATCAGCATAATTGACAACCGGAAATCTTTCAACTTGGCCTTGGCAGACACGGCCAACCACTGCAACGACACCGGCACAACTCCTTGCCGGATGAAAAAGAACTTGGTTTTCCAATCATGCATGCTGCGCGGTGGTTCGTTACCAACGGGCTTAATCCAGCTCCGTTGGGCAAACGAGAACCACTGCGGACCCCCACAGGTGAGCCGATAAAAGGCATTGAACATCTCGAAAGTCGGCTCTACCCCCTGAGAACGGCAGACAAACTCAAAGTGAACCATCCGGGTCATACCCAGAGGGGTCAGTTGAGTCAAATACAGGCCGTACCGGAGAAACAAGTCACACACAAAACGAGTCGCTGGTAATCGGAAGCCAGCCAACTCAAAATGGGCAGCGTACAAAGCCATCCTGCCAGGCCCAGCATCGAGAACTGTTTCTCCGTCCGACGGCAAAACCGGACCCCAACTGGCCGGAATTTCATAAAGTTCAAGAAATTGCTCGAATGACTCTCTCTTCCACTTGATAGGAGCATCAGACATACAAACGACCTCCTTCTTCCCCCTAACGTCAGCTTCGGCCATCTTCGACTACAATAAATTGAAACGGAATCTCACAGAACTCACAAACGGTGACGGTTGACACAAGGGGATTAGGAAGAAACTCAGGAAAAGCAATGGAAGAAAAATGGACAAATTAGGCTAAGAGCGCTATTTATACCCTAAGCATTAATTACGGTGGGTCAGGGAAACACTGCCAAGCCCACCATCTACACGACACGTGGCCCACTACGCCGGAAATCGAGCCACGCGCCGCGCGTAAAGCACACGCGTCTGACACGGTTATCCCAAAAGTCACCTACAAGTAACTGACGGGACAGCAAAACAGTCGCGGCAGACAGAGAGCCTGTCACTTCAACCGTCAAAGCAACTGCCATAATGACAACTTTTCGAATTTCCCCAAAAGAAAATGATCTCCGAAACCAACATCAAACATCATACCAAAGGCGGACAATCACCCGCTCGCGATACAAAATATGCATACCGCCTGACGTAAACCGTAACAACCCGCCAATATACATAGCCCGCAAATTGCAACAACCCGCAAAATATCAAAAAACATGACATAGAAGCTCACACCCTCTTTTTAATCAGTCCAACGACCCTCACGCTCGTGCTGCACACAACCGAGAGCCCCGCTGGACTAGGGGGACTTGAAGGGGTAGGGACCCAAATTCACTCAGGCCCCTACCCAAAACTAAAAAGGCCAGGACATAAGAACAAGGGCTCTAAGCCCAAGTAAGCCCAACTAGAGGCAGGTAAACACGCGGGACGCGTACGCGGACTAAATGGCTAATCAGCGGGGATGACTCGTTAAGCCCCGCGGGTTAATACCCTGAGCGGACACGTGGCAGCAGCACACTTGATCGTACAATAAAGCACGATCCAATGAAGGCCCAGCGACGTGAGACAAGGAGCATGTTGCATGATCGACCAACAGGGGACGCACACGTGTCCAACATCAAACCCGCGGGAGACAAGAAGCACACCTCATGCACTGATTAGCCAATCAGAATACACGGGACCACCTCAGTGAAGATCTCCACTAACGAAAGCCTGCAGAGGGGACAGCAGTACATATGAGGACCAATCATATTGACCCAGGCCTGCAACTAACCATATGACGACACGTCACCAAGACAGGTACGACCATCCTCTGTGATTTCCTATCGGCCACATAACGTTTCCTGATGGGCCTAACTATGGGCCGGTGTGGAGGCAAACCCTTAACTGGGCTTCGGCCCACTGGGTAAGTTAAGGGTGAATGTCAAGGTCCGTGTGGAACCTATTTAAGGAGGACTTCGTCTCCTTGAATAGGCCATTCAGAAAACCCTTGAAGAACACACCACGACCGACCACGTTTTTGTGTCTGCTAAGTAGAATCCTCTGGATTCGAGGCGGTCGCCCCACACCGGAATACTGTCTTTTGCAGGTTCCCATCATAAAGAAGTCATCCATCCTTGCGAAGGATCTTCCTTGTAGGAGCAGATTGTTCATATCCTCATAAGGTGAACATTTTGTTTCTTCAGTTATATAAATAATAATTTACTACTTTATATTGTAGACATGTAGGTGGTGGTTTTGGATTAAAAGATTGGGATGGAACTGGAAGATGAAATATCCGGTGGAGTTGTTAAACATATTTACTTCAAAGCAAATAATATATGTTTAATTATGTTTAATGTCCATATGGTTTGTAGCAACCAATTTCCCAAACTCTTAAGTATGCTTGCTTATAAGTACACTTTAAATGTTCTTGGACTTGAATTCTTAACTTTGTACCAACTTACATTTGTGTTAAACGTGTTGTTGTAACTGGCAATATGTAGCATTTTTTTACAATTAAAATGTGGTGTTGTAACTGGCAATATGTAGCATTTTTTTACAATTAAAATGTGGTGTTGTAACTGGCAATATGTAGCATTTTTTTACAATTAAAATGTGGTGTTGTAACTGGCAATATGTAGCATTTTTTTACAATTAAAATGTGGTGTTGTAACTGGCAATATGTAGCATTTTTTTTACAATTAAAATGTGGTGTTGTAACTGGCAATATGTAGCATTTTTTTACAATTAAAATGTGGTGTTGTAACTGGCAATATGTAGCATTTTTTTACAATTAAAATTGGTGCAACACAATTCACAATAATCGATTAAATAAAGGCATGAATTGCAAAATTCAAGAGGCAAGAGATAAGATCATCTGGCCCAACAAGTGTATCTTAGCTTTTGTCCCATATAAGGTCATACATAGCCACATAGGTCATCATATTGTAGATATTTTTTACATTTCAATGTGAAATATAAAAGGCCCATTGCTCATTACATAATACACCCTAGTACAGGTGCAAAAAAATTAGTTTGGGTCTAAACCAGTTCGGGTTGTTAACAGATTTTAGAGTTGAAACCTCAACCCACTCAAACTAATTCGGATCTGGGTTCAAAACCAATTTGGAGCACTAGAGCCTGTTTTTTGAAGCAGCCCTAAATCGGATCGGGTTGGAACCGGTTCTCAACACAAAATCCTAAATCTATTCCAAACTACCGAGTTGGGTCAGACCCAAACCAGTTTTTCTATACACCTCTAAGACCAAATGGTGTGGTCTCGGCAAACACCTCGGGGAGGTGAGGTGGCAATGGGCACCGAAGGGGAACACCCCCCCCCCCTCCCCGAAAAAATCTCGGTGACTTCGGTGGAAATCCACCGTTTGTGCCGAGGGTTTCTATTGGTGGAGGGATAGGTGATGGTACAAGGAAAGAGAGCGAGACAGAGGAGAAGGGGGAATTGGGGAAACCATTTCCAAATTTTGGGGGAGGAAAGAGGGGGAAATGAGGTGGCGCTGATGTGACATTTGAAAGAGTTGGGGGAGATGCTCTCCACATCATATAGCCTAATACACCCGTCCTCCCCATCCCCATGTACACATTCTTGTAAAAATTTGCAAAGTTCAATAGTGGAACTAACCAAAAATTAGCATTTTAGACCTATCACCTAAATACATACGCATAAATACATATATCCGAAATCCTATATGCGTAGATAATTGCCTGAAAATACCTTTAGGTTAAACTTTACTCATGATTCCGAATATGACCAAATCCTACACTTTAAAAGAAATCGTCGAATCATGTAAATAGCATTCAAAACGATGTTCAGTATGTATTACCCATACAATCTGATATAAAACATAAGCAAAATAATTTGAATTTAGGATGTGTTTGGTATGAAGATTTACGAATGAAGAAATGAGTGATAGTGTTGCTACAACAAATAAGGGCCTAACGCTAGTTCCGAGTTTAAGGAAGGGTTAAAAGGTTGAAGGGTTTCGATCTGCCTAACGCAGGTCGTGGTGTGCTCCTACGTTGCAAAACGTAGAAGGAGGTTCAAGATAATATTGTTTTGAGTGTTAGAATTCTGGTTTGAGTATGACCCAAGACCAGAATTGATGTTCTAAACTCGAGTAGTGTGTTAATGTGATGGAGATATTCTCCTCACGTGTAGAGGTCAAAAGGAATAGAAGATAGAGTGTAAGAAAGAATAATCAGGATGGATCAGATCTGTGGAATAGATCCCTGATTTATAGAGAGAGTATATTCTTCTTTTGGAAAGGATATTATCTTGAGACATGGTGCAACAAGAGGACAAGCCACTTTAAGCCAAGGGTGGCTTTGAACCTACGGTCCGAGAGGTGCAGCGTCTATACGACAACTGCTTGTGCTGACCGAGAAAAAGATGACAAGACAGGTCATCTTTTGATCTGTGCTCCTCCGTCCTTTGAACCTTTGTAACTTTCAACCCTTTAAGCATAGTTTTTGTGATACTTGTTAATCCTTTTGCTTTAAGCTACCCACGTCTTCAAATAGTAAAACTAAGTATTTGGTTTAAGGTACGGGGAAATCCACCATATTGCTTGGGTTTTAGAGTCTCCCAACCATTGCAATTGTTGTCACCGATGTCCACTAGTTGTGTTGCCAACACAATCGTAGTTGTCATTACTACCACCATACCACAACCATCAATGCCACCACATACCTTCACCAATGGTTATGTTGCCGCCACAATCGTAGTTATCATTACCGCCACCACTATCATCGACGCTTTACACCATGGGCTCTATCCACCGTTGCTAAAGGCCGCCATAAAACCAAATATATTAGGTGAACCTATTTTTATACTTTTTTTTTTATAAAACAACGGAGTACTGTTGTTGTGTGTGCAAAAGCACAATACTATAAATTAGTGCTAGATCGTGTGAGAGTGTTTTGTTTCTTTGAGATTCATGCTTTAGGAGCTTGCTTGAGGCTATAAACTGCAATATGGAGAAAGACAAGCATGATGTATGAATATTTCTATTGTTGCTAAGAAGTTACTTTCTTCTTGATCATGAGTGAAACCATCTAGACTCTACAAAGACTACAATTTTTAAACGTTATTAAAACTTTTTGGCAAGTGTTATTTTTTTTTTTTTTAACGGGGAACACACGCACTCCTTTAATATCTACTCCAAAAATTCACTTAATGCCTACTTTGTCAGACTTGAATCCGCAACATTTTAATGAGGACAAACACCTAATACCATTAGGCCAAAAGACCATTTGTATGTTTACAATTGACACATACACATAAATATGGTTGTACTTATTATGCATCACATGAGCATGTTACTCATTATATCGATATGATTTAGACGTAGAGAGGTATAATTCCCATTATGTATTTGGTACTGCATCACGTGCACTATGTTACATAGAAGCATGCTCCCTACTTGTGAGGGTCCTACGGCCAAATCATTATTGCATTTATGGTGTGACACTACCTGTGACGGTGTTACGTTATTGGTCACAATGTATCTTACCACACGCTCCAGAGCGTATATTATTACTCCGTCCGTTCCAATTTAAATGTCTTAGGCTCACAAACACACATATTAAGAAATCTTTTGTTTGTATGTGGTAAAATGACAATAATATCCTCAAATCCTTGATTGTGTTTTGTCTTTTATGGACAAAACTGAAAATTGTATTTCTATTTTTTGAAATGGACAATTAATTTGGACAACCAAAAATGGAAATATGGACATTTACATTGGGACGGATGGAGTATTAAGAAGACGTTTAGATTAATCATGTGTTAATGTTTATAGAGTTAATTGTAATTTGCGTCCCTGTGGGCTGTGGTTTAGAGGTGGAGGTACTTTGCACCCATATTTGAAACTTGTCACACTTTGAGCTACTGTGCTTTTTTTTTCATTGCAATTTACGTCCATGTGGTTTAGATGTGGATGCACTTTGCACTCATATTTGAAACATGTCGCACTTTGAGCCACTGTGCTTTTTTTTTTCATTGCACTTTGAGCCGCTGTGGTTTTTTTTCATTGCACTTTGAGCCATTTCGTTAGTTCACCACCCCAGCTTCGCCACCACTCCATTGTGGTTTTTTTCATTGCACTTTGAGCAGATGGGGTTTGGTGCGTTTCAACCCTAATTTGACTATGAAACCCTAATTATATAAATGAACGAACGTTATAAAAACACAGGGGAGAAGACATGAGGGTTTTAAAGACATATTTGCCCCTCACGGGAGGGGCACATGGGTAACTTAACTGAGTTTTTTAACGGGAGTTGGTCTAAAGGACATAGAGTGTAACAAATGTATAAAAGAAAGGATATAAGGAGTGAAAATTTTACATAAAGGGTAGATGGTGCAATTTGGCTAATAGTTAAAGGATAATTTGTGTAATTCTTTCTAAAAATCAAGTATTGTAAACAAATTTGCTTAAAGCATGGAGATAATTGCTTAATGAGGTTTATCAAATGAGACGGATGATCATATTTCTGTGTAACCTTATATAATTGCTTAAAGCATGGAGATAATTTTTATTGTTACTATGTCGGGGCTTTGCCATGTTGGCAACATGTTACTTTTATTCAACAAAACCAAGAATCTAGCACTGGTCCTTTTGGATGTGGTCTTCGTCAGTTGAAGAAATACCAATTTAATAATCGGAATATAACAATGATAATGAACTAACAATGCAAAGAGACGAGCTTCTTATATTTATCAAGACAAGTTACAAGACACTGTTATGTGATTATTACAGAGTTTCGACTATAATCTATCTCTCACAGCACGCTATATGAATTCTTCTTTCTGATTTTCGATCCCTTCTTCTGATGACGAAGGGAGGTATTTATAGGCTGCTTAGGTGGCCTGTGATTGGCTGTGAGGGGAATGGCAGCTGTCTTGTACGATCATGGCCGTTGTCATTTTCTGCGCTGTCTTCCTTTGATTGGTCCACGTGTCCTGGCGTTGTCCTTTTCGTTCTTTTCTGTACCTCGTACTGGCAGGCGATCATGGAGCAGGGTGTTCTGGCCTGTGATTGGCTGCTGGCTCTGCTCTTGTCGGGTGACACTTGTCCTTTTTTGTGGTCGCATGCGCCGTCTTCCAGAACGCCACGTCATACTATTGGGTTGACGTGTACGCGGGTTTCTTTCCTGCGCGGGTGCGGGTACATATCTCTTCAAGTCCCCCTAGTCCAGTGTGTTGTTTGTGTAGCATGCGAGACGCTGGACTCAGTTTGTGACGTAGGCCGTGCGAGGTGTTTTGCGCGTTGATTCGGCGGGGGGAGCTCCTGCGCGGTATTGTGTAAGTGGGGTAGGTGCAGACGCCTCCTAATTAATGTGCACATCAGTTTTGTCAGTCCGCGTGAGTGACGCGACTGGTTGGTAGCCGAAAAGTCTCTGACGGTTGTACAAACGTCAGAGACGTGGTGGGCCCGGGTCGTTTTGTCTCTCTTATATTGTGACGTGTCCTCCACTGGTTGGTGGGCTTTTTGAATTTCGAAAAACCGTCAGGCCACGTGTCTTCCACGTGTGGCCTCCTTATTTAAACCTTCTCTCTCCCCTAATCTTTTCACTTTCCTCATAATTTATTCTCAAATCTTCCGTTTTTCCTCTCTGGCGATTTCGTTTCCCTTTATTATTTTTCAGACAATCTTTCGTGTTTTTGAGTCATGGATCACATTGTCAATATTCCCAAAAAGAAGCGTGGATCGAAGAGGGGAGATGATGGTTCAAAGAAGAAACCGCCCCATGCTGGGGAGGTGACGGCAGTTTGGAGTAAAGGGGAGTTTAAGAAGTTTAGGAAGGGAGTTGGTTTCCCGTCTTCATATGGGGTGGAGGCTCCTGCTCCAGATAAAACTATACTGGAACCTCCTGTTGGGAAGGTGGGATTATATGCTTGCTACTTCCGAGATTGCAATTTTAGGGTTCCGATTACCCAGTTTCTCGGTACCTTTATTCGGGCGATTGGCGTGCACATTAACCAGATCCATCCTGGTCTGATGTCCAGGCTGATGTTCTTCGAGTTTTGTTGCCGTGCCAACAAGATCGAGCCTTTGGTGGACATGTTTCTGGTTTTTTACAGTTTAAGCTTTGTGGAGAGCTGGCTCTCATGTAGGCCGCGCCCTGGGGTCTCTACCTGCGCTGGGGCCGGGGTGAAGAGTTTCCGGGAGTGGAAACCTAAGTTTTTCTGGATCAATCAGGGAGTTATTCCTATTGAGATGGGTAGGTTAGACCCAACGGAGGGATTGGGCAAGATGGAGCTGATTCAGTATAAGGATCAGGCGTGGTACAACACCTTGACCAGCCATCCTGTTGACTTATGTGAGATCCCTGAGCTCGGTCTTGTGATGGCGGGAATGAGCATAAAGTATGATGTGGAGGGTCGCAATCCACACCTGACTGAAGATGGCAAAGGTCAGTAGTTGGTTGTTTTTTCCTTCTGCGCCCGCGCGGGATTTATTGTGTTGTTGATTTATTCATCTCTCTATGCGTTGTTGTTTGCAGAGGTAGATTGCCTTTATAGCATGCTGTTAGGCGGGGACAACATGGGATTCGCTTTTGAGAAGCTGGCGGACAACGAGCTTTACATTTTGGAGAAAGCTTGGGATACGCTCGTCCGCCCAAATTAGATGACGCGTCACAGGAGGCTGGGACTTCGCAGCTACTCATTACTGAAGCCGGTGAGTCCTTGCCACCTTATGAGAATCCTTCGCCCGTCAACATGTTTGTGCGGACGGGCTTACCCTTACTTGTGATATCTAGTGATGAGTCTTCTGACTCGTCTTTGCTTTCGCCAATTGCGTCATCTACAGGGAGGCGAGATGCGCAACAAACGCATGCGCGTGCGGATGACGATAGCGAGGAGACCATTGACGAAGACCCCCTTGTGCATCGCATCTCAAATCCGCGGGCGGATGTGACCAGAGGTGAAGACTATTTTTGTTTTAAACCACGAAGTGGTTAACAGATACTTTGAAAATTACCAGCCTTTTGAACGAAGCTACGTTGAACTTTCAGATGCGTTCGTTCAAGGGGAGTCTGTGCTGAAACTGACTAAGGAAGTTCAAGGTGCGATGTTGACGAAACCCGTCACCGCAGGGCCATCTGAGGGTGGATCTGTTCCTGTTGACGTGCCCCGTCATAAAAAGCGGTCTAGGCGGTCAAGTAAGGAGAGAAACGCCAGCGGGGAGTTGACGTCGCCTACTGAGAAGAGAGTGAAGCTAGACACGCTTGTCCAGTCTGCGGAGGAAGATCTGTTAGGTGAGTTTGCTAGTTTTTTTTTTTTTTTTTTTTTTTTTTTTGGCTAATGGCCTTGTGTTTTTTGCAGCTTCATTGCTGGGCACCACTGCGCCTGAGGATGTGACTATTGCTCCTATCAACAAGGAGTTTGACGTTGGGCCCATCAGGCCGACGTCTCCTGATGAGCGGGTTGAGGAGCCTGTGCATACTGATGTGCAGGATAATGTGTTGGCCACTTTTGTGTTGGCGAATCCGCCATCGCCTCTTCGTCAGCCTTCCCTTGTGCGGGGATCAACGCCACCGCGCTTGCCAACGCCACCGCGGTCGCCGACGTCAGTGCAACTCCTTACTCCTCCGCGGAATGATACGGAGGATAATGAGGGGAGGGTGTCGCCGACGGATGTCAGCGAGGGATATGGCCATGGCGTCGATATGACTATTGACGATGACGACGAGAACGAGAAACGGGTGACGACAGAGCCGAATCCCAATTCGTCAGGTGCGCACCCAGTTGGGGGCGGGGAGTCGTCCAGCGGCATTTTTGTGCCTAACTGGACGTTGACGCCGGCCGCCCATTTCTTAAGTGTGGAGGAGTGTCGCCAGTTCTTGGCGAATGTTATCCCTCCTGGTGAGCGCGAGCACTAGGCTACGCGTCCTCGCGGGGACCTCATGGATGACCACATTTTAAGTGTGGCCAACATGTTATCCACTTCTGCTGAGATAGTGCGGGAGTGGGGGTCCATGGCGCATGATCGTCACAAATTTCATCAAGACTTGCAGCGTGTGACGGAGGAGCGTGACCGCATGCATGCGGAGCTGAAGCGTGCTAAGTGGGACGCCGTCACGTTTCGCGATGAGCGTGACAAACTCCGTGAGCACATCTCTGAGAGAGAAGAGCAATGGAGGGTTGCTTGCGCGAAAGATAATGCGAAGATGGAGGCGACCAAGAAGCGTATCAGCGAGATTGAAGCTCAGAGGGATGAGTTCTGTAAGGAGTTGGACGTGCAGCGGCGGCTGGTGCAACAGCATAAAGATAAACTAATTGAGGCCCGCGAGCTCTTCAAGGAGAAGGATCAGTTGATCACCGAGTTGCGCGAGGCGCATGACGGGTTAGACAAGGAAAACTTGTCCCTTCACCGAAAAATTCTTGAGCTTGAGGGGCAGTTGCTGGAGGTCCAGAATGAGAAAGACGTGGCGGAGGAGGATCGCGCCTGGGTCCTTGGTTGTTGCGTCCCTGAGGTATGTTCCCCCTTTTTGCATTTATGTCTTCTCACTATTTTTGTGTTTGCGTGTACTAATTATGTTTCTTGAGTATCGTGCAGGTTGCCCATCATGTAAAGAACTGCGCGCAGACGCGTCAGGCTGTGGCCGCGGTGAATGCAGCCGCAAAGCTTGTGGGTCGCAAGGCTGGCTTCATTGAAGGGTACCAGCACGCGCAGGATGGGAAACCTTTGGATCAATTCCCCTTGTATAAACAGGACCTGGACGCTGTGTTTGCTAAGAAGGCCGCTGAATTTGACGAGTTGAAGTATGAGCTGGTGGACTTCGTTGTAGGTCACCGTGACCGTCCAAGCTGCTTTGAGCTCAAGGAATCATTTGACAAGGCCGGCTTGGTGCATACGCGTCATGAATATGCTAAGCTGAAGGCGATTGATTTGGCGGCTGAGACCCAGGCGGAGGGTGATGAGCGGTTGAGCCTGTCAGGGTCAGATGACGATGATTTTAGTGATACATCTTCAATGTCCAAGAAGTGAAGCTGAATGTTATGTCTTTATGTTTAATCTTGTTTGTATTTGTAGCTCCGCTTTTGACCTGTTTAATCAATATGTAATGCTTTTACTCTTATAAGTATTGTTGGACATATTAATTTCATTAATGGCAGTTTAGTTCATTCCTGCCTTGTGTTAGTGTTCGTATGTCTTGTTACTATTTCATAGTTTTTACTCTGCGCGTCACATCTTTATCTGAGCGTCCGCGCAGGAATTCGTTAGACATAGGATTTTGAACATATCATGTTTAGTGTTGCATGTTCGATTTACGACACTGTATTGTAGATATGCCACGTATAAGCAAACGCGCTTCTATCTTAACCATACAACGTGTAGGGTGCGCGTTGTATCTTAACCGTGCAACGCGCATTTTACGGAAATTGCAGCTTTTCTCGATGCAATTTCTAAGTTTAGAGTGCGCGTTGCACCTTAAACATGCAACGCGCAATTTTAAGGAGATTGCAGATTTCTCGATGCAATTTCTAAGTTTAGAGTGCGCGTTGCAACTTAACCATGCTACGCGCAATTTTAAGGAAATTGCAGATTTTCTCGATGCAATTTCTAAGTTTAGAGTGCGCGTTGCATCTTAACCGTGCAACGCGCAATTCTAAGGAAATTGCAGATTTTCTCGATGCAATTCCTAAGTTTAGGCCGCGCGTTGTATCTTAACCGTGCAACGCGTATTTTAAGGAAATTGCAGATTTTCTCGATGCAATTCCTAAGTTTAGAGTGCGCGTTGCATCTTAAACATGCAACGCGCAATTTTAAGGAAATTGCAGATTTCTCGATGCAATTTCTAAGTTTAGAGTGCGCGTTGCAACTTAACCATGCAACGCGCAATTTTAAGGAAATTGCAGATTTTCTCGATGCAATTTCTAAGTTTAGAGTGCGCGTTGCATCTTAACCATGCAACGCGCAATTTTAAGGAAATTGCAGATTTTCTCGATGCAATTTCTAAGTTTAGAGTGCGCGTTGCATCTTAACCATGCAGCGCGCAATTTTAAGGAAATTGCAGATTTTCTCGATGCAATTTCTAGGTTTAGAGTGTGCGTTGCATCTTAACCATGCAGCGCGCAATTTTAAGGAAATTGCAGATTTTCTCGATGCAATTTCTAGGTTTAGAGTGCGCGTTGCATCTTAACCATGCAACGCGCAATTTTAAGGAAATTGCAGATTTTCTCGATGCAATTTCTAAGTTTAGAGTGTGCGTTGCATCTTAACCATGCAACGCGCAATTTTAAGGAAATTGCAGATTTTCTCGATGCAATTTCTAAGTTTAGAGTGCGCGTTGCATCTTAACCATGCAGCGCGCAATTTTAAGGAAATTGCAGATTTTCTCGATGCAATTTCTAGGTTTAGAGTGCGCGTTGCATCTTAACCATGCAACGCGCAATTTTAAGGAAATTGCAGATTTTCTCGATGCAATTTCTAGTTTAGAGTGCGTGTTGCATCTTAACCATGCAACGCGCAATTTTAAGGAAATTGCAGATTTTCTCGATGCAATTTCTAAGTTTAGAGTGCGCGTTGCATCTTAACCATGCAACGCGCAATTTTAAGGAAATTGCAGATTTTCTCGATGCAATTTCTAAGTTTAGAGTGCGCGTTGCATCTTAACCATGCAACGCGCAATTTTAAGGAAATTGCAGATTTTCTCGATGCAATTTCTAAGTTTATGGGTGTGAGCGCATGTAAAGTAAAGGAACTGCTATTTTTCATTTCATTTAAGTGGCGCAACGGCCTTCATTACATTGTGGTTTGCAGTTACATATAACATTTTCTTAATTGTGCCGCGTTCCATGTTCGGGGAACCGGTTTTTCTTCTAACGTTGATAGCTTGTAGGCCCCTTTACCAAGGACTTCTTGTATGCGGTATGGTCCTTCCCAAGTTGGGGTTAACTTTCCTTTGGGGAGGGCGCCGCTGGCCTCGTTGTTTCTTAAGACGAAATCTCCGGCTTTGAACGTTTGGGGTTTGACTTTGGCATTGTAGTAGCGCTCGAGCTGTTGCTTGTAATTTGCCTCTCTTATTGCTGCTTCATCGCGGCGTATTTCTGCCAGGTTAAGGTTTGTGTGCAGCTCTTGATCATTATCTGTTGTGGTTGCGGAAAGTACTCTCGGGGATGGGCATCCAATCTCCGCAGGTATCATGGCTTCAGAGCCATATGTGAGGCTGAACGGGGTTTCACCGGTGCTCGTTTTGGTTAGTGTGCGATTAGCCCATAGCACGCTCGGTAGTTCCTCTACCCAAGCCTTACCTTTTGTTCCCAACCTGGCTTTGATGCCTTCTACGATGCTGCGGTTTGCACGCTCAACCTGGCCGTTGCCTTGTGGGTGCGCGACCGAGGTGAAGATTGGTTGGATGTGCAAATCCGCGTACCATTTCAGTAACCCCTTGTCCGCAAATTGAGTCCCATTGTCTGTGACGATTGACATGGGCAGCCCAAAACGGCAAATGATGAATTCCCAAATGAACTTCTTCACATGGTTAGCCGTGATTTCAGCTAGTGGTTTGGCTTCGACCCATTTGGTGAAGTAGTCAATGGCGACTATTAGGAATTTCCTTTTGCCTGTCGTCATTGGGAAAGGTCCCACCAGATCAATCGCCCATTTCTGGAATGGCCATGCCGAAGTCACTGGGATGAGCTCGTTCTTGGGGCGCAGGGTGTTAGGGGCATGGCGCTGGCATGAGTCGCATTTGCGGATGATTTTTAAGGCATCTAAGTGCATGCCCGGCCAATAGTATCCCGCGTTCATAATCTTTGCGACCACCATGCGTGGCCCCGCGTGTATCCCACATATCCCTTCGTGTATTTCTCGCACCAAATAGTCCGCGTCAACTGCATCCACGCACCGCAGCAATGGCCCTAGGTATGACTTCCGATAGAGCACTCCGTCTTGGACTTGGTATTGTAGGGCCTTGTGCTGTATCTTTCTGGCCTCGGCGCGTTGTTCTGGCAGGGCGCCGGTGGTCAGATAGGATGTTATCGGAGTCATCCAGCTGTCAGCACCCGTTTGGATGACGTTGACCTCCTTGGGTGGCACAGACGGTTCGCTTAGCGTTTCGATTCGGACCTCTTTTGCTAGATGGCTGAAGGTTGTAGAGGCCATTTTGCTTAGAGCGTCCGCCGGCTTGTTCTGACTGCGTTTGATGTGGTCGATGGTGCAGCTGGGGAAGGTAGCCATGAGCTCCTTGGCGCGCTGGAGATACATAATCATTGATGGCTCTTTTGCCTCATATTTCCCACTGATCTGACCGGCGACCAACATTGAGTCGACGTGCGCGAAGATGTGCTTGGCGCCCAGCTTGTGCGCGATGCGTAGTCCGGTGAGGAATGCCTCATATTCAGCCTCATTGTTGGTGGCTTTGAATTCGAGTCTTATCGCGTAAGTGAATTCTGCTCCCTCTGGACTAACCAAGCGTATCCCCGCGCCGACGCCATCTTCGTTTGAGGCCCCATCTGTGTAGAGGTTCCAGATGGCCTTTTCATCATTCGATGGCTGCGGGTCTTGTTCAGCTTTGCATTCTTCTATTTTTTCTTTTGGTACCTCCGCTATGAAATCAGCCAGTACTTGTCCTTTGATTGCCGGGCGCGTCTTGTAGTAGATGGTGTGTTCACCCAGCTCAATTGCCCATTTTGCTAATCTCCCAGAAACTTCTGGCTTTGATAGGACATTGTTTAGCTTGTAATCGCTCAGCACGTTGATGGGATGGCCTTGGAAATAGCGGCGCAGACGTCTTGATGCATGAACGAGGGCTAAAACTAGCTTCTCCATGATGGTGTATCTGGACTCTGCATCTGTTAGTACTCTGCTGACGTAGTAGATAGGCGTTTGGACCAGCTTTCTGTCTACCATCAGTACTGCGCTCACCGCCTGCTCTGTGGCGCAAAGATACATCGTTAAGGGCTCCCTAGGGAGTGGAGCGGTGAGCGTTGGTAAGTCCATCAAGCATTCTTTCATCTCTTGGAAGGCCTTTTCTGCCTCCGTTGTCCATTTAAAATGGTTCTTTTTCAAACAGCTTTTCAGTGTTTCAATGAAAGGAATGGATTTGCTTGCGTGATGTGACAGAAAACGGTTGATTGCTACAAGGCGCCCGTTCAGCGTTTGGACTTCTTTTAGGGTGGATGGGGAGGGCATTTGCGCGATGGCTTGTATTTTTTCCGGATTTGGTCTGAACCCATCTTTGGTGACCACGACCCCAAGAAACTTGCCCTCTTCCATCCCAAAAGCGCACTTGCTTGGGTTCAGCTTCATGCATATTGCTTTTAAGTGCTTGAAGGTTTCTTCAATGTCCTTTAGCATCTGATCCTCTTCTTTGCTTTTGATGACTAGGTCATCCACATAGACTTCTAAGTTTCTCCCGATCTGCTTGGCGAATGCGCGGTCCATCAGTCGTTGATACGTGGCCCCGGCGTTTTTTAAGCCAAATGGCATCTTTGTGTAGCAGAAAACTCCCTTATCTGTGCGGAAGGCAGTTTTGTCTTCATCTTCAAGTGCCATCTGTATTTGGTGGTAGCCTTTGTAGGCGTCCAGAAAGCACTTGAAGCGGAATGGGGCTAGAGAGTCTATCTTCAAATCAATTTCTGGTAGAGGATAACAGTCTTTCGGGCATGCTTTGTTGAGGTCAGTGTAATCTACACACATCCTCCATCCGCCATTGCTTTTCTTTACCATGACTGGGTTCGCCACCCAGGTTTGGTATCGTGTTTCCCTCAAGATTCCTGCTTTTAACAGTTCTCCGACTTGCTCATTCATCGCTTGAGTTTTTTCAGCACCCATACTTCTGCGCTTCTGCGCGATGGGTTCTGCGGAGCAGTATGTGTTAAGCTTGTGTTGAGCGAGTTCGCGCGGAACGCCGATCATATCTGACGGTTGCCATGCGAAAACATCGATGTTTTTGCGGAGGAGCTGTTTCAAATGGTCCCTGATGTTTTCAGAAATTTCTGGCCCTATCGTGATGGGCTGCTCAGGGAACTTTGGGTTTAAGATCCATTTTTCTGGTTCTGTGCGCGGGCAGGGCTTCAACATTTTGGCTGGGTGGGGCTTTGTGGTCATGGCGCACTCCCTGTTGGCCCATACAATGGCCACCCCGTTTGGGGTGGGGAAACCAATCGCGCTATGTACGGTGGAGGTGACCATGTTGTAGGAAGCCATAGAGTCCCTGCCCAGGATGATATCATATTTGGACTTGGATGGAATGACGAGAAAGGTGACTTCTTCTGTTCGCGACCGCCCCTGCGCGCCTAGAGTGAGAGGGAAGGATATTTCTCCGAGGGGTGTTACAATCTCGTTGGAGAATCCCATAATCGGAGAATTGATGGGGCGCAGGCGCTTCTTGTCCTCTTCGTCCAGAAGGTCAAAGCATTGACCATACATGATGTCTGAGTTACTGCCCGTGTCCATGAATGCTCTAGTGGTTCTGTAGTGGTCAAAAATGGCTGTGACAATGATTGCTTTTGTGGCCGATGGGCCGCCTTTGACTATGGGGAAACACACTTGCTGTTCCCTCCATTCTGCTGTTGATTCTGTTTTCCTCTTTTGGGTCCGGTGTCCGCTGTTGTGTATCATCATGCTTATGTTCTTTATCTTTTTTGGCGGAGGACCCCCTGCTTGTTTGCGTTCGACGCTTTGTAGCAGGTGGCCGAGCTTGCCGGACTTTAGTGCGTCTTCAATGGCTTGCCTTAGCTGATAGCATTTATCGGTGTCATGACCGATGTCTTGATGGTATGCGCAAAACTTGTTGTGGTCCAATCCCTCGCGCCGTTTGATGACCTTAGGTTCAGGGAAGTCAACGTTTTCCGTTGCTAGAACCTGCGCTGGTGTTTTAGATAAAGGGGTCCAATTGTTGTGACTCCTTCTGTTGGGCTTGTGCACAAGTGAGGTGTTGCGCTGATAGTCTTGTGATGCAGGAGGCTTTGGGGTTGTCTGGTTGGCTCCTTGAAGCCTCGTCCAGACATTTCCCTTCACCTTCCTGTCATGTCTGTTGTTCCGGTTGCGCACTGCTTGTGCCTGTGTATATGTGTACTGTGGTGCTTGAATCCTGCTCCAGACGGACAGCTCTCTTTCAGTCTTCGCGTAATTCTTAGCTCCGCGCATGATTTCTTCCCATGTGTTTGGCATACCTGTGCACCCAGCCAGTGTGCGGATCAGCGAGTCGCATCTTACGCCTTGTGTAAATGCTGCTTTCATAAGCTCGAATCCGATCGGACCAATTTGTAAAGCTTCACGATTGAATCTGGTGATATAATCCTCAATGGATTCGTTATCGCGCCTTTTAACTTGCAGAATATCAGTGGAATCACGCTCGATTCTTTTGTTTTGACTGAAGTGGTCTGAGAATTTGTCAGTTAAATCTTTCAGGTTATCTATCTTTCCGTTTGGTAGGCTGTCAAACCATACTCGCGCTGCGCCCGTAAGCGTTTGCGCGAACATGTGACACCATGCTGGGAGGGTCCACCGCGCGCATTTTCCGGCGACCTCAAAACTTCGTAGATGATCGTCGGGATCACCGGTGCCGTCAAACTTTCCCAAGGTGCTCGGCATTTTTGTCCCAGCGGGTAGTGTGGCGAGCGCGATGCGCGGTGTAAATTTTGACTTTTCGCTGAATGAGGGAGGGTAGTATGGTTTTGTGAGGTCGTCTTCTCCGGACAGCAAGTGTGCTCGATCAACAGTGTTGGTCAAGTACTGGCTTGCGTCACGTTGAAAACGACTTTGTGACTCGTCGGAGTCCTCCCTCCATGTTGGGTCAGTGACATGATGGCTTCCGCCGGCGTGTCCGGCAGCTCTGGATGGCCCCTCGGAGACGGTGACGGGCCTTCCTTCGCTGAAAGACAGGGCGCGGGATGCTTCTCTCAGCTGTTGTTCTTTAAGTTTGTTCATAAATGCTTGCTTCAGAGCTTCTTTCTGCTGCGCATACCACACCTCCGGACTAACCATCGGCGCAGTGTGACCAGCAGGCGAAGTTTGAAGATTGTCAGTGGCAAAATGGAATGATGGGGTTTGCCTCGTTCCGGAAGACGGGGTGTGGCCCACGTCTGTGCCGTGAACTTGCTCCTCCGTGTGGCTGTCAGGCTGGCTGGTGGTTGCCGGAGCAGCACCAGTGCCAGACGTGCCTGTTGGAGAGTTTGCTGTCATCGGTAAAGAACTCATTGCTGGTTTTTTTTTAGAGATAAAAGTTTTTAGGTTGCTGTTCTTGATAACTCAATAGACGGATGGCGCCAATGAAGAAACACCAATCTAATAATCGGAATATAACAATGATAATGAACTAACAATGCAAAGAGACGAGCTTCTTATATTTATCAAGACAAGTTACAAGACACTGTTATGTGATTATTACAGAGTTTCGACTATAATCTATCTCTCACAGCACGCTATATGAATTCTTCTTTCTGATTTTCGATCCCTTCTTCTGATGACGAAGGGAGGTATTTATAGGCTGCTTAGGTGGCCTGTGATTGGCTGTGAGGGGAATGGCAGCTGTCTTGTACGATCATGGCCGTTGTCATTTTCTGCGCTGTCTTCCTTTGATTGGTCCACGTGTCCTGGCGTTGTCCTTTTCGTCCTTTTCTGTACCTCGTACTGGCAGGCGATCATGGAGCAGGGTGTTCTGGCCTGTGATTGGCTGCTGGCTCTGCTCTTGTCGGGTGACACTTGTCCTTTTTTGTGGTCGCATGCGCCGTCTTCCAGAACGCCACGTCATACTATTGGGTTGACGTGTACGCGGGTTTCTTTCCTGCGCGGGTGCGGGTACATATCTCTTCATCAGTAAACTAAAATATCTTATAGGGACTTTAGAAAAATGGAGGTGCGAGCTGGTAAAAAAAAAAAGAAATGGAGGAGTTGAGGAATATGCAAATTGATATGGAGAGATTGGAAATTGAAATGTAAAATATGGATTTAGAAAAAAGAGGAGCATTGGGTTTATACATAATGTAAAAAACATGAGGAACAAATTATTTAACATGGGATCAATGATTTAAAACATAAGTCACGGGTTAATTGGCCAGGTTTGGAGATGATAATTCTGCGTACTTTCATAGTGTGATAAACGGCAGGAAAGCGAGTAATTCAATTCTAGGATTATTGGTTGATGGAGTTTGGGTTTCAAAACCTTCCCTTGTTAAAAGGGAGGTTTTGAGGCATTTTAGAAATCATTTTTCTGATGATTTTAAAAGCCGTTTAGATCTATTATTTGATTTCCGAAGAAGGTCCCATATCATATGATAGAAGATTCGATTGCTCCTTATACAAAAGAAGAAATCAAAACGACAATTTTTTATTGTGGTTCGGATAAGGCGTCAGGTCCGGATGACTTTAATTTCAAATTTGTTCGGAAATTTTGGAATTATTTTGAGGAATACTTTTACTTGATAATGTCCAAATTTCATGAGAAGGGGAATATAAGTGGGGGTCGTAGCTCCTTTTTTTATTACTCTTATTCTGAAAACTAAGACTCCTCTGGGTATGAAAGATTACAGGCCAATAAACCTGATAGGTATCATAAACAAAGTGATCTAAAAAAATTTGGCTCTAAGAATTCGGAGGGTGATGGGTATGGTGATTTCAAAGACTCAGTCAACGTTCTTACGCGCCTGGTACATTTTAGATGGTCCGCTTATGGTGAATGAATTAATGACTTGGTTAAAGTCAAAAGGGGAAAAAACTTTCTTGTTAAAAATTGATTTCGAAAAAGCTTTTGATAACATTAACCAGAGGTTCCTTCTCTCCGTTCTTTATCAAATGGGTTACCCTAATAAATGGTGTATTTGGATTAAGGGTGTGCTAGAGTTAGCTAGATCTGCGGTTTTGGTTAGTGGTTCCCCTACATTTGAATTTAATTGTGATAAAGGGGTAAGACAGGGTGATCCTTTATTGCCTTTTTTGTTTTTGATCGTGATGGAAGCTTTATCTTGTGTTATAAGAAAAGCTAGTAGTGTTGAAGAGTTTCACGGGATTAAATAAAATGATGAGGGTTTGTTAATCTCTTATTTGTTCTATGCGGGTGACACGTTAATATTGGGGGAGTGGTCCAAGTCTAATATTGAGAAGATGGCTAGAACTCTTAGATGTTTTTATCTTTGCTCGGGCCTTAAAATAAATATTCACAAGTCTCATCTGTTAAGGATTAGCATTAATGGGGAAGAGGTTGGTAATATGGCGGATTTGTTAGGTTGTGGCGTGGGCGATGTCCCGTTTGATTACTTCGGTATATGAGTGGGAGCAAATATGAACAGATGCAATAATCAGATCAAGGTTATCAATGTTTTTGAAGCTAGATTATCTACATGGAAGGCGAAATGTCTTTTCATCGGGGGTAGAGTTACATTAATAAAATCGGTTTGGACAGTCTTACGGTCTATTATCTCTCCTTATATAAAGCGTTGATTACTATTTTAGATAAGTAGGAGAAAATTATGAAGAAATTCTTATGGACCGGTTCAGGCACGGGAGAGAAGATTCATTGGGTGTCTTAGGGTAGAGTCACAACGCTTAAAGAAGAGGGTGGTTTGGGTATTTATAGACTAAAGGAAGTTAACTAGGCGTTATTTGCAAAACAGGTATGGAGATTTCGGTTTGAGGTCGATAATCTTTGGCGTAAGGTGATATTGGCTTGTCATGGTAATTGCAATAAATGGAGCTTCCTGCCTTTGAATAAGAATATTCCTTGGTTGTTGGTGCAACATTGTTAAAGTGGCCGACTCAATAAAGTTTGGCAATTTATCTTTATATAACTCCATTAGAGGCGTGGTCAGAGATGGTTTGACGATAAGATTTTGGTTAGATTTATGGGTTGGGAGTGAGGTTTTAAAAGATAAATGGCCAAAATTATATCATCTCGATACTGAAAAAAGGGGCACGGTAGCAAGCAAGATCATTAATCAAGGAAGTTCTTAGAGTTAGGTCGCGTACTCCTGAAAACTGCTATGGAGTTACATCAGTGGTCCGAGTGTGCAGCTATGTTGAACTCTGTTATGTTGTCCACGACAACAGATAAATGAAGGTGGATTGGCGATAACTCAGGTGTGTTCTCCGTCAGTTCGTTTAAAAAAAATGCTCAACAAACAACACGACTTTTGAGGTGACTTCAAAATGAAATGGGTATCTTGGATTCCATTGAAGTGCAATTTATTTGCGTGGTGTACAGAAATGAATAAGATCATAACTCGGGGTGCTCTTGTTAGAAGGAATGTGGTTATTAGGAACAATCTTTGTGCGTTATGTGGCTAAGAGGCAGAAACGACAGTCAATCTTTTCATCGGATGTGGATTCACTGATGGGGTTTGGGCTAAGATTGGTAGTTGGTGTAGACTTGATTCGATTTTCGCCTTTGATGTATGTGATTTACTGTCTTTACACAAGGATATTCACAGAGACAAGATGAAAAAACGATGGTTCATGGTATTGTTATTGTTATGGCTACTAGTTGGAAACTTTGGAAAGCGAAGAGTGAGCAAGTTTTTAATGGTAAACAAGCAAGGTTCTAGAGATAGTGGCGGTTGTTAAGTCATTGTCTTTTTTTTTGTGGTTAAAGCATAGATCTAGTTTTTGGGCAGCCCTCAGTTTGAGGTCTTGCTCGGTGTTGAATGAAGTTTTAAAGAGTTATAACTTTGGGTCATAAAGAGTTGTAACTCTTTAAAGGTTATAGAGATAGTGGCGGTTGTTAAGTCATAAATCTAGCTTTGGGTCGGCTCAGCCGTATAACTCTTCCTAAACATCATGTCTTTGCACTTATTACATGAAAAGCAAGTAAGGTGGACTATTGGATACTTCCAGTGTAGCTCGAAAATGCAAGAGGCACGTATAATTTGCATATACTTTTTTTAATGTAAAGTAAGAATTGTGTGCAACATCGGTATCAATTTTCGTTTTTCTTGTTTACAAATGAGTAAATAGACAAAACCGTCCTTGTGGTTTGGTGGGTTTTGCCAGTCCAGCCCAAAATGAAACTAATTGCCTGAACAATCCAGTAGTTTGACGAAATGCGTCAAAATGCCCATTTTTTAACGGGGTTAACTTAGCCCAATTAAGTTAGGGGTAAAAATGTTCATTTAACTGGGCCAAAATTAACTTTATGACCTAATGTTGATGGAGGTTGAATTTCACATGGGTTAGTGGTGGTACATGGTGGTGGGGTGGGTTGGTTGTTGTGGTGTTGGTGGCAAATGGTGGTGGGGGTGGGTTGGTTGTGACCGGGTGACAGATGGGTTGCAGGTGGAATCTGGTGGTGCAGATTATTGCTCCTGACTTAATGGTTGATAAAGTAATAAGAAATTTGAGACTTGATGGGTCCTAGTTAAATGGACAATTTTATCCCTGACTTAGCTGTACTGAGTTAACCCCGTTAAAAATGGATTTTTTAGCGTATTTCATCAAACTACTGGATTGTTTAAACAATTAGTTTTATTTTAGGCTGGACTGACAAAATCCACTAAACAAAAGGGACGATTGTGGCTATTTACCCTAGGGATGGCAATCAAACCCAAACCCGATGGGTAAACTCGAAACCCGACACATTTTGGACGGGTTTGGGGTCAGGTAATCGGGTATGGGTCCGGGTATGAGATTAGTTTTTATTTTTTTCGCGGGTTTGGGACGGGTTTGGGATTTGATGATATACCCATTTACCCGACCGATTACCCGATAAAGTATACCCTATTAGATACCCGATGCAATTTCCTATATATCTTTTAAAATATGTATTCATAATATATCTAATTATCCATCTAGATAGTCATCTTCTTAAAAAAAAAAACACCAATTATTTATGTATAATATGTGTTATCTCTGTCTTTTAGTGTTTTTATATGATTTAACTATTTTATATTTATACATTGTAATCATTTACATACATATTTGATAATGCTAAATGTATTGGTTAGTAGTCACGCAATAGATACCTACAGGTTTTTAGTCAGATATACTCATTTGATAAATTTTTAAAATTAACGGGTTTACCCGAAACCCACGAGTATACCCGATACCCGACGAGTAATTACCCGATATAAACCCAACGGGTTTAAAACAATCATACCTAATCGGATATAAGGTTGGGATTACCTAAACCCGTCCAAAACCCGACCCATTTTCATCCCTAATTTACCCTCTACAAATGAATGTTAAAATACCGTAAGAAGCTAAACCATTTTAGGTCATAAAGAGTTAGTTATACGGCTGAGCCGACCCAAAGCCGTGAGAGCCACACCAAGCCGCCGCCCAACTTTAAGGGTTTTGTGTAGTCTTGCTGCACAAGCACAAGGAGGCGCCTCACCTCACCATACTCCATCCCTTCCATTCCATCCTCTCAAAACACACACAAAACCCTTTATTTTGTGTAGTCTTCATCAATGCTCTGAATCACTACCACAACATAAACCACAAACACAAACCCATTAACATACATATAAAAAAACCCCATCAAAACCCACCCACAATCAACAATGGCTACACATATTCCTCCACCTGCACCGGCGGCTGAACCCACCAAGCCTGAGAAAGTTGACTACTTTGACCTCCCTTGCCCTATTCCCTATGAGGAGATCCATCGTGAAGCCATGAGTTATAATCTTTACCATCTTTATTATCTTTATTATCTTGATAATCTTTATCCAAGATTTGTTTTTTGTTAGGGTTTTGGTTGTTGGTTATGTGGGTTTGCTTTAGTTTAGTTTAGTCTTTGATGGGTTGAAGTTGTTTTGGTTGTTTGATTGTTAAATATTATTATTTTGTTAAACCCTAGTTTTAAACCATGAACTAGAATCTTAATTTTATCTTGATAATATTTAACCAATTTTTTTTATTTTTTTTTGTTATGGTTTTGGTTGTTGGGTGTGGATTGGTTATGTGGGTTTGCTTAAGTTTAGTTTTTGATGGGTTGAAGTTGTTTTAGTTGTTTGATTGTAGAATATTGTTTTTTTTTTTTTTTTGTGTTAAACCCTAGTTGGGTTAATTCATGATTTTTATTATAAAGATTGAATTTTGTTTAAAAAAAGTAATTTTTTTGTTAGTTGTTATTGTGAACAGTTTAATTTGCATATTTAAGAGCAAATATTGGGAAACATTGGTTATTATGTTATGAGTTATTGATGTATGATATTTGAAAGTGGAATGTAATTGAAGTTTTTGTGTTTATGTGATTCTGGTGTATTGTTAAACCCTAATTTTAAATCCTAGTTGGATTAAATTGTACATTTTTTTATGTAGACATTGGATTTTATATTAAAAAATTATGTTGTTTAGTAGTTTTAGTTTTAAAATTAACATTGGGTAAGATTGGTTATCATATTATAAGTTATTGATGTGTTGACATTTGAAGGTGGAATATTATAAGTCATTACAATACAAGATTTGAAGATACATAAATGAGCGATTTTGTATAGCATTGTGTTACGTCATGCGTATTTGAAGATACAAAGTACAAGTTGTATATAGTGTTGTGTTTATTGTTATTAGCGTCGTTGACAATGCAAATCGAGTTAATCTAAGACATTATTCACTTTTGGAGTTAAAACATAATAAAAAAAACATATCTTATGTGTTAATTATCTCTTATGTTGAATACGCTTAATCGTGTGCAGTGTCGTTGAAGCCAGAGCACTTTGAGGGTATGCGTTTTGATTTTACCAAGGGTCTAAATCAGAAGTTCTCTCTAAGTCACAGGTACACATTCCGCTTATTTTCGAGTTTGTATAAATTTATTTATTTTTGTTAGTATAATGATCACGTGCTCTAAATTACTAGTGTTGTCATGGGACCTACTGAAGTTCCTTCTCAATCTGCTGAAACGATTAAGATTCCTACTGCAAACTATGAGTTTGGTGCTAACTTTATAGACCCGAAGGTTTGTTATATAACGTTTACCGCCATTTATGGTTATGGTTTTATTTCTTTTCGTAAATAGCTAGTTGTCTCACATTAGTAGCGATCTTTTGTTTGTCAAAGTTGATGCTTTTTGGAAGGATCTTGACCGATGGACGGCTAAGTGCTCGAGTGAAGTGTGACTTGTCCGAGAATCTTACTTTGAAGGCCAATGCTCAGGTTTAAAAATGAATGATATGCAATTGTCAATTGAATGTTTGTTTAAAAAAGTTATTTCATTAATCCATTTTGATATTGTCATCAGCTTACAAATGAGCCTCACATGTCACATGGAATGTTCAACTTCGACTATAAGGTAACTTGTTCGTCTTGTTTTTTGTAACTCGTGGCATTGTACTTTCAAACGCACTATATATATTAATTTTTTTATGGGCTAACTTTTACTTGATTCAGGGTTCGGACTACAGGACTCAGTTACAACTAGGAAACGGTGGCCTGATTGGAGCAAGTTATATTCAGGTAAAAGATCTGTACGTCTCTTAATCAGTAATAAGTTGAGGTGCTTGCATGGAGAGAGATTAACAGAAAAAGGGTTGTATTGATTATAATTTTGAATCTCATTTCCTTTTATAGCTAGACGTGTTTTTGTCATCTTAAGCATTTTTCCAGTATCAATATTTTCTTATCTGTGATATATTTTGTGCTTGCAGAGTGTGACACCTCACCTATCTTTAGGTGGAGAAGTGTTTTGGGCTGGTCAGCATAGGAAGTCTGGTCTCGGCTATGCTGCACGATACAACACTGATAAAATGGTATTTTGTGATTTTATTTGTGTGCCTTTTTAATTCCCAGTTCTGGACCTGGCAATTCTGACCCACTTATGAATCAGCTGATTAGTTTTTTTTTTTTTTTATATATATATAAATCTCAAACATGTCAAATAAGAACCATTTTACTAAAAATGGGGAACGGGTCACCAAACTGTATATTAATGCATACGTTCTCCTAACATGCTTTATTTACAGTTTATAGAAATAGTTTAATAATATGGTCCTCGAGATCATATTTGGCGCAAATCTTAAAAAAATATATTTTTTTTGAACAAATTGACAAAAAATTAAAAGGTAAAACCATAGTTGTCAAAAGCGCGCCTAGACTCGAGGCGCACCAAGTGCGCTGCGCCCTGTGAGGCGCGCGCCTAGGCACTGAGGCGCACTAATGCACTATCAGGGCTGATTTCCGGTCAAATTCGGGCTAAAAGTTGCATAGACCTCTAACACATCCTAAATGAGTCATGAACAAGTCCTAAACAACCCTAAAACATCCTAAAGTAGCCCTAAACAAGCCTAAAACATCTCTAGAATCCCTAAAAAATGTATTTTATACTATGCGCTTAATTATAAAAAGCCGTTGTTTTTTATGCGCCTTGCGCCTAGGCTCCGGGCTTGGCCTATGCGCCTAGGCTTCGGGCTTGGCCTATGCGCCTTGAGTACTCCTAGGCGCTTTGACAACTATGGGTAAAACATACTGAACTTTACTTGCATTTTATTCTGCAAATAGTAAAATTAATTGATTTTTTTTTCTTGCAGGTTGCCTCAGGACAAATTGCTAGCACTGGAATGGTGGTTCTTGGTTACGTTCAGAAAGTGTCTGAAAAGGTAAGCAACTCAAACTTCGTATTAGTTTATCTATCATTATTAAGTCGGCTCAATGTTTTATTTTTGTTTTGCATAGGTTTCTCTGGCAACAGATATGATGTACAATTACATATCAAGAGATGTCACTGCTAGCTTTGGCTATGATTATATACTCCGTCAGGTATATCAACAAATTTCTCATCGACAGTGATCCATCAAAATTCCACATTTTCATGTTTGCTCCCCAATTTGATTCTTATGGGGTGTTTGGGATTTGATTATTTAAAACAGATTATGCGTTTTGGAAAAGCAGG
Source organism: Ambrosia x helenae (assembly GCA_030844895.1). Lineage (NCBI taxonomy): Eukaryota > Viridiplantae > Streptophyta > Magnoliopsida > Asterales > Asteraceae > Ambrosia > Ambrosia x helenae. The sequence goes on from JAUTDX010007255.1 coordinate 469,656, forward strand.
GGTGGAGCTGCTTATAGATTATTGCGTTTTGGTAGCCTAAAAAACTGATTATCTGCGTTTTAAAAACGCAATAATCTAAAAATCAGATTCCAAACGCAATAATCTAAAAATCAGACTACAAAATTTGATTTCGTAGTGTTTTTTGCAGTTTAAATATATCATCATTTATAATATGATTCAGACCATAGTAATAGCTTTTGTCATACATATTTACTAGTGTTACCTATCTAATATTAAATATACTGTAAATTAACGAATGATATAGGTAATACCGTATTGGGAAGTAGTTTTTTATGTTTAAATTTATTATTCTGAACGTTTCATAGTGTGGAAGTGTACATGTGCTTAATGTCTTGTTACACGTGAAGTATAGTTATGCTTGACAACGCATGCTCTATGTATGGTATATGTTTCACATTTTACACCTAGGGAAACAATTTTACTTTGTCGTTGCGTTTTTTTAGTTTGGCTTGCTAGTAAAGATTGATCAGCCCTTTTGTTTTGTCATTAAATTGTTTTCATATGACAGTGTCGCCTTAGAGGGAAGATTGACTCGAATGGTTGTACATCTGCATTTCTTGAAGAAAGGTTGAATATGGGTCTCAATTTCATTCTGTCAGCTGAGGTTAGTACATTTTTTCACACTTTTGAGTATTTTTAGGAAACTCAATAGACACTATATTCAAATTCCAAAAAGGTGCCACCTTTTGTTGGTGCCACTGCCCAGTGGCGAAGCTTGACCCGAAACTTCGGGGGTCGGAAATCACTAGTTCCGGGGGGTCGAAACCGTATATACCAAAAAATTTCTATACGAATACTATATAATCGGAACTTCTGAGCGGAAATTCGGGGGGGGGGGGGGTTCGATCCATAGATGGTAATGGCGAATGTGGTAAAGGTGTGTAACGTCTGCCAACACACAGATTTTATTATGACAATGAAAGTTTTGTAACACTTTCTTTGGATTATGTTATGCAGATAGACCACAAGAAGAAAGACTACAAGTTTGGTTTCGGGATGACTGTTGGAGAATAGATCGAAAAGCATGAGAACGGATGCAAAACTTTAGGATTTAAATTAATTTTTGAGTGACAATTTGTCATACCAAGTGTGATCTTGTTATTTTATGATGATGGACAGAGTCAGTTTTGTACTTGTTTTGAAGCAGCATTTTCTGTGGCGGCTACAAGCTGCGCAGACGATTTAGAGCGCGACATAATCTCTCATTGTCAAGTTTTGCAGCTTGGATACGTAATTCGGTTGAATTCTTACTTGAGGCTGTAGAATGCAATTTGACAATACATTTATTTTGGCATGAGATTCATTATTGAGGTCTGTTAAAGTTGGCGGGTTGACCCGTTTGATTTTAATGAATCTGGATGTTTATTAAACAATTCTACATTTCAACCTAAGTGCGACATGCATGTTAAACTGGCCAACCCAAAGCTTCCTTTTGTGTCACTTGAAGGGATATGTCCATTAACAATTGAGGTTACACCCATATGCCAAAAGGCCCAAAGGTGATTAAAGACCAGCAATCACAATGATAACAAGCGCTTCGCGGTTTAAGACAAGCAAACCGTAACAGTCGCAACGATAACAAGCGCTTCGTCGAAGGATATGCGCATATCTAGGTTAGGTGCATATTTACATGAGACAAATAGTACTGAAGGACGATTACGTACGAACAAATAAGAGCCAAGGGAAGTGTGGCCAGATGCCTCCAACGGATGAGGCATGAGGCGCAAGTCCAACCAATCAGCAGCTGCTAGCAACGCCTATCGTGTTTCTTCGTATTGAGGAGACAAAAGGTACGAATGACAGCGACGTCTAGCCAATCAAAGCACGCTGGTGATGGCCACAGACAACACCCCATGATCGCGCTACACGCATAGGGGATAACAAGTACGAGGCCAAACAACTTGGCCAATCAGATGCATAAAGCCATGCCATCAATAACTTCAACTAACGGTCAGCGCCATCTACTCAGTTAAGCCCATCTAAAGCAAAGCTAAGGTAGGGTCTGAGGAGGGTAAGATGTAGACAACCTTACCTCTACCCCTAAGAATAGAGAGGCTGCTTCCAGTGAGACCCCCGGCTCGATGTGGTTTGGTATCAAGCCTTGAACATAAGGCACACAACACTTAGCAATCGGGACAAACCCGATCGGTGCATGTACCCCTTTGTCTTTTGGCTATCCACACCACCACATGATGCATGATTAACCGTCCGTCGTTTTTAACGTTATTTTCACGAAATTAGTAAAACAACGTTAAACCTAGTGCAACTTTACTTTTTGCCCCCCACCCCCAAGGGCCACACATATATACATTATATGCGCACACCGTAAGTGGGGCGTTAACGGTCAGCGCCATATGAGACAATAATAGAATGGAGGAAAAGGATAATCAACCAATCAATGGTTGTTGACGTTCAACCATCTGTGTGGCGCCACATGTCTGTAGCAGAATGACTACCAATAAGATCTCACCACACGGAAGATGGTAATTCGTTCCATTTCATTATTGGTTTATTTGCTTACGTGTCTCATACTAATTATGAACTGGGGCAAAGGAGGTACCCCCTAACTGAACCTGGCCCACCCCAGGTTAGGGTTGGTGATGACATCCCATGTGAATCTCATTTAAGGAGAACTTTTCTTCCTTGAATGGACACATAAAAAAAATCCCTGAAAATAGATGCTCAGAGTGTCGACCACGTTTTTGTGTTTGTAAACAAGATCTTTTAAGCAGTCATCTCCCAACTCCGTTTTCTCTCTTTCATGTCGACGTTCTCTCCTCAATTCTTGGACATTTAGCAAAGGATCAGTCCTGTAGAATCATCGGTTTAATCATTCTTAACCGGAGGTCCGACCAATGTTTCTTCATCAGTTATTTGTTATAAAAAGAGCCAATATTTTGAAACCAATAGTTGAACCAGTCCTGAAGCACATGTGTTTAATTTTCTAAAGTGTTTTAAAGCTTGCTATATTTGATAGCACATCTGTTTAATTTGCTAACTAATCATATAACTATGGAATTTCAATGCCGTAAGTTACATGTACCAAAAGTTGTAAATTCGATTTCATAATATGAAACAAATAATTCATTGTAAATAAGTAGAATTTATATGTGTTACTGTGTTAGTATGTTACTCTTCTTGTGAAAAAGTAAAGTTTTGAATTGACATGCAAACTAATAAAATATTGATTAATACACGCAAGTTATTGCTAAAATAATCCTCAAATTAAAAAAAAATGCTAGAAAAATATAATTTCTTAAACTAAAATGTATCACTGTATGATATACTAAAGTTTCTGATCTAAAAAATATTGAAACATTTAGTTTATAATATACATGAGTAATTAATTAGAAGGTTAAAATAAGTGTCCAGTCATTACTTAGACCATTTGTAATGGTTGCGTGAGTGGGTCTCGTGACTCCTCATCCACACTCTACACCGCCCCCACCTCATGAGTGGGTCTCGTGAGCCGGCATCCCATGGTCACGTTTGAAAAAAGAGAAGGCAATTCATTTTTACCATGCGAGTAATATGTATATGTATATATATAGTGAGAGGAGTGTGAGTGGATAATTATGGCAGCCATGTGACAACACTTCTCCATTTTTATCATCTAAGTGAGTCACATGACGTAACTGTCACATGACAAAAGGAGCACGTGACCATGGTCGGTCACATGCCTCAACCACTACAAAATGATATTATTAGTCATGAGATATTCAAAGTAGGCATCCATGTCATATTTTTTGAATCCCTTAAAACATAATTATGTGACCTCTTGTACAAACCATTTAATTGTAGAAATGCATTTTCATTTTTAAAAAATCAGTACATTAATAAAGTTCACTATTTTGCTTTCATATTTACAACTATTACTAATTAACACCTACTCATATTTTTCAAAGTCGAATATCAGGTAGCCTACATTGTATGTTTGTAGCCATTCGGCTTATTGTTTTTAATTCTAAACAAACGTTGGTTGCATAAATCGTGATTAAAGGACACAGTTTCAAGCGATACAAGAAGAAATTGTGATGCTTCTAGTTAGTTGATAATCAACTTTAGTGAACAAATTCATCACTTCAGATCATGGATTTCATAGTTAAGGTTTCACATGATTTCGATTAATCCTTTTTGTGTCTCCATAGTTCTTGCTCTTAAAGTTAGACTCTAATGATGACTTGCCCATAGCTCTTATTTTTCCACAACCTATTTAAGATGAAACACAACCCGAGTTTACCAATTCTAAATTAAACGGATCACAATTTTCGTCTCTATTTTACACCAAATACTCTTATTTGTAACTTTAGATCCCTCACTTCCGTTATGGTATATTATGTGATATATATCATCATTGTTACATATAAAATGGTTTTCATGAGTTTAAATTGAACCTCCTTCTAACTTATTGATAGATATTTACCTGCATGCCCTTCTTATATACTTATACCTACCCTCCTTATATCTTTTTGGGTCATTTTACCTAAATAAGTTAAACAAAACACTTTTTTACAAAATAACTTATCAACTTATTGTTTTTCCTCGTTACATAAGCTAATCCAAACACTCCTTTTTAAAAAGTTAAAAGTTAATAAGTCTTTTTAACCAAAAGTGCTTTTGGACTCAAATAATTTTATCCAAACATGCCCTAAGTGTGTATGATTTTGATGTTGAAATGTTTATTCATGACAACATCTCCCAATTAGTTGTTTTCAGGGTTTTTCGCCCTCGTCGCAACACGGAGATCCTGATGATCGTTTAATGTAATTGGCAAACTTTTGTATTTTAATCCACTCTTGATATAAAAAAGTACGAAAAGGTGGTTTTTTTACTTATGGTAAAATCTACTCATTGGTTTAGAAAAAACAATTTTTATTCCTTTACATGTGAAGGTTTACATTATGTAAGAACCTTTATTAATATAATTGAAGCACTAAACCTATCAAATAAGTTGCTGTGGTGTAGTGGTTATCACGTTTGCTTTACACGCAAAAGGTCTCCGGTTCGATCCCGGGCAGCAACAGTTAACCTTTTACAGTTTTTTTTGGGAATGGTTTATTCTTTTGGGCAGCAACACTTGTATATTGTTTTTCTTTTCAAACTTTTTGCGAGTTAAATAAGTTACGAGGGAAAAAATGAGCTTAACCAATTCGAGTCAGGATCGGTGATTAACCAATGTTTTTGAAAACACGTTTATTGATTGTTTAAAAAGCTCTTATTTTATTTTATCAGATATTATTTAAAGTGTTTGGTTTTACTCGAATCTCATCATATTTTTTAACAGCTTAAATTACATCAAACGTAAGAACTCAAACTCATCTTAACTAGAGCAAGACATTAACTCAAATGATTTGCAAGATCACACTCCGAACCTCATCATAAATATACATTTCAAAAGGAACAACATACTAATAAAATTAATATATTATTATGGTTCAGATATCATTAAATATAAACACATGAGTTGGTTCTTTTTATGTTATGGAAACCCAATAAACTATAAACCAAAAATCAGAACTTGCCTATCAGACGGTTGGGTCGGGCAGGACCGTCTCTGAGAACGCTAAAAAAAATTTGGGCCTTGGGCGAATGAAAGCTTGGGCCCAAAATTTTGTAAAGAAGAATGAATTTAAAAAAAAAAAAAAAAAAAAAAAAAACTGAATATGGTGGTAAAGCCAAGGCTTGAACTTGAGACCTCTACATTAAATTTGCATGGGTTTTCCAACTCCACTAACAAGACTTTTACGTATAAAATACAAATATATATTCTAAATATAGAATTTAATATATATATATATATATATATATATATATATTTATATTTTTAAAAAAAGTTCGGGCCCATTTGTCAGTCGGGCCCTGAGACGGTGACCACCCAGCCCATGCTCAGGGCCGGCCCTGGGGTCGGGTAAGCACGATATCATGATCATAGAAAGGTATGTTTTAGCTAATGACCCTCACCTCAGTTAGGGAGAAGTGAGAAGGTTTACTCCTTAGTTCAGTGGTTAAGTCGCAAATTATGCCTGTGCTTCCATTCCTTGATACTTAAGATTGAATATTGGTACGAATCGATACATGTTCATAATAATAATATGATAAAGAATGGTCCCCTAAATTTAGAGTTCGCTTAAGGCCTCTGAAAAGGTTTAGCCGGCCCTGGCCCTCAGGGATGATGCGTAAAGGAGATTCGAAACGGGGTACCGATGATATCCTTAGCCGATAAAAAAAAGTATGTAAAACAATGTTTGAGGGGCCTAGAGATATGTTCCAGGTGCGTGGTGACTCAGCAACCTAAATTTTCGTGTGATAATTATATTCTAGTGGCCCCCACTCAACTTATTAAATTGGTACCTCATCCTAATCCAATCTTCTCTTTATTTTTTACTACAGTTTAAACTATAATAGCATTCACAACAGAGACCCTATTTTTTTGGGTGGTAAAACCATATAATTTTTTTGAGGATTGGAAGTGGTTGTGAGTAAAGAAAATAGGGAATCTACAATGTGTCAGTGTGTTGGTATATATTAGGTTTTTTTGGGAATCTTTTAGGGAAAACAGAAAACTGTATTTATTTTTTAATATTTGTTGAAAATGGTTGCGAGTGAAGGAGAGAGAAACTTTAATGAGATTTAGTGTAATATATGGTTGTGATTGGTTGTGAATGGATGGGGGATGAGGATTCTATTGTGAATGCTCTAAAAAGTATAATTTTTACAAAGAAAGTATGCATTAGACTAAGGGGTGTGGGCTAGGCAAAGGAGATCGGTGGGTGAGGTGGAAGGGTGTGCCGACGGCAAACACCGCCCCCCCATGGGATCTCGGCAAACCCGGTATCAATCCCCCGATCTCACCGATGATATAATACTGTGATTTCTTTTTTGTCTTTTCCTATACTAATATTATATATATATATATAAGTTTTGTCTTTTTCCACTTTAAAAAATAATTAAAAAAAAAAGAAAGGGGAAGGGGGAAGGAGGGGGAACTATCTCCCTTGTTTGGGGGAAAGGAAGGGGGAAATGACGTGCCGCTGATGTGGACAAGGGGAAAGGAAGGGGGAAGGGTAGGGGTGCAAACGAGCCGAGCCGAGCTCGAGCCTTGCATTATCGAGCTAGGCTCGTGACAATTTTCAAAAGCTCGAGCTCGAGCTCGATTCGAGCCTTGTATTTTAGGCTCGAGCTCGGCTCGATAGTATATTTAAGAACTCGATCTCAGCTCGAAAGCTCGATCAAAATGTATGTGGCAAGAGTTTAAACGAGCCCAAGCTCGGCTCGAGCTCGTTTTGGACCATTAAGGAGCTCGTTTGACTATTAAGGACTCGTTTTGGACCATTAATGAGCTCGTTTTGGACAATTAAGAAGCCCAAGGCTCAAAGTAAATTAGTTAGTGCATGGGTTGCAATACAATTGGGCTATATAGTATTAATTGACATAAATAAGCAAAGCTCGATAAGGCTCGATGAGCCCAACCAAGCTTTACATTCGAGGCTCGAGCTCGATAACCAAATGAGCTTTATTTCAGGCTCGAGCTCGATAAGACTCGGCTCGTTCGAGCTTTTTACCGAGTTGATCTCGAGTAGCTCGCAAGCCGCTCGGCTCGTTTGCACCCCTAGGGAAGGGTGACCACACCCCATAGCCTTAGAGCATTCACATTTGGTTCTTCATATTTATGTGAGACAAACCTCCATATTTTGATAAGTGGTAGTAAATGGTTGTGAGTGGAGGAGAGAGAAAGTTACCGTTCATCAGTAAATTTGGGGGATGCACTGTTCATCCTCCATTATTTTTTAATATTTTTTAAAGTGCTTGTGAGTAGATATGAGAAAAAAGGTAATGATAAAATTATAAAATAAGTATTATTAAATAGAAAAGGAGAGAGAAAGTTAATGATTTTTAGTGTAATTATAAAGATGGAGATGGAGCTGCTATCGTGAATGCTCTTACGGTTTAACGAGTCGAATGATAACACAAACATTTACGTGTATTTGGAAATCATGTTGAAATTAAATAGAAAGTATAGCTACTAAGAGTTTATTATCACTTGATAATTTAAAAACTTATATAAGTTTTTCAAACGCTATATATGGTTTTAAAAATCAAACTGATTAACCTAAACATCTTTCTTTCACCGTTTTGATTTTTATCAATTGGACCATTTAGGGTTGAACCACACGTTTATAGTTAACAGGGGTAATTAGTTACATAGGAAGTGGGCGAAATGACGTCAAATTTCGACATGGAAGCTTTGTTGTCGTCATTGTATCTAAACAAAGGAGCGCTAGCAACTAACGACGTAAGGATGTTAGCTAGTATTCAATGTGTTTCTTACTCTTGCCCGTTTGCTAAGTTTGGTTTATCGTTTTTTCTAAGGTCATATAGATCGGTTTTGCTTTAGAACACACGGTGTGAGGGTGGGAAAACGGGGTGTGAAATGTGAATCCTCTTCACGCCATCAACACCACCCTTATATGATATGTAAGGAGCGTGACCCCTTGGGGCTTGAAGATTTCCACCGACGTAGGCAAAAAGTGAGGGTGATGTTGATGACTGTGGTTGGTTGTTGAATTATGGATTATTATGATTAGTTGTTTGATTAAAAAAGAGAAATAAAAAAGGGAAAATGGCCAAAATAGCCCCTTGACCGGGTGTTTTGCGTAAATAGCCCCCTCCACCGTCTTTGGAGAGACGGGACACGGTTTCCAAAAGGGCTGAACCGTCTTCCGAGATCCTTTGGTTTCCAACCAGTAGCAACCCAACACGTGGCGGTTACGATCCCGATGTCTGCCAACCGGCTCCCGTGGCGGCTTGAGACGTGTCAGCGCCGCAAAGCCGTCTCCGGTGGGGTCCCTGAGACGGTTCACCAACGGCTCAAGTTAAGCCGTCTTCGGCTCGGCTTATAATAAAATAATATATCCGATCCCACCGGAGACGGCTCCTGAGCCGGTTCGGGTACGAAAAAGCCGTCTCCGGTGACGTCTTGTAAAAGTTATCAACCGTCTCCTGAGACGTCAGCGGGTACGAAAAAGACGGCTTCCCGTACCGTCTTTTTACTGTTTCTGCACCGACTCGGTGCCGGACGTCGTACATCGCCGGAGACGTTTTCGGTGATGTGACGTCCATGACGAACCGTTTGTTATAAAATTAGTAAATTTTGTAACAATTTTGTTTGAATTTTTTCTTGTATTCCTTATTTTTCTTTCAAAGTGTTAAAAAAAGTTGTGTTTTTAAAAATGGTTAGTTTTATAATCTATAGTGGAGGCAGGTGGGAAGTTGTCAACGGTCGAATGGAATACGTTGTTGATAGTAGCTGTAAAAGACGTGGTTTTGAAATTGATTCAAATATCTCGTATCTTAGTTTTTTAAATGTAGTTTCCGATGTGTGTGAGATTCCAAACATTTCAAGGTTATCTTATAAAATGTCAGCTTTTGATGATGCAATCGACATTTTTAATGATCGTGATGTATCTTTTCTTTTTAAAGTTTGATGAGCCGGTCGTCACGGTTCATACAAAACCTAAATAACCTAGGTAGTTAGGGTAAATAGGGTATCAATCCAAGGAGCGTGTGGTTAGTGAATATTGTTTAGTTGATTGGAAACTATTGCTTATGAAGATGCTATATAACTTATGAAGATTGCATTTGGTTCATTTAAGAAAGTTTAGTTGGAAGGAGTTTTGATTTATAAAAATTGAAATAGAAATGTAATAGAAAAAAAAATAGTGAACAATTTAGATTGTAAGCAATTTAATTAAAAGGATCACACCTAGGTTTCAACAAATGAAGTCTAAGGTTTTCACAAATGGGTCAAACAAATGTAGTGCAATTGGTGTTAACGGAGTGATTGTTCAATAGGCTTAGGTGTCAAGTTTCATCAACATCAAAGATGGACTAAACTACACTTCATTACCTAGAACATACAACCCTATGTTTGTATTAGAGCAAGAAAACATGTTCATGACACTAGAAATTGGCACAAGATCAATTAACTAAAATGAATTCAACATAAGATTAATCGCAATCTAATACAGTTAATTCAAACACACAATCACACAGTTAAAAAGTTAAAGTAATACCCAAATGTTTAAACCCTAAAGCTTCAATTGTTTACTTCCTAGGCATGATACAAGGAGATTAGCCACTCATGGCCATGGAACTTGATTCTTCAAATAAGCGGGTCTTGAACCTTGAAAATCTCAATGATAGGATGGATTGGTAGTGAAAGATATGATGAAAAATATGATGATCTTCAATGATTTTTGTGTAATAGGGTGATATTGATTGTGATTTGGGGAGTCAAAGATGATGATTATGATCCCCAAGATATGTTTTTTTCATTCTCCACCCGAGTTCCTGGTCAAACCCACCATAAAATCCCTTAAATGTAGCTTAAAATTCGAATTTCCATGTTTGTTGACCAGTGACCTGAGTCGCCGACGCGCTGTTGTGGAGTCGCCGACGCGCTGGAGTCGTCGACTCGCTGGACAGGAGTCGCCGACGCGCTTGTGTAGCTGACTCCACTTCTCACTGTCTACGAAATGGTAGACTCATGAACTACTGAGTCGCTGACGCGATGTAGTGGAGTCGCCGACGCGCTGAACAACTTTTGTTTCTTTATTCCCTTTGTTTCTTCATTCCACGACCATCTAGCTCCGTATAAAGTTCCCCGAAATGCTCCAAAACACACCTTAAGCCTCATTAACCTGCAAAATACAAAATCTAATCAAAGTAGTGTGTTCACGACTGTAAAATCACATAAACCATGCAATATTAAGCATGATAAACCTTGAGTTTTCACCCGCGCATCACATCCCCACACTTATCTTTTTGCTTGTCCTCAAGCAAACTTTTTACACTTTCACAATTCCAAACACAAAACGTATTCCCCATTCTCAAAGAGTTAAGGTCTAATGTCATACCCGGTTCCTATGCCTTCTACAATCAAGACTACCCAACTTCCAATGAATATCTTTTCAAAATGCAAGTGGTTACCCAAGATTAGCCTACCTTCTAAAGTAAACAAACCACACACATATCCCTCACAATATTCTCTCCACTCGGTTTAATTGACTAGTATTGATGTACTAGAATATATATGGTACTCTCAAAACCGATTATAATGCATATTGGTATATGCTTGCAACTTAATCGCACTTCCCCAAATTTCTCAAAAGCGAACACGAGTCAAAAGGTCTTTAAAAGGGTTGTAACGTGGCTGGGCAAAGGGTGTGGAATGGGATGTTTTTTTAAAAGTGACTACAGTGATGAAAATTCGACTATTATAACATCAAACAACTAATCAAAAAGAACAAACAACTACTCAACTATAAGGCAATGTTACGCCTTTTTATTCAATGACTATTTACAATATATTTTTGTAGTTTTCTATAATAACTTCCACTCTTTTTTGATGCTTTTCAAGCTTTTTTTTTTTTTTTTTTTTTTTGAGACTTTGCTCTTTTTCAATGCTTTTTTTTTTTTTTCAACAAACAACTAACAATAATAACTTTAAACTATTTACAACACAAAGGAACAACCTACAATCGAATTTTCATCACTCGGGTTTAAAGTGAAAAAGGCTTATGGGTCAACTGGGTTGATATGGGTGGTCAATTGAAAAATGTTTAAGGCTCAAGATTGGTTAACTAAGGGATATTTGAATGGGTCAGGGATGATAAAAAATGGTTTAAAAATAAAAGGTTTAACCTAATGCCTTAATCATTCTTGTGTTCACAATCGGTCTAGGGCGGTAAACGTATTAAAGGTGCAAGTTCTACCGTATGCAACTATAATGGCACACTCAATTCAAAGGAACACAACATGCAAAATGGATAGAATTTTTTATAAAGTGTAACATGTTGTGGTGGCTCAAAATCTCACATGGAAATATGGGTAGGTATATGACATGTGTGTAATAAATCGACCTTTCAAGCAAACTACTCCCAGATAACCACCCGTAATTCTTTTTACCAAAACTAGTTGAGAGTTATCATGCGAATTTTTCAGAACCTGACCATGACAAAAGACCAAAATGGTTCATACTGTCCCGTGTTGACTTAGTTACTTGCGTTCTTAGAATGCTTAAACAAGGACTTTTTTTTTTTTTTTTTTTTTTTTTTTTTTTTTTGAAAAATTTTCAAATTTTCTCTCCCATCCCCACACTTAGAGTCCAACATTGTCCTCAATGTGTAGGAAGAGACTAAAAGCATGCACGAGAATGTGATAACCACCCACAAAGATTCACCCAGTTCAAAATAGTACACAATCCACTTATTCCTAACTAAAGAACCAAAAATAGAGAAATGATGAGAGGTGCACCTAGTTTGATTTTTATGCTCCATGTTCTTCGCTTTCAACAATATGCTCCATTCCATTGTGAATGAACCTACAACTCACAAATGTGTAGAAGCATGCTTCTCACAAAAAAAATTAAGGGTTGCTGGTTTATTATTTGTTGAAAGATACTTACCAGATACTTTTAACTCAATTTTTGGTTTGTGGATAATAATAATAAAAAAAAAAACTAACTAGGGATAGATCCTTTAAACCTCCCGACATTACGGTTATGAGGACGAGTGAGGTCTCGTGAGGGTTAAACACACCCACAACGCTTATTTATGTACTTAAAAAAAACATAAAATAAAACACACCGAGAAAAATAAAGAAGACCGCACACAAACAGACTGAAAAGAAAAATGTACAACAACAATAAAGCATACCTTACCCTCTAACGGTAGTAACGTTCGTTCGGGTCTCGTGGTGGGTATGGTTGATATGGTAGTCCTAAGAGCTCTCCCCACATCTCTTGATAATCTTCAAGTGGAGATGTGGAAGAGCCTGTCTCCATGGGTTGAGGTGGCGGAGTTGGTAAATAACTTGATGATACCCCTTGTGGCCACTGGACCGCATCCTGAATCTCCTGTGACGCACCCCGAATGGTGGAATAATCCACCCATGGTGAATACGGCTCATATGGCCGTCCTTCTCTCAGATCCCTATGGCATCGATTTTGGTTCTCTAAAACAAACTGATTCACCCGGTTTTGCTCGACCGCCATAGCCAACGCGCCCCAGCGCCTATCCTCCAATCTTTCTCTCTCTCTTTCATGTTCCAACCTCCTCTCTTCTCTTGCTTCAGCTTCCAATCGGGTCCATGTAGTGTTATCAAAGATGTGTCGTTCGGCGGAGGTCCACGTCTCAAAACCTCCTGGTCGGTTCATATTAATCAACCGAGTCATCTCTATGCTCATCCCTCTACCCCGTGCTGTCGTCCTCTGTCGCGGAGGAATAACCGGAGCATCATGTTCTATCCTCCTCATCTCTACCTCCTCAACCGGTGGTGCATTAGTATCGCGCACCACAAAAGTCTTATTGGTTGATTCATCTTTCAAAGTGTGGTTGTAGTCCGCCATACTATAAAGAATTCTCGACTTCTTCAACTTTTTAATATCGAAATTATCCACCGGCTTGTCCACCCAACATGTCCCTGCGGGAATACACTTTTGATCCACCAACATCTCATTAATTAAACGAATATACGGGATCATTTTTCGCGCGTATGTCTCGCGCGTGTCCCATATGTTCATCATGCAAATATGCCTAAACGAAAACTTAGGGCCTCCAGTGAGTATAGCATAAACAACCCTACAATCCCACGTTCTTACGTGGCCTCGATCTCCCAACCTCACCAACAAATTATCCAACAATATATTTTGAATAAGCTTTCCTTCCAAAGTCATTTCATGCCTATTTATTTTTCCCTTGTCAAGATATTCAGGACATGTGACTGCATGCAGGTTTTGTGGATCTGATTCAAGCGATATGGTGCACCAAAAGTCATCAGCTTTAGGATAAGTGTAAGCACCAATTCCAAGAGAATCGAAATTGGCTATCCTATTCATCGTTTCGAAACTCATGGTCATTTTCTTTCCATTTGCTTCACCAATTAACTTCCACGTGCTTGGATGCCCCGTGCCATTTTCAATCTTCAATGAAGCATACCAGTCACATACAGACTTTAAATAAATCCTCTTTCTACCATTCTTGCACCAATCCAAAGCACGCTCCCAACCTAAAGCTTCAAATTTTTGAGTCAAATTAAACCATCTTAATTCTTCTAAGTTGACCGCCCGCTCATAAACACACACATCTAAGACCCCTTTTTCTAAGTCACACATTTTCCATCTCCACAATCGCTTTTCCCAATCCTTATTCTTGAAGCTTGACAATCTTTTGCTTTTGTCAACTTCCCATTTCTTGATGATAGGATCCTCCTTAGCGTCAAGCCAAAACCATTCTTGAGCCGCATTAGCAACGGCCATAACCTGCTCTTCTTCCCGATCCATTCTTTCTCTTTCTGCTTCGACATCGTCTAGGGCTCGGCTAGATTGTTTTCCTTTTCCCCGAACAACACGTGAGGAAGATGATCCCTCACCGGAGGAAGGTTTACTCCGTTTCTTCCCGAACATTTTCTGTGAGAACACAAAATATATATATATATTCCAAATTAGAATTAGAACAACCTCATGCAAAACCATAAATTTGGATTAACTACTTGCACATTGGGCTAAATTATATGTAATATGTGTAGGAAAAAGAATTTAAACTTTAAAAAGTGCCGATTTCCTTTTGATGTTCAATGTCCTAGTTAACCCAATCATCAAGAACAAATGTAAGAAGATGAATGCCCACACTTGTTGATGTCAAAACTTTTATATACTTGTTAACGACAATCTTTGAAATTCCTCAATCTATATATTCTAGAAATTCTTAATGCTAGCAAAGAATCTTCAACCAACACTCCTTCTAAAACAATGTACTATGACCATTACCTTTTTTTTTTTTTTTTTTTTTTTTTTTTTGCAAATAAAAGAATGGAATCAAGCCTTTGTCATTGGTGTATTTTAATAAAACAACAATTTTTCAAACACCATTTCGATTAATTGGTTGACATGACTCCAGAACACTCGTTTTAACACCACAAATAAATCTAGCAACATTAGACCTATATTCAAACAATAAAGTTCAAAATTATGGAAGAAATCTTCAAAATCTGTAATAGTATAGCTTGAAACAAAGAAAGAACATACCTTTAAGGGTTATTGTACTAAGAATTCACAAAAGCAAGAAGATTCAAGAAAAAACTTGAAGAACCCACTAAACCCTAAATTTAAAACTGTAACTGCTCTCAACTCGTTGAGATTCAAGGAAAAATATTACGGGGGTTTTGTAGCTCTCGAAAAAATAAGTGGAATAGACCCAAAAATTGTAAGATTTGGTTAAGGAATGAAAAAGTTATGGTGACTTGAAGGTTTAGGGTTTATAGAGAGTTAATGGAGAAGATGGTGTAAAGGAGATGAGATAATGGGATTTGGTTGTTGATTGAATTAAATCAGATTTTAATGTGATGTTGATGCAGCCCGAGTCGGTGACTCGATGACATGGAGTCGCTGACTCCTTAAGTTTGGAGTTGGCCACTTTGTAGACAGCAAGAAGTGGAGTCTAGTGCAGAATGGAGTCGGTGACTCAAGTGGTTGGAGTCAGCGACGCGGTTCTTTTTTTTTTTTTTTTTTTTTTTTTTTTTTTTTAACTATCCAAAAGAAGAAGAAAAAATAATAATAATAATAATAATAATAATAATAATAATAAAAACTCCTAATCATTGTTACTACCATTTACATTCTATCGAAATGTGTACAGGTTTTTTTTTTTTTTTTTTTTTTTTTTAATTAAAAACAAAAATTTTTTTTTTAATAAAACAAATTAAAATAACCATTGAAATTATACAATTACAAAGGAACTCCACCCCCCGAAAAAAAAACTGTGTATTGTCCCAATACACTTAACTAAAATTGAACGTACCTGGGGTGCGAGCTACCAATTCATCCTTTACTCAATGTTGTAAGTTGGTATGCCTTCCAAGAAACTTACCAACTCTACAATCTTACCGTGTTCCGTGATATGTTCTATGTAATGTTTTAGACGGTGTCCATTCACGGTTTGCTTTGACCCATCTTTCGGGTCCTCTATTTCCACCTCTCCAAGCTTTCCAACCCGTGTGATTATGTAGGGGCCATTCCACTTGCTTTTGAGTTTCCCGGGGAAGAGCTTCAACTTAGAATTGTAGAGCCACACTTTTTGACCCACTTCAAACTCTTTCTTACGAATTTTTGCATCATGCGCCCGTTTCATTTGGTCCTTGTATTTTGACGCGATCTCATAAGCCTCGTCTCGTAACTCTTCCAACTCACACAATTTGAGTTTCCTTTCTCGACCTGCATCATCGTAACTCAAGTTAACCTTTTTTATAGCCCAAAATGCCCGGTGAACTAATTCAACCGGGAGATGACAATCTCTACCAAACACTAGTCGATAAGGAGTTGTTCCAATAGGTGTTTTGTAGGCCGTGCGGTAAGCCCACAAAGCATCATCTAACTTTGTTGACCAATCCTTTCGGTCCGCACGAACCGTCTTTTGCAAAATTTCTTTGATTTGCCTATTGGAAACCTCAACTTGTCCACTAGTTTGTGGATGATATGGGGTGGCAATCCTATGGTCAACACCATACCGTTTAAGCAATTTTCCAAATTTTCGGTTTTTAAAGTGGGACCCCCCATCACTTATGATTGTCCGGGGTATCCCAAACCTTGAAAAAATATGTGTTTGTATAAAATTGCAAACAACGGTATGGTCATTGGTTTTGGTGGCAATAGCTTCGACCCACTTTGAAACATAATCTACTGCCACCAAAATATATAAATTACCAAAGGAGTTGGGAAATGGTCCCATGAAATCGATTCCCCATACATCAAAAACATCAACAACAAGAATGGGTTGCATTGGCATTTCATCACGCTTTGAGATGCTTCCTAATTGTTGACAATGTAGGCAATTCTTTGCATACTCAAACGAATCTCTAAAAATTGTTGGCCAATACAACCCACTCGACAAAACCTTGTGACCCGTCTTTTGGCCACTAAAATGCCCTCCACATGCATAAGAATGCACATGCTTCAACACACTCATAATCTCCTCATCCGGAACACATCTGCGGATGATTTGATCCGCTCCCACTTTAAACAAATCTGGATCGTCCCAAATATAGTGTTTCACTTGGGACAAGAAATGGAGCCTCTGCTTCCTCACCCAATGTTCCGGCATTGTACCTGTCACCAAAAAATTCACAATATGAGCAAACCAAGGTAATGTCGAAACAGCCAATAAGTGCTCATCAGGGAATGACTCATTAATCTCATTCATGGAGTCTTCCTCCTCAACCATCAATCTAGACAAATGGTCCGCAACCACATTCTCCGTGCCTTTCTTATCACGGATCTCCAAATCGAACTCTTGTAGCAAGAGTATCCACCTTATCAATCGGGGCTTAGCATCCTTCTTATCCATTAAATACCTGACAGCACTGTGGTCAGTATAAATAATAACTTTGCTACCCCACACATAAGACCGAAATTTGTCTAGAGCATATACCACCGCAAGTAGCTCTTTTTCGGTAGTTGTATAATTCAATTGTGCTTCCGAAAGAGTCTTACTTGCGTAGTATATAGCAACAGGTTTCTTATCTACCCGTTGACCCAACACAGCCCCAACCGCATACCCACTTGCATCACACATGATTTCAAAAGGCAAAGACCAATTGGGTGATTGCAAAATTGGGGCCCCAACTAACTTCTCTTTCAAAATATCAAAGGCTTCAATACATTTTTCATCAAAATTAAATGGAGCATCTTTCAATAACAAATTACATAAAGGTTTTGTTATATCGCTAAAACCCTTAATAAACCTCCTATAAAAACCCGCATGCCCCAAAAATGATCTAATGCCCTTAATATTGGTGGGATAAGGTAAAGTTGAAATAACTTGTATTTTAGCATGATCAACCTCAATCCCACGACTAGAAACCACATGACCCAACACTATCCCCTCTTGGACCATAAAATGACTTTTCTCCCAACTCAAAACCAAATTTGTCTCAACACATCTTTGTAAAACCTTTTCCAATTGATCTAAGCAAGAATTAAATGATGACCCAAAAATAGAAAAATCATCCATAAAGATTTCCAAAGACTCCCCCACCATATCCGAAAAGATACTCATCATGCACCTTTGAAAGGTGGCGGGGGCATTACAAAGGCCAAATGGCATTCGCCTAAATGCGAATGTGCCATATGGACAAGTAAACGTGGTCTTTTGTTGATCCTCTGGATGAATAGCAATTTGATTGTAACCTGAATACCCATCCAAGAAACAATAAAATTTTTGTCCGGCTAGTTTTTCTACTATTTGGTCAATAAAAGGTAAAGGAAAATGATCTTTGGAAGTTGCAGCATTTAACTTCCTATAATCAATACAAATCCGCCACCCGGTTACCGGCCGGGTAGCTACCTCCTCACCTGAGTCGTTTTTCACGACTTGGATACCTGCCTTCTTTGGAACGGTTTGAGTTGGACTAACCCATTGGCTATCCGAAATGGGGTAAACGATACCCGCATCTAGCCATTTCAGCACTTCTTTCTTCACAACTTCCCGCATGTTAGGATTTAGTCTCCTTTGAGCGTCTCTTGCGGGAGTTACTTTCTCATCTGTGATGATCTTGTGCATCACAATTGACGGACTAATACCCTTCAAATCCGCCACAGTCCACCCAATAGCAGCTCTATGGGTCACCAACACCTTCATCAATTTTTCCTCTTGCTCCCCGGTTAAATTTGAAGCGATGATCACCGGGAGCGTGTTGCCTTCACCGACATAAGCATATTTCAAATGCTTAGGCAACTCTTTCAATTCTACTTGTGGCGGTTCAACCAATGATGGCTTCAACTTTGTGTCAATATGATCCGGAAGGCTTTCCACTTGATGAGTCCATGGTGGTCTTCCTTCCTGTACCGCCTTTGCTTCTTGCTTCTTCTCCTCCTCAGCTATGCTTTTCAACATTTCCTCCTGTGACCTGTCAAACATAAAACACTCCTCTATTGTGTTTTCCTCATCTACAACAGTGTTGTATAGAGGTATACACTCGTCAACAATGTCTGCCATATAACATTCATCATTGACTAGAGGGTCAGTCCCATTTGAAAAAACATTTAATCGGACCCTACGATTACCAAAGGTCATGTCAAGTGTGCCTGTCTTGCAATTAATTTGTGCATTAGATGTGGCTAAAAATGGTCGACCAAGAATAACCGTTGGTTGTTTGGTTAGGTCCATGGAAACATAATCAAGTACTAAGAAATCCACCGGATAGTAAAAATCCTCAACTTTTACTATCACGTCGGTAACCATCCCGCGGGGTAGTTTAGGAGTCAAATCGGCTAATACCACCGTGGTATTAGATTCTTGAAGTGGACCAAATTCGTATTGGTCATAAAGACTACCCGGCAAGATGCTTACACTAGCTCCAAGATCCAAGAGCGCCCGAGTCATTTTAAATTCCCCAACCTGAATGGATATGATAGGTGTTCCCGGATCTTGTAACTTAGGTGGAAGTGAACCCGAAAGAATAGAACTCACATTTTCAGTTAAATCAATTTTCTTGGGTATTTTATGAGTTCTCTTTTGGGTACACATATCCTTTAGATACTTTGCATATGAGGGGACTTGTTTGATTGCATCTAAAAGTGGTAAATTAATTTTTACTTGTTTAAAAATTTCCCACAACTCTTCTTGTTGCGGGCCTCTTTTCTTGACCACTTTTTTAGATGGCTCCAACAATGCTTCGGGATAAGGGACGGTATTACCCTCCATACCCTTTTCCTTAGCCTTTGGAGCTTGTTTGTTCTCAACGGGTTTTGAACTTTCAACATTTTGTTTACTTTTATTTTGACCCGTTCTTTCCTCACTTTCACTCTCATCACTTACATCTTCCACCTCCCCTTCAACAAATTGGGGAGATGGTGGTTCAACTTTATTATCAACAATTTTACCACTACGAAGAACGGTTACCTTATTAATGGGAACATTGCGAGTGTTTGTTGAACTCGAACCTTGATGTTGTGGGTTGATAGTGGTGTCACTAGGAAGCTTCCCCGTGCTTCCTCTCCATTTAGCCATTTCCTCCGCTAGTTGGCCCACTTGCTTAGCCAAGGCCTCGTGAGACTTGTCTCTCACCTCATTCGCTTTGTTATTCTCTTTCATCATATTCATTAAAGCATCCATTTTCGAACTCAAAGTCTCATCACCACCTTGACTTCCCGAAGAGTTTCCTTGGTTGCTTGAGGAGCCACCTTGGTTGTAACCTCTTTGATAATTGTTGTTGTACCCTTGGTTACCACCTTGATTGTAGTTGTTTCTTTGGTAACCACCTTGATTACCACCTTGGCGACCTTGATATTGCCCACCACCGCCTTGATTTCCCGATTGGAAATTCGGGTTCATTTGGTTAGCAGGATTACCATACCTAAAGTTAGGATGGTTTCTCAAGCCTGCGTGGTAAGTGTTAGAGTTCATGTCATACTTCCTTTCTCCATACACTTGATTCACCTCTTCGGTTGCTTGACCCATATCACCGGAGCATTCACTAGCTTTATGCCCCAAATCTCCACAATTATCACACACGGGGTATTGTACCGATGACACCTCCCGTTTCTTCATTCTTGCCAACTCTCTCTCCAACTGAGCAATTCGGTCCTTAGAGCTTGAATCTGCATCGGGAAGAGATTTAGAGACCGGGTGTTTGGTTCTTCGATCAGCTGCCTCCTCCGACTTTGAATTCTTCACCATTAGCTCCAAAAAATCCCAATCTTCTTGCTCCGGATTAGATAACAATGTTCCATTGCTAGTAGACTTGAGATATTTTCTTTCTTCCTTGCTCAGTCCATTAACAAAACTGCTGACCAATTCCCAAAGATCAATATTGTGGTGTGGGCATTTTCGAATTAACTCCTTGAAACGAGTAAAAGCTTCATGAAGCGGTTCCCCTTGTAGTTGTTGAAAAGAACGAATCTCTAACCGTACCGCATCTGTTTTAAAACTGGGGAAATATTCATCCAAAAATACTTGTTGCATTTCTCCCCAAGTGTAGATGCTGTGTGCGGGTAAGGTGAGGAACCATGTCTTTGCTTTATCCTTGAGAGAAAACCGAAATAACCTCAACTGTACCTCATCTAGTGAAAAGTTATGACCTCCCATAGTACCACACATTGCCTTGAATTCGGATAAGTGATCATACGGGTCTTCATTAGCCATCCCATGGAAATGAGGAATGATGTTGATGTAGTTGGGCTTGCAATCAAAGGATCTTCTCCCTGGAGGTGGTGGTACAATAGGTGATTCGTTCTCGGATGCAAGTGGTCTAAACCGACCATTGACTCCTTGCATTGGAACTGGGGGTCTTCGTCTTGGAGCATTCACTTCTTCACCTCTATGTTGTCTTCCCCCATTAGGTCTTCTTTCTGCTCGGCCCACAAAATTTTCACCCCGGTTTT
Source organism: Ambrosia x helenae (assembly GCA_030844895.1). Taxonomy (NCBI): domain Eukaryota; kingdom Viridiplantae; phylum Streptophyta; class Magnoliopsida; order Asterales; family Asteraceae; genus Ambrosia; species Ambrosia x helenae. Next base: position 491,113 of record JAUTDX010007255.1, read on the forward strand.
GGTGAATATTGGGAATTTGATGTCTTCTTGGGTTTTGTCTTGGTTGATGATTATTAATGACGTGATTGTAATAACCATCATTGTCCCCGTTTCGATTTGCACCCACGTTAGAACTATTATCACCGTGATACTCTTCCTCATCTCCATAATCATCACTAACATTTCTGTAGCCCCAATCCTCATCATCTTCATTGTAATCCCTTTCAGAATATTCATCTTCTCCCGAGTGGTAGGAATGAACACTAACTCTGTCTGATGATTGATAACTTGGTACACTGAATGGATCATCATCATTAATGTTCGCCCTCAATTCTTCAATATTCTCAACATAATCTTCATATCCGGCTTCATTGTACCGATTGACCGGATCAAATGTGGGATTGCCACGGTTAGACATGGAGGGACCTTGGTTTACATTTCGGGTGTTGGGATTTCGGTTGTGAATTGGTTGGTGAGGTGGGTTTTGTTGTGAATTTTGGGCTTGGTTTTGATGAGGTGGAGTGGGTGGTCTTCGATTTTCACCTGAACGGCGATTTGGGTTTGAGCTTGCCATTTGAACGGTTTCAAAAGACAAAGGTTGAATTATGGGTGGTGATTTAGAGTTAGAAGGAATCGGCTCCTCTAACCGGTGTTGTCGGTTTCTTCTTGCTACTCTCTCGATTTCCGGTTCAAACACTAAAGGAGATGTTCTCCCCGAATGTCGTGTACGCATGCACTACCTGTAAACTGCACAAATAACACACCCCGCGTAACAAGAAAAAGTAGAGAATAAACCAAACAAACAATTAAACAGATTATCACAATATTAACTACTCAATAAACACTAAGCGCACTAGCTCCCCGGCAACGGCGCCATTTGATGAGCCGGTCGTCACGGTTCATACAAAACCTAAATAACCTAGGTAGTTAGGGTAAATAGGGTATCAATCCAAGGAGCGTGTGGTTAGTGAATATTGTTTAGTTGATTGGAAACTATTGCTTATGAAGATGCTATATAACTTATGAAGATTGCATTTGGTTCATTTAAGAAAGTTTAGTTGGAAGGAGTTTTGATTTATAAAAATTGAAATAGAAATGTAATAGAAAAAAAAATAGTGAACAATTTAGATTGTAAGCAATTTAATTAAAAGGATCACACCTAGGTTTCAACAAATGAAGTCTAAGGTTTTCACAAATGGGTCAAACAAATGTAGTGCAATTGGTGTTAACGGAGTGATTGTTCAATAGGCTTAGGTGTCAAGTTTCATCAACATCAAAGATGGACTAAACTACACTTCATTACCTAGAACATACAACCCTATGTTTGTATTAGAGCAAGAAAACATGTTCATGACACTAGAAATTGGCACAAGATCAATTAACTAAAATGAATTCAACATAAGATTAATCGCAATCTAATACAGTTAATTCAAACACACAATCACACAGTTAAAAAGTTAAAGTAATACCCAAATGTTTAAACCCTAAAGCTTCAATTGTTTACTTCCTAGGCATGATACAAGGAGATTAGCCACTCATGGCCATGGAACTTGATTCTTCAAATAAGCGGGTCTTGAACCTTGAAAATCTCAATGATAGGATGGATTGGTAGTGAAAGATATGATGAAAAATATGATGATCTTCAATGATTTTTGTGTAATAGGGTGATATTGATTGTGATTTGGGGAGTCAAAGATGATGATTATGATCCCCAAGATATGTTTTTTTCATTCTCCACCCGAGTTCCTGGTCAAACCCACCATAAAATCCCTTAAATGTAGCTTAAAATTCGAATTTCCATGTTTGTTGACCAGTGACCTGAGTCGCCGACGCGCTGTTGTGGAGTCGCCGACGCGCTGGAGTCGTCGACTCGCTGGACAGGAGTCGCCGACGCGCTTGTGTAGCTGACTCCACTTCTCACTGTCTACGAAATGGTAGACTCATGAACTACTGAGTCGCTGACGCGATGTAGTGGAGTCGCCGACGCGCTGAACAACTTTTGTTTCTTTATTCCCTTTGTTTCTTCATTCCACGACCATCTAGCTCCGTATAAAGTTCCCCGAAATGCTCCAAAACACACCTTAAGCCTCATTAACCTGCAAAATACAAAATCTAATCAAAGTAGTGTGTTCACGACTGTAAAATCACATAAACCATGCAATATTAAGCATGATAAACCTTGAGTTTTCACCCGCGCATCAAAGTTGCTTTGCAAAACCCCCATGAAGTATTGAAGTTGTATGTTGTAGATGAACCAGGTGTGGGTTCGTCTAGTAATGCTCATTTAAATGACGTACCTTCAAATGATTCAAAAGTCCCTGATCTAAATGTGTCTATAGAAAATTTTGATCATTACACACCATATGGGTGTTTTGGAAATTTCGATGATGAGAAAGCTGAAAAAGAAGAATTTTATGGAAAGCCAAGTCCTGAATTGTTTTCAGATATAACCAAAAGCTCTTTAGTTTTTTCTGAAGGTTCCGTATTTCGTAACAAAGATGAATTGAAATTGCAGTTAGGAAAGTTTTGTTTGTCTGAACGTTTTTCCTATAAAGTCGACAGGTCATCTAAAACGAGGTATGAAATTTCATGTGTAGTTGATGATTGTGATTGGCAATTTAGGTCACGTTCTGTCCCAACTTCAGACACGTTTTTTGTTACATTTTTTAACAACAACCACACATGTTCTAAAACTCAAACACATCCCCATCTTCGTCAAGCTAACCCGCAAGTAATTGGTAGCATACTGAAGCACCAATTGCGAGATACTAGACGTGTTTATCGTGGAAACGAAATAGTACAAGATTTTCGAGAAAGATTTAAGGTTGATATATCATATACTCAAGCTTGGCGGGGGAAGTGTCATGCACTTGAGCTTTTGCAAGGAAGTAGCAAACAATCGTTTTCTGAGCTTCCGTTCTACTGCTATAATTTGCGAAATGCAAATCCGGGGACTGTTACTGAGATTAAAACTGATGAAGACAATCGTTTTGAAATGCTTTTTATTGCCATTGGTGCAACGGTCAATAAAATATTTTTACCTATTTTCATACCAACTTAAATAAATTATTGATGTTTTGGTTTACTGAAGTCTAAAATTTATCTGTTTTTCATTTTATTAAATAGATTCGGAGTTTTCTTCTGTCTTTAAGACCGGTCATTATTATAGACGCGGCACACTTAAAAGGTGAGTTTAAGGGAACGTTATTCCTTGCTGTTGGCATGGATGGTAACAACCAAATTTTACCCGTTGGATATGGTATCGGCAAATCCGAGGACGGTGAGAGTTGGACGTGGTTCTTATCAAAACTTAAAGAGTGTATCGGTGAGCACCCGGATTTGGCGATCATATCTGACAGAGCCAACTCAATAGATTTGGCAGTTCGGACGGTTTTTCCTAATGCCTTTCACGGGTTGTGCTGTCGACATTTGATGGTGAACTTAAAGATACCAAAAAGCAAAAAGAAGGATTTAGAGACACTGTGGTGGAACACTTGTAAAGCTTACCGGGTGTCTGATTTTGAAGAAAGTTTTAACGCGCTGTGTGCAGCCCTACCACGGGTTAGGAATACTCTATTGAGTATCGGTTTACATAAGTGGTCAAGAGCACACTGTTCGGGGAAACGATATCATTATATGACATCTAACAGTGCAGAGTCAATCAACGCCTTATTTAAGGACGAACGAAAAGTTCCAATCACCCATTTGGTTGAATTTTTTAGACAAAAACTTCAACAATGGTATTACGAACGCCGAAATGAGGCTATTCAAAATAAACACGTACTGACTCCTTTCGCGGTAAAAAAAATTATTAAAAAGATTGAATATTCTAGAACGTGGAAGGCTTATGGCGTTGGGGTTAACACTTTTCAAGTTCTAGACGGTGGGAAAAATGGTTTTGTTGATCTGTCTAATGAAACATGCAGTTGTTGTGTTCCCCAGATATCTGGTTTCCCATGTGGCCACATGATTGCAGTATCAAAATTACTGAAGGAAAAGGACTGCAGTCATTATACGTCACCTTGGTATAGCAACCAGTTATACAAAACAACATATGAAGAGGCCATTTATCCTTTACCCCACAGGTCTGAATGGGAGACGCCAGAGTATTTGATTCCTCTACAACCACCACATATCACAAAACGACAGTCGGGGCGTCCTCGTGAAAATAAACAAATTTTATCGAGAGGCGAGGAACCTACGCCTGTATATTGCAGTCGTTGTAAAACTCACGGTCATCATCGTGACCGATGTTCAGCTCCTGTTGCCTCACGATCAAAATCTGCCAGGCGTGGTTCAAAGAAAGAAAATCATCATCAAACACCGTCCCCCACTTTCGTTGAAGCAGATGACTTTGCAGAATATGTAATTCATAATACTTGTTCGACTGTTAACCTTGCTGATTTTTAGTGGTGCTATTTACTTTAATTTATTTACTTAACAATGTTTATAACATAAAATTACAAATAATTTACATCAATACATAAACTAGGTAGATAAATATTTAAATATTTGACGGTGCAAAACGACCAGCATAAATTTCATCTGCCATGAAACGTCTGAATCTCATGCAAGCATCATGTAGGCTGCCTTCTCTCCAAGTCAATGACATGTTTTGAACAAGATTTCTCAGCAACATACAAACGATTACCCCTGAATGTCGACCAATGCGACTATTGGTGACAGGCCAGACAACATCCCCCCAAAATTGTAATGATTCAACTTCGTTTCTACCAGACTTTTGCCAGTACATTATAGCCCCCAGAAACCATATGAAAGCAGATTCAAATTCTATAAGAATTTGATGAATTTTTCTATGAATGCAAAAAGTATCACCGCAATCTATGGGACTACAGTTATTTGGGAAATACACTGTTACTTGTAGTAATTTCATGTCAACTTGTAGAACAAACCAGTTTTCATCGTCTATCGAGGCTGGTATATATACCTGAAAATTACAGTCCAAAACGAAATGTAGATTTTATACAGCACGATAAAAAGGTATAAATATACAAAAAAAACAGTATTTTACCATATCAACTTCCCAAAGAGGTGGATATATTCTTCTCGAGCCGTTTGCGTAGCAATAAGCATGGTGATCTTGTTCAATAATTAGGTTATAGAAATTAGGGGGAAGAACAGTCCAAAGACCATAACTACATGTTGTTGGTCTTCTTTGTCGTTCAATGTCCCTTAACGACATCAATTTGTTGCACCATGCACGAACATGCTGTAAATAAATGTTAATAAAATCACAAAAAAATTATCATATCATATAACGTATAACGTAACAGTCATAGTATTTACCGTTTTTTGAAGATATCCGCTTCCACAGTACCCTAAAATACCACCCCACCACTCTTTGTTTAATGGTGTACGCCCCATATAGGTTGTATAGCAACATGTGCTATCACCATCGTAGTAAAACTCAAGAACATTTGGAGCCCAAAAACTTGATTGGTTATGTGGATTAACCCAAATTGTGTTCTCTACAGGAGCAGGAATGTTAGTCATTATGCTATTAAAAAGCATGTGAAATGAGCTTCTATATAAGGACCTAGGTTGATAGGTGTACCAATATCGGGTGGAATTTGCAATTTTTGCCAAACGTCAAGGACTAAATTGGCAAATAACTCTTTCGTTTTTTATAAATATACCTACCACCAACCGTTCATCATCAACTGTGTAGAGGTTTATATACCATCACCATGTCTCAGTCATCATCTTCATCTTCAAGGTCTTCATCTAGACGATTTAGCAGGTCAAGAGAAATATGTTCATGCGGTGCAACTACACGTATACTTATCTCGAGAACTGATGCAAACCCGGATAGAGACTTCGTGTGTTGCGTAAGTATTAAATTTTAATATTTATCGTGTGCTTTTAATGATCATCAAATAACTGTTTATTTTTTTTAAACCACAGACTGCTGGTTATGGATTTATTAGGTGGGTAGAAGCGTCAGAATGTTTCAGGTGCAAAAAAATCGTTCCGGGGTTGAGGCAATCGTTAGACGAGCAACAAGCTTTGGCTAGAAAATACCGTTTGCAGACCAGATTGTTGAAGTTACTTTTGGTAGTTAGTTGGGTTTTGTTTGCATATCTACTAATGTAACACAAGAGGAGTAGTAATAATAATGACATTAGTAATATTAAGGTAACAATTTCAGTTCGTCTTCATCGGAAGTCTGTCTATTATCTACCGAATCAGCTTCCGGCAAAACGTTCTTATAAAATTCAAAGGCCATCCTGTGCCGCATTTTTAAAGCTGCTACTTGGGTGTTTTCATATTTATTTAGAGGTTCGTTTTTAATCAACCTCTCAATAAATATGCACACCCAAACCCCACAATCACCAAGATGTCCGGACTGTTGGGGTACATCTTCAGGCTCTACGACTTTGAAAGGAGGGGCGTACATGTACGGGTTTACGGATTCGTAGTAATTATTGGATCTTAGCCAAAGCTCAAATGCATAATTAGCATTGCATATGACCTCTCTTTTGGCCTCCCCCCCGCCCTTCAAACCAAGTAAACTGCAAAATATAGAAAAAACATTATCAAAATTAACACTATTACTTAATGAAAACCGGCATTAAAATGAATAGGTTCAACATTTACCTGTCATAGATGGTAAACGTTCGCTGGCACAGGTTAAAAACTCCGAGGATCCAATGTTGTGCGCTTATATTCAACACAACATATACCTATTAAATCGCGAATAGTTTGAAACAAAATGTTAAAAACAAATCATAATATGTTCAACAAACAAAACCATGATTTAAATTTGAAAAACAACCTCGTCAACATCAGCGATGTTTGGAAACGGTTCGAATGACCCATCAAACAAATCTTTAAAAGGCTGGTTATTAGTACGGCTAAATAAACCCCCCACAAAATATGGAGGAAGGATGCTCCAACGGGAGGTTGAGCTCCAAAGAGTCTCGTAGAGATGGTGTGTCCATCCATATATGTGCTATAATAAATAATTTTAATATTCAATATTAAACTGCGGTAAATATATTAATTAAATTAAACATAGTTAATAAAAGTAACAAATATTTAAAAATTATTACCTCGCTGCCTAACCAACCGAGTGAATCATCGCCGAAAAGATCTTCCCAAAAGCCATCCGGGAATATATTTCCCCCAATTAGTGCACAAGTTCTATGTTTATCCTTTTGTTTTGGATACCATTTTTTTTATTAGTTTTATGTTTTCGTTTTCATCGTTTGATTTGAACTTCTTCTTTTTTGCACCTTTTATTGTTGTGAATGGGGAAAGCATACACGAGGATGGCTTTGTTGACCTTTGAGACCGTCTCAACTGTTAAAGTGACAAAAGTAAACCAATTATTTTGAATTTAAATGCTAAACTATGAAGGAAAAAAATAAAATAAAACATAACTACCTCAGGTTTTTTTAGGCCGTCGGTGTCTGGTCTATATACATCACCCGAGCTAAAAAATTCATCAACATTTTCATTGTGATGCGAGCTCGTCGGGCCTTCTACACCAGTCGGTTGGGATTTACGTACCTAAGATTTAAAAATGTTAATTATTTTAAACTTTTCAACAAATTAATACGGATTAATAATAATCATACGACAACTTTACCTCAGGCAGTAAACCTTTCAACTTGTTATTATAAAAGTTTTCCAACCTATCATCCATCAACGCTTTAAATTGCTCTATTAAATCATCGTTGATAGTGTAGGTTGTCGGAACAGTTTCCGACTTTCTTTTTTTGGCCGTCGAATTAACAGGCTGATCACCGTAAACCGTATGCAGATCATCGAAATTTACATCATCCGCTGCCGTATTATCAAAATTTACATAGGCAGACGGATGAAACTCGGCCGGCTTATTAAAGCACCCTTGAGACGAGTATTTTTGTGCTCGTAAAAAATGGGCACTATCAGTGTACCAGGCACAGCGCAGCTCAGAGTCATTCGGAAATAGAAACCTAAACGGCTTAAGCCCTTCAAGCTGAAGCGCAACAATTTTTTTTCAAATTTTATCACTTATATTTAGTTTTTCAAAAAATATTCCGTAGAAAATGATTTCAAAAGATTACCATAGAATTTTCGGTGATCTTACGATCAATGGTGCTCCTCTTCATTTTTTTTCTTGGACCCCAGGAAAGAACTCTGGGGATTGCATCACCAAGAAAAAAAGCTTTATCGTTTCTAAATTCTGGAAATATCTCATATATCCAGATCTGCAAGTTTTTAAACAAAATTTAGAAATATCTCAAATATTTGTTAAAATTAATAATTAAAAGTAAATAATTCATACAAACTAATACCTTGAAAACCCAATTACAAGATTTTAAACTGAAGCCCTTTGTACCCCGCTTTTGAATCAGGTGCATGTTATTGATATTTTTAACCAAATCTTCCCAAAAATAACTTCCCAATGGAAATCTATTCAACACTACAAAGTCATCAACAAGATCGAGCACTAGATCATCCACGGTCGCGGTATTTTGGGTACCCTTAAACACCGATTCAATCAATACCAGGATACAAATACGGACAAGATCATCCTCCTCATAATCGCTCCAGTCACCGTTGAAAATAGCAAGCACACTTTCATAAGATACCTTACTCACCTCACGGAATATTCGTCTTTTAAACGATGTTGGGGATTGTGCGAGTTCCCAACCATCGTGACGGCCAAATCTTAGGCCCGTTATCAGACAAAATTGTTGTGGAGTGAATACAAGACTGTTAGGACCGATTTGATAAAAAAGGCCGTCGATACTAGGCAGTCCCGTCTCAATCTGATGTTGTGCCACTGAGAGTAACAAATTACTTTCGCAAAGATGGCTCATAACATCCAGAAAGTGACCGAAGACGGTCTCCCTAAAACGCCTTTGCATTGCCTCGGACATTCTAGTATTCATTTGTGTTACTTTGTTCCAGACACTTCGGACTTTTATTTCGGTATCAGACTAAAAAAAAGGTTAAAAAAAATTTTTAGTAACGAACAAGGTAAATGAAAAATGATAAAAATACTTGAATGAAAAATGGTAGTAAACGCTTACCGCAGGAGGTAAGCTCCGAGGAGGATTCGGCTGTTGTGGGTGCCGAAAAAACTCTTCGTACTGTTCCTCTTGTAGGATTTGATGTGCGTTCATCGGGTCGACAAAGTCATTCGGATTAAACATGGTCAAACGGGTTTGGTCAACCTCGATTAACGGACAACAAAAAAACAAACAAAATTAAAAATTAATCAACGGTCGACGGTGAGCACGTTCGTGGTGGACCACTTGACCAAAAATATGTCGTGTGGTCCCGTTTGTGTTGTGTCGTTTTCAATGAAAATTTTTTTTTAAAACTTTAAAAAGGAACGTTAATATTACCTTTTTAATTATAAATGACCGTCGTCTGATACTTTGACCGGAGTCCTAGCAAACCGTTCGCCGGAAAATAGATGATAAACAAGAAAATCGGTAAAAGAGCGTTCCCGTCAACGTAGCGTCTTTCGGTGGAGAGACTTTCACCGAAAGTTTACTTTTACCCCCAAAAGGTAAACCCTAGTGGGACCGGGCTGCATGGGCCGGGTCCGGTTCCCAAAGCGTCTCAGGAGACGGTTTGACCAAGACGTGTTCGGTTCCCAAAGCCTCTCAGTCAACCCTCTGACAAAGCCGGGTCCCGGTTCCCAACCCGTCTTTTGAGCCGGTACCCGGAACGATCTGCTGAGCCGGTTCCGGTTCCCAACACGTCTTTTGAGCCGGTACTTGGAAAGATCTGCTGAGCCGGTTCCGGTTCCCAACCCGTCTCACAAGCCGGGTCCGGTCCCCAACGCCTAACCCGTCTGAGGAGACGGTTCCCAATACTAACCCGTCTGACGAGACGGTTCCCAAAGACTCTCAGTCGGCTCCCAAGGAGACGGTTCCCATTGCTGTCAGACGGTTCCCGAGAGTGCATTTTGTGGGCCCCTAATCAATTAAAAATTTAAAAAACAAAAAATTAAAAATTTAAATAATTAATTTATATTTAAAATCATCTTTATATAAGTAGTTGTAAACGTAAAATATTTTGTCGTTAAAAAACGTTGTTGGAGAAGTCTCGCTCAAGAAAATGTCTGACGGCCGTGATAAAAATATAGCTCCAGAAGAATACTTTTCTCAACCAGAGAAACATTCCTCGAGTTGGATACTAAAAAAATGGAGGCGTCCGAAGGAACCTGAAATTACCAAAGAAAGAGAATTTATCAGTAATCGACAAAGCTTACACAGAAACGTTATCGGAAAATGGGCTATACCGGACGATGAGAATGATAATTGGGCAACTAATGTTGTTGACTTCTACAATAAAGGCGACGCACCGTTTTGTTATTCTGCTGTTTTTTCAAGAAGTATTGAGCTTGACAAAAATTTTTGGGGAATTTTGTTGGGCTATCGTTCTAACGGCTACCTCACACCAACAGTAATAACTTAAATTTTAATGTTTTTTTTTATTTTTTTTACTGAAATTGTGATTCAATTATTTTTCAGCATGTTGAAGGATGGGTTGGAAGACTGATGAACTGGAGGAGTAGAAAGCTACAAAAAAATGCTTCGCTAAATATGCGGTGGACAATTCTTCCACCAGAATTTTATAATTCGTTATTAGAATCTGTACCAAAAAACTTGGCCAACTATTGCAATGGCAAATACAAACCGTTTCCTTCATTTTTCGACGTTGATTTTGTTTTTTTCCCCGTTCAGCTTGAAAATAGGGAATGGTTACTGGTGCGACTAGAGTTGGTGACGCAAGAACTTGTTATGTATGCTTGCGAAGACCTTCGTATCAGAGACAAATACAGAACCATTGTTCACCCAAAGCTGACGAAGATACAAGTTTATTTAGGAGCTTTACTAGTGAACATAAGATTCTGGAAGAAAACAGGTAATCCAGAAAAATGTATAACTTTCAATCTTAACGAAGACTATGTTGCACCACATAACTCCCTGTCTGGTAATGAAGCGGTATATCTTTGTATGCTGATGGAGCATTTGGTTACTGATAAACCAATTACTACGAACGGTGATCTAAAACAAACATGTTCGTCTTACAGACGATTCATGGCTGAAAAAATGTATTTCTGGAGGTGCTTACCACGTCCAAACAATTCTTAATAAAATGTTCTTATTTTGGAAGTTTATTTATTTTTTTAATTGTCCTTATTTATTTTTACCTACCATATTAAATATTTAATTAAATTAAATTATTTCACACTATAAATACCCGCCAAATTAACAAATTCTTCACTACATCACATATTTTTCTTACAAAACATCAATCAAACCAAGTAAAATGTCTTCATGGACCGACGAGGAGATCCTTGGGGTTACACTGGCATGGCGAAATGTTGCCGAAAACACCCGAGTTTCGAACACCAGTCAAGAAATTCGTGCAACTCCATTTTGGAGTAGAGTATTTTTCGAGTTTCGAACACTTGTCGGCGGTCAGACAAACCGTACGACCCAAGATGTTATAGAAAAGTTTCACAACGTCAAGGCGGAGTGCACCGTATTCGAAGGGTTCTTCAACTCCAACAAAGAGGAGTCGCCAAACGAGTCCGAGGAAGGGCTCATTGAATTGGCGAAAATCGACTACTTTTTGGACTACGACGAAGAATTCGAATACCTTTCCGCGTGGCATTTGTTACGTGATTATATTTAAATTTAGGTTTTATTAAAAATAATGTTATGTAATGTTCTTTTTTTAATGTATTTTTTATTATTAATAAAGTGTTTTAATTTATTTAGTGTTTTAAAAAATGTTGTAATTTTTACTATGAAATCTATTGATATTCCCTATTGAATGCTTAACCCACCCGCATATGTCCTTCCTATATAAAGCCAGTAGACGGTTTGCCATTACAGACCGTCAGTACACCGTCACAGATAAGAAACCCAAACCCAAAATCACAATGGCACCGAAACCGTGGACAGAAGAAGAAGAAATTGCCCTGTGCACTGCTTGGATAACTGTTAAAGAAAACCCACCACGTCGAGGGTCCATTTGGCCACTTGTTCTCAACGAATTCAAAGTTTTGGTTGGAGGTTCAAGCAGGTCAACGGAGTCTCTCAACCGGAAGTGGACGGACTTGCAAAACAAGTGCCGTCTCTTCGAGGGGTTTTATCAAACCGCTATCCGTGAACTCCCACAAGACACTGCGGACCATGAAAAACTTGAACATGCCAAGATTGAGCACGAGTTTTCGGGCCGACCACCCTTTACTCATTTGTCGGCGTGGCAGATGATTCGTGATGTCGCCGGGGCTTTGGATTAGTTTTTTTTTTCTTACTTTTAATGTTCCTTTTATTTTAAGTTATAATAAAAAAATGTTTATTTTAAGTTTATATTGTTTAAAGGGAGTGTTTTGTTTAACACCAAAAAGTAGAGAACACATGACCTTAAACAAACTTAACATAAACAAATAATAATAGGGATCCAATAAAAATACAACTAAAGTATTAAAACAATTACAATATACAAACAATAATAATTCACGAAGTCGTTCAACACGTCAAACACCGAGACATTTCCGTTGCTAGGAACGCCAAGATATATTTTCGCAGTGTACTTTATACCCACTGTCCAGTTTCATCTTCATCACCCTAAATACGTACATAAATATATGTACGGACAGATGCTTACCAACGGTCCGGACAAGTCAAAGAACAAACTCTCCTAAATATCACATCCGACCGTCTTGTACATGTAAAAGACGGATGATCCAGAAGATCATGATAGAGATTTAGGAAAAGGATGAACTTGCCAACAAAGTAGACTACAAAATCGTCGATGCAAATTACACGGGTTAACCCACGTGTAGATGCAACAACAATCCAAGTAGTATTATGTAGATGTAACAGCAATCCAACCGAAGCCTTTTTCGCTTTACTTCTCACTAACTCCGACCGAAACCTATCCATCACTTCAACCTTTCGCTCCAAATGTATTACCAAGTGGTTGGAGGTCAACTTGAGGCTAAAGAAAATGGGTGAAAGGATTTCAAGCCCAAAGAAAATGGGTGAAAAACTTCGGAGCAGAAGCTTTCAATTGAATGGGATTAGATAAATCCCAAAGGCTTAGGTTTAAAAAGTGCCATAATTTTTACCGAAAAAATATTCGGCTATTCTGAAGCTCAAAAACACGTCGAATAATCAAACTAAATTTGAAAAAAACATTTGAGAAGATTTTTTTTGATTTGGTAAAATATTTTGGATTGGTAAAATATTTTGGCTTGAAACAAACATTTGAGAAGATTTGGTTTGATTTAAATGTGTTTTTTTTTTCAACCAAACCCACATATTTATACCCAAACAAAATTTGAAAAAAATAATAATAAATTAATTAATGGCTGAAGACGGTTCAGCCAAAACGGATTCGGCTAAGCCGAGCCGAAGACGGCTTAACTTGAGCCGTTGGTGAACCGTCTCAGGGACCCCACCGGAGACGGCTTTGCGGCGCTGACACGTCTCAAGCCGCCACGGGAGCCGGGTGGCAGACATCGGGATCGTAACCGCCACGTGTTGGGTTGCTACTGGTTGGAATCCAAAGGATCTCGGAAGACGGTTCAGCCCTTTTGGAAACCGTGTCCCGTCTCTCCAAAGACGGTGGAGGGGGCTATTTAGGCAAAACGCCCGGTCAAAGGGCTATTTTGGCCATTTTCCCAATAAAAAAAACCCCTCCAAGCCGTCACCATCACCACCACATATCGCTCCATGCCCCTCCACCTTCATGACCACATCGTGCAGGCTTATTTCTCTTTAACTTTTTTTTCCATCTTAAATTCAGTTATCTTTTTCTTTAGCTAATTAATTAATTAATTATTAATAATTTACGATGTAATCCGATTTTTAAAACTAGCTCATGGAGCAAACCATATCTTCTTTAGATTCGGTAACTTTTAAGTTACTTCTTAATAATACACGTAAAGTAATTATTAACCATCAAACAATGGTTTATGACTATCACAAGTTGCATTATTTAACAATAAAAACTTGTACCTTTATAATAAAGGGTAAAGGTAGGTGAAGGTGCAGGGTTCGATTCCGGTCAGAGCCATATTCACCATATGTAAAGGTTTCATTTGAGGAAATCCCAATCCAGACGAGATCAATAATCAGTACTGTTTGACCCAGGGTGTTAGACGAAGCTCCACCAGCTACACTGCAGAGCTCCACTGGCCATACCACTCATTATATATATATATAACAATTGACATCCTTAGCAATAGTAACTTCGTTAAACGTGAAATAAAAGGCCTTCAGTTTCGAATTAATTACGAAAATGCCATCGTAGTAATTTTATTATTAAAACAAAAAAAAAAGCCTTTAGTTTCCAGGTAATTACGAAAATGTCATCGCTTTACTTTTATTAGTAAATCCTCTTTTTCAAGCGGTTTAGGCGCTTTGCTCGGTGCAAGGCGCACCGGCGTACGACGGAACAGTACGACTCTCTACGTTGTGTTATCCGATTAGCAGACCCTCGCAATACCGTTGGTGTGACTCCGTTGTTCGTCGGAAAAATCTGTAGCTTTTTACGAATCGGCGCCAGTTATGTTTCTACGCCGCGTAGAATTTACTAGTTAAAAATAAAGGTGAGGGTGCAGGGTAAGACACGTGTAGATGAGATGCAGTGTAACAGACCGTTGGCGTTATTTAAAAACACACTACAAAACGGATAAACCTTGGGCTGTTGCCTGAAACAACATTATTATTATTATTATTATTATTATTATTATTATTATTATTATTATTATCTTATTATTATTTAAAAAACCATCCTTTTTTTTTCTTTGCTACTCCTATTTATTTTTCTCTCTGTACTACTGTGTGTAAGTGTGTTCTCTCTGTGTAACATAACATCTTCTCCAATCAGGTATATATCACTTCATCTTTTTTCCTGTACATGCATTCTACTTTAAATCTTTTATCTACCAATCTTTATTTTTTCATTTCTTGCTTTGTATGTGCATATATATATTATCAGTAAACATCTGTGATGTTGATTCTTGAGTTTATTTAAAGATATATGTGAAGTAGTGAACCATAGATCTTTGAGAGATTATTGATATGATTATTAACTGATCTAGTTGTTGCAGACCTTAAAAGTTTATATATCTGTTAAGCTAGTTTAGTTTTAAGCTCAGGTTACTTTTTAAGTACTTAACTGTTGGAAAAACTTTGACTTTGGTCAAAAAGATTTAACTAATGGTCAAATGGTTCCATAATCTATTGAGGCTGGTATGGTTATATTATTTTGTTATGTTATTTAGATGGATCTAAGGACTTTTAGATATGATTTGAGTTGGATGGATGCACCTTATGTGAAAACAGAATCATCATTCAAACTGCACTATGACTTGTGTGGTTTTTTTTTTTTTTTTTTTTTTTTTTTTTTTTTTTTTTTTGTACTTGATGTATATGTTGATGGGTATGATGCAGTGGTGGATCTGGAGGGGGTTCCGGACCCCCTCGATTTGGACAAAAAAATGAAAATTTTAATGGAAAAAGTTGAAAAATTAGTGAAAATCTACGATAGGAACCCTCCGGAAATTATTCCTGGATTCGTCACTGGTATGATGATTAATAAGTGATAACGCGTGTTGTATACCGATGAATGTTGGTTTGTATTGGGATAAAAAGGTGATGTAGCTCATAGTTACCTAAACCGCGGTTCGCTCCGGTATGGGTACGCGGTTCGGGTACGCAAATCGCTAGAGTGGACGTATTCGGTACGGAGGGGTATGTTCATTTCGGTACGATTTCAGTCGCGTACCGGAGGCGATTTGGTACGCTAACGACTTCCGATTTGGTACGTCGCGATCCAGTATGAAAAACGCGGCCATTTGAGCGATTTAGGTAACTATGGTGTAGCTAGTGAGGTGGAGTCAAGATTCAAGAATCAACATACTAGTTGCTTAAATCATGGTTTTTTAATGTGGCATTAATATTATTTGGACTGTTGGCTAAAAAGAGTTTTTTTTTTTTTTTTTTTTTTTTTTTTTTTTTTTTTTGAGATAGTTAAGGGATATGCAAGGAGGAATCAGGGCATTTGTATCAAATGGAAGCATTGTGAAGAATGCAGTTCTGCAACATGTTCGGCAAGTGAACCCGCTGAGACCGTTGATGATATCACGCTACGAGTCAACTTCAGCAGCGCGTATTGAAGAACAAGGTTTGAAAGCACCAAGATTTCAGATGTTTTGAATGCAAAGGGGAAAGGTGCAGATGGTTCATGGCTCTGGTGCACCACTGATGACTCGGTGTACGATGCTGTCAAATCGGTATATGATGTCACTCTAAGTTTCACACACGACAATGTTTCCTATAATCGTATCTAGAACGTTTCCAGTATAGTATAGCGTGGTGATCAAATGAAACATGTGTTGCAGATGACACAACACAACGTTGGTGCTTTGGTCGTGGTTAAACCTGGCGAAAAGTCGTCTATTGCTGGAATTATTACAGAAAGAGGTGAAAAAATGAACAAAATATCATTAACCGAAATATTGTAATCCGAGGTTTTTTTTTTTTTTTTACTTAACCGAGTTATGTTTTTCTAGATTATCTCAGGAAAATCATTGTGCAAGGGAGATCATCAAAGTCAACCAAGGTTGGAGATATCATGACCGAAGAGGTATGAAAACGGTGAACTTTGACACCACTGAATCGATTAATTTTTTTCGTACATAAAAAAAAATCAATGTATGGTTTTGGTTGCAGAACAAACTTATTACCGTAACGCCTGAAACCAAAGTTCTCAAAGCGATGCAGCTAATGACAGGTAACCGATTCGTATAAAAGCGTTTGTGTCGACATGACACACACTTAATATTTATATGTTTTGACACGTTATTCTTAACACGTCTAATACTGTGATGTAACACCTTGTGGGTTGGCAGATAATCGTATCAGGCACATTCCAGTGATCGATGAGAAGGGGATGCAGGGGATGGTTTCCATAGGAGACGTGGTTCGTGCTGTGGTGAGTGAACACCGAGAAGAGCTCAACCGTTTGAATGCATTCATACAGGGCGGCTACTAGAACCGTTTGAGTGCAGTCATACAGGGTGGCTACTATAAAGGGTTATAAAAACCGCGATCAGTGGTTAACCAGGACGGTATGTTTGGGTTTCAATAATGAGGTAGTCGTTTTACGATTGTGTAAATATGTTCTGAATGTTTTTCGTGTTTCTTCTGCTGTTATCGAGGATGTTGTCGGGCGCTCGGATACCTGATAATAACGAACTTTTTTATGCTTGAAGCTTGTATTGTTTGTTCCTTCTATTTTTCAAATGGTTTCTCCTGTCTTTATAGTTGTGTGCTTAGTAGGGTGTTCAAAAACCGTTGAAACTGACCGAACTGTTCAAACCGCGGCAGGTCAGCCTGTTTGGTTGCTTTGAGATGCCACATGTTCGGCGATTCAACGGTTCGGTCTGGTTGAAATTTGAAACTTGTAGCCGTTCGTGTAAACCAAACAGGCAGTTTGACATTGTCACACTCGGTAAATCCACTAATAGTAAAGCTAAGATAGTGTCTGAGGAGGTTAAGATGTAGACAAGCTTACCTCTACCCCGTATGAATAGAGAGATTACTTCTAGTGAGGCACTCGACTTGATAGTGGTTTTGTGTCAAAGCCTTAGACATAAGACACATAACACTTGGGACAAAGGCCGATTGGTGCATGCACGGATGCACCCAGGGATGAAGGATGTTGAGGGCAGGGGCGGCCCTGGCCCCCCCTGTTTTTTTGGCGCAATGGTATAAATTTGCGATTTTCGTAGGTAAATCGAGTTTGGGTTGGGTCCGGCCCCCGCCGATTTGCCACTACCGACCGAAAAAAATTGAGTCTGGCCCCTCCCGATTCGAGAACCAAGCTTCGCCCCTGGATGCACCCGTTGTCTTTTGCAATTTCACTCTCTCTCGGTCCACACTTATACATACATCATATGTGCACGTGCAAGTGGTAAATTGGCCTGTCCGGCTGACCAAGCCGACCTAGCCGGTTCGGTTTGTCGGTTTTCCGTACTCATGGTCAACTTTTAGGATCAATTTTTTTCGTCAAAACCGGAGTGCACGACTATATGGAATATATAAAAATGGATACATATGATACTTTTTTTTATTCAAGAGGGATATATATGATATTAAAATTCGGTTAGGCTATATAATTTGTATAAGGATATATACGATACACGGAAGGTTAATTTGAAAATACATATATTTCGTGCGAACTGTGAGAACACCAGGTTAATTCGAGAACACATATATTTCGTGTGAACCGTGAGATCAATCAATCATACCCAGTATATCCCACGAATAGTAAAAACTATCGGTAGGGTCAATGGAGGGTGAGATGTAGGCACACCTTGCCTCTATTCATAAGAATAGAGAGGCTACTTCCAGAGAGACCCCCAGCTCAAAAAAAAACATAATACTGGCAAACATACAAGTAAAGAGACAGCTACCACAGGGATATTCCGCTATCGGCTAACGAACCAAGAGTAGGAATAAACTAGTAAGATAGTACATAGAAATCTATTGCATTGAACATCATACAAAACATGTACACGAAACGAACCACATGCAAGTTTCACATTACTCAAGAAATCAAGATAAATAAATACATAAATCAATATAGGTTTAGAAATCCTATAGTTAAGGTCTCCTAATAAACGGCTATGCTAACTAAGTGACAAATCCTAAAAGTCATTTACTTTATTCCTACTTCTCCACGAACTCCTATCTTGGACCATGTCCTCGGAGAGGTGTAACTCTATGAGATCCTGTCTAGTCCGCTCATCCCAGGTCAATTTAGGTCTGCCCCACGAACTCCCCTCTACAACACATGCTTCCACTGCTCTAACTGGCGTTGTTTTTCGTCTCCGCTTCACATGTCCAAACCATCTCAATCTCCCTTCAAATTCAAAATTTCTTTTTATATTTTAAAAACACAATTTACGCTTAAAAATTTAAACGTATACGAAAATAAATTGTTTTTACACGTGTAAATTTACCGTTTATATATATATTTATACTGTTTCATTTACACATGTGTAAAAAGTTAATTTTAGAGTGGTTTTGGAAGAAAGAATGAATTATTTGGAATGAAAATTATTTTTTTTAATGTTGTATTAATTATAATGAGGTCTGTATTAAAAAAAATTGATTTTGATTTATTTTTTTATTTGTTATCATGGTTTCATGATATTTAGCGTTCTCAAGATAACCTACTCTATACGATGAATATATATGAAGCCTAGTATGCTTCATAGGGATATATACGATATAATTCCAAATGGAACGTTATATTACATTTGGAAGTTTTTTTTTACTTGCATTAAACACACTACGGTTTTGTTGCTCTACAAATTAATACACAAGACATAGTTTGCCTATTTAATGAATCGACCAACATCGTTCTTCATAGAAAAATCATCATAAACCATAACAAAAACATAAACATGGCCAAGTCCGTCAACTATTCCTTGTTGCTACTCATTACAGTAATTGCAGGTTTGTTACTCCGTTCGTTAGTTCCACCATAAAATAATGTTGCGCGTTAGAACAGTTTTCGGTTTAAGTAACTTAAGATAACAAATTAACAATATATTGTGTTTGTTTTTTAGGATGTTCATTTGTCGATGGATGCAGGGTGGTGTTACATAGGGATGGTTGTAACGATGAATATTGTACAGAACAATGTTTGCTAAAATATAAAGGCGTTGGAGAGTGCAAATTTTCGCTTCATTTGAGATATTACTATTGCCTTTGCAATCACCCATGTTTGATGAACCCTTTTAATAATAATATACCGCTATTGCACACAGATTGATATTGATGCTTCTATCTTTTTCGGGAACTCGCTTGCACACTATCTAGACTGTAATTTCGTTTGTAATCTTTTCTAGTCATATTAATAATATAAACCAAGAGTTGTTGTCTGCTTACCTGTCATCCTAATGTAATTCTGTCTCTTTTATCAATGAAATTGTGGAACTAAGACCTAATTAATCATAAATAGGTATAATATGTTGCTAATATTGGATTTTGTACATTTGCACATGAGCTAAGTATGAACCAAACTGTGCGAACCAGTTTCATTGCCTGGCAAGAAAAATCAACGCGCATAGTCTCCCATTCACACCCGTTTGTTGATGTGTAAGTTGGCGTTTACCAACTACGCTCGGCCTAATATCACAATTCTGCTTGTAGTGCCGAATTTAGGTGTCAACAGACTACATCCACACCCTAAAACCTAGTGATGCCTATGGTTTTTATCGATAGGTTTAAAACATAAAGTACGTGCAATCGTTAGTTAGGTTAGCCGGTTTAGCCCATTTTTGCAAACCTGGCTAAACCGGTAATCCAGACCACAATCGGTTCCATTTGGTGGACTAGACAGTTCAGGCTGAACTGCCCAGCCTGCACTGTCACAATTCTGCTTGTAGCCGAATTTCGTTTTGACTAATTTAACAATTAGATAAAGATTATTATTATTATTATTTTCCTTTTTCCTTGTCAAAATTTTTTACATAAACACAGTGGTGAAGCTTGACCTGAAACTTTGGGGGTCGGAAGTCACTAGGGGTCGAAAACCAATTTCGGGGGGTCGAAACCATATATACCAAAATAATCGGAACTTCTGGTGAAAATGCGGGAGAGGGGGAGGGGGGGGGGGGTCGCCGCCCCTTAAAAGCTGCGCCACTGCATAAACACATTTAACAAACTTATTGTTGACCTGTCTTTATAACATGAGCCACTAGCATACCATCAACTGATTAACATCAACTTCAAACTCCACAAAACAATCCAAATAACCGTTTTTCTTTCGCCTAAGTTACATCATCCGTTTTCAAACAGAAACACAGTTGCCAAAAACTCAAATTATAACCGAAAACATTAATAAAACTTACTTCGGGTTGTTTGTCTTCTGCTTTGCCTTTTCAATCAACGGTCTCAACTGCTTCTTCTCCGCAAGAATCTTCAAGAAGTTAAACAAAAACGGTATGTAGTTATGCTTTCGCCTAATGTTCTCAGTTCTCCATTTTTTAAACTTCTCTTCCTCCACCAGAATCTTCTCAGTTGCGCCCTCGATCCCAGCATTAACTTCAAAAAGCGACTTGTTCAACGCCTCCACGTTGCCGCTATCCACTACCCTTTCCGTCTGTAACGCTGCCAGCTGCTGCAGCAGCCGCTCCCTCCTCCTTTGCAGCTCTTTAAGCTCGGCTGTGTACATTTCTTTCCGGTTCTTTATTATAGCCATGAGGTTGAACCGTATTTCACTCTGGGAATACCTTTCGATTCTTTCTTGAATCACGGGCTGGACCACTTTGAGCCAGTCCATGTCACCTTGACCGCCTGAGCATGGGCCCAGGCTAATGGGCCCCTCTTTCAACCCGTCAAGCTCGTAAAGGACACCGTCTACGGGTATGTAGCTTATGAAATGGTACACGTCATCGTCTTTTCCGGCTGCCTTTTGTTCATCAGGAATAAATGGTTCGGGCCTTGCGAAACTGTTGTGAGCGGTTCGGATGGCGTCACTGTTGTTAATGGCTAACCCTTTTAGTTCAGGAGGGAAGTTTTTGGAGAATTCTTTTAGGGCTGATAACTCGGGCCCGATATCGACTTCTGGACAGTTCATGAGAATGGAGAGGATGGCTTGAGTAGCACATGCATTGTTAATGACCTGAAATATATAATTTTGAAAACCGTGAGGAGTTCTAACTTCTGGAGTTGATAAATTTAGATGTTTGCCGTTTCGACCCGTTTACTTATGAATCGTGGACTTGAGTTGTTTTTCGTTTAAGTGCAAATGACTTAAAAAGGCAACCAAGGTTAACCTTTTTACCAAATTATGCAACAAACTGACAAAGTGGTTTGTTTTTTTACCATTTTATACATTCATGTTTCAAGTTGTTACCTCTTAAATCACTTAAAAAATTATTATAAAAATGTTTAACGAACTTGGTTCTCTAATCATATTTGACACACTTAGACGGTGTTTGGGTTTGCTTTTCGAAAATAGAGGATTGCTTTTCGAAAATAGATTATGCGTTTTGTTGCAGTAGGGGTGGAGTAGAGTTGCTTTTAGATTATTGCGTTTTGGTAACCTATTAAACGCAAATAAACTATTTTTATAAACCTTTCCCAAACACTAAAAACTGATTATTTGCATTTTCAAAACGCAATCCATTTCAAAACTCAACCCCAAACACCCTCTAAATAGTTGTAAAAGGTTCAAATATTTCAATAAAACATGTTAAGTGTCAACCCATTGATAATCCTAAAGAACATTATTTCAAATTCCATCAACGCTTGGGTTGAGTTTGTCCGAAAATATTAACTTTAATCATGTGTGACACAATAATAATTCAAAAATGCATAGCTCATGCATAGTTAACCGCCTGAAGAACATTAATTCAATAAACCTCAACGACTTTTTGACTCATGAGGCCGGCTTCTAAAGCTAACAATTAGAGGTGGTGGGCGGGTCAGGCAGGTTGAGTAACAGATTAAATGGGTAAGTCACCAACTCTTTTGACTTTGGATCCAAAACAGGTCTGACCGAGTTGAGCTTTTCCCCAAAATCTTTTTGTTGTCTTTTTTACAAAATTGTCAGTGTGTAAAACCATAGTTGTCAAAAGCGCTCGCCTAGGCGATGAAATTCCTAGAAGCGACCCTAGGCCGCTTTTCTCTCCTAGATAAATAAAGCAATGATTTTTTTATTTTTTATTTTTTTTGAAAGTTCAGGTTTTACAGTTTTATTATTGTTTTCTGTTAGTGAAAGTTCAGGGTTTACAGTTTTGTTACTGTTTTCTGATCATATGAGTAATTATTTCATGTTGCAGTTTTCATGTTTTATTATTGTCTTCTGATCATATGCTTCAGTATTACAGTTATCTGATCATATGCTTCAGTTTTATTATTGTTTTCTGATCATATGCATCAGTTTTATTATTGTTTTCTGATCATTAGTATTACTGTTTTATTATTGTTTCTGGTCATATGGAAGAGCAAATGGATGCAGTAGGGAAGACAATTGATGACAATGACGACTCTGATTATTGATTGTAGACCTTTTGGATTTGAAGTTTTATTATTTTTTACAATTTGAACTATTTTTTGGTTTTCAAGTATGAATAACTTGCTATTTGGATGTTTTGGTGGTTATTTTTTTAGTGATTTTGGTGATTTTCCCATTTTTTTTATTTGCGCTTTTTTTTTCTCAGGCCCACGCTTTTTTTGCGCTTCTCGCCTAGGCCACAGGCAGTACCAAAGCGCCTTGAGTGCGCTTTACACCTTTGACAACTATGTGTAAAACATGTTACAAAAGTTTTATTACTTCAATCATAATTGAAATATTTTGGACACAGAGTTAGACGGCAATATGCATTTGGTTCTAAGTGGTCAGAATTTGTGCATAACGGTTTACTGTCTCTTTTAACAAATCAAATTGTAGCTATAAAAACTGACCTGGCTAGCAAAAAACAAATTCGGGTTTGGATCTTTGATTACAAGACGATCGTCTTTCTCACCAGCACGCCATTTAAATAGGAATATCAGCCCATACACTGGCCTATGAATTAAAGAAACGATATGAATATGACATTTTGAAGCAATATTGTTCCATTATGAAAACAAATATAACCAGGAGTAAAGATTTACCTAAGACTGTTTAGCGAATCAAGATCCAAAGAGTATAACTCCTCGACCTGCATAACCAATTTATCTTAGAAATTATTACCAAAATACATCAATCCAGCCCCTAACTAACACCTTGGTTTTGAAAAGCGCGAAGCGCACAAAAGCGACGAGGTCTAAAACCGAGGCGCAAAGCGCAAAAGCACTGGGCTTTTCGTACGCGAGGCGCAAGACAATTATATAATTTTTTATATATATGCTATAGGTTTTTAGCATTATTTACTCAAAATACAGATACAAATAAGGTATATATATGATTTAACTAAAATGTACAACCTTTTTAGCTACATGTATAACAATTTTAAGCACAAAAACATCATGTGTACAAAAAGCGCGCTTTTCTTGCGCTTTTTGTACACTGCTCGCCTAGGGTTACATAAGGCGCACAGATTTGCGCCTAGGTGCGCTTTGCGCTTAAGCGCGCCTCAAGCGCGCTTTTTAAAACCAAGACTAACACTCCCTCTGCTTCTTCAAAAGTCGCAAGATATTATCGAGAATATGTATTTCATATATACAGATTTATAACTGCATGAAACATTAAAAGGAACATTGCAAACAAAACACTAAAATATGAATTTAGAGACATTTAGTGTTTGGTTTAAGAAATACAGCCTTATAGGGTTCAACTCTAGAACAAATTGGGACCTTTATTGAGGAACGGAAAAAATAGAAGCACAGTCTGCACAGAAAACGAAAGAACAAGCATATACTTCAAATAAACAATACCTGAACTCCTTTTACTTGCATCTGTTGTATAAGTTCAGTAAAAACACCTAGAAAATAAGACTTTTAGATAAATTTCAAACAATATAAATAACACTTCAATAAGAAATCTTATGTTCTATGTTTGTTTTTCGCTTTTATCTCACTCAAATTGTTAAAAAGGAATTCTTGAACTCAAATTCTCGAAAAGTACGAGCCAAGAATTAATATTATTTTTATGCAACACGTAAGCAATAACACGTTCGTCGCATGGTTAAAATACGGTATCCATGAAGGGGTTGTCAACGCCTCCTAAATTTTCAAGAAGTAGCTCCAACTCTAGTGAACAACTTACATTAACTTTGGACAGTATACGAGAAGACTCAAATAAGAATAACGTACCGGGATCAGATTCAATAGTGCACCAAGACATGATGGCAAGTTAAACTGCTGCAACCGAAATTCAAATCATCAATTAGCTTGCATTTTATACAAATGAATCTTTTTTTCACTCCCAGCTAAGAATTTACAAGTATAAATATGAACATATATGCATGTATATACATAACTAAATATTAAATACATATAACCCGTCAAATGTACACTATATCCTGGCCCAACCATATAACTACTCATCATGGACGACAAGGAAAATTGATCAATACCCTACCATACATTATGTTAACTTTTAACAATACCCTTAGAAGATACCACCTGCCCCATTCCAAAAATCCTAGATACTACACTATACAGATAATAAAAAAGTAGCCATTTTTTTTTCTTAAGGTGTTATACCCAAGGTTTAAAAGTATAGGATCGTGGCTCAAGGCGTTTTCCCTTCGCCTCACTAGGCGTAAGCCCGACGCTGAATTAAAAAATAAATATAAAAATTATATATCTTATACAAAATAAAATACTAACTAACTTCATCATAGGATACATCAGAAACATCAAAAACACACAATATACAGACACGGATATTTGAAATTGACACAAAAAGTCTAAATCATAAAAAAAACATCAAAACCCCCTGAGGCGCAACTTTTCTTACCGCCTCAGCCCTATGAGGCGTACTACAAAACAACCCCATTAGCCGCCACCCTCAATACTCGTTTTCTAAGCGCCTCACCTTGAGGCATGCCTCGGCTGTTTTTCTAAACTATTGTTATACCTCTATTATCATGTCAGAACAGTTTCACACATATATCCATTGAGATACACAAATCTTTAGTCACATATCTACGTCTACTAGGCTAAAGCCTAAAAATTCTCCTTCAATACATGATCATTACCGATAACGAAGAAGTCTTGATCAGCAAGTAAAAATAAATGTTTATTATTTTTTGATTTTCTCATAATACAATTCACTAACTACTATCCATTTAACCTCAAACATGTACAACATATTGACCCATAAAAATAAAAGCAAGCTAATAGCTACAAATAACAAGCTAAACAATAAAGGGTTTACTAATTAGTGATTCATAACTGTAACCCAACAACCAATTAATAAAAAATTCCCATAAAAATCCAATCTTTATCCATCAAGATTATAGTGTCACATAAACGTGACAAACCCTAGAAATCAAATTGTGGATTTGTATGAACTAAATTGAATAAACGCAGTTTCTGTGCCCGTATTAAGATTAATTAATGGGATAATTAGAGCATGTGATTTATATGTACAATATAAATAAATAGAGTGTGTAAAATAATAATAATAATAATAATAACCTGTGTGTTTGTATGGAGGTGAAGGACGGCTATGGAAGATATGGGGTGAGAAGATTAGCAGAAGAGTTTAAAAGGGGGAAGGTATCGAGTGTGGATCCGATTACATGGGTCGGGTTTTCTTGATATATTATTACTAGATTATACCCCGGGAGCGTCCCGGGTTGAGAAATTTAATATGATACATCAATTTTATATATGGAATAGACTGATGTATAACTCTAATATCTATTATTAATCTATATAAAAGAATTGAACATTGCTGACGTGGCGTGCAATGGTACCTTCATCTTCTCCATGAAACTGCCACGTGGCATCATAATTGAAAGATTTTAATGTTTTTTGAATTATTTTATTTTTTAATTAAAAAAAAGATAAACATAAAACCCTAAATTTATCTCTCTATCTCTCAATTCTCAATTACTAAAATTAAATTGAGTTATTTTAGAAAAAAAAAGAATTTAAAAACAAATTTAAATTTTTATCTCTTATGTTCCTCCCATAATTTTTAAACGTTAATATCTTTTATATTCGAGATTTTTTAAATAAAAAAATTACACCAAATTAACGAACGTTTTATTATCTTTCCAACGAGTACCATAGTGCTATATAAAAAACGGAGAAAAAAACGACTATTTTTTGTGGGGTTATGTTCATACAGAAAAAAAAAACACAAAGTGTTCAGGTTATTCATTAATCATGTTTTTTCTTTTAAACCAAGTTCTTATTTACGACGTTGAAATTCAGCCCAATCGCCATGCTATCATTGGAATTTTACTCTTCTAAAGATGGATAGGTATACTTCATCAAGAGAAGTTAGGAGAACGAATCACGCAACACTGCAACATATGGTGTCACCTTATAACAAGTTTATTTTTTTATTTATTTAATTACAAGAGTAATAATTATTACTATTAGTATTAATATTATTAGAATTGTTATATTTTTCAACCCCCATCATAAATTCTACATCCATATAAATCAAAGTCAAATTGTAACATATTTTAAATTACGTGAAGATGATTATATGTTGAAGGTTGTCCTTTTAATATTGTATTATGTTTAATATGGTTTATGCTTTTTATTTTTTTAACTTTTTAAATAAATGTTTTTTTTAACTAAGATTGATTATGTTTAAGTTATTTACGCTTTTCGTGATTTAAGTTTTCTTCTTTTATCATTTTTTTATCATTTTTTATTAAATCATATTAAATTTTTCAACCCGGGACCTTCCCGGGGTAATCAGCTAGTTAATATCTAACCTAAAACAATGTACAACTCCAATGCTAACACCTAACCGAAAAGAATGTAGAACTTTAATGTAACTCTAATATTAACACCCATCCTAAAGACTAAACAAATGTACAACTCTAACATACTAATATTGATATCTAACTTAAAACAACATATAACTCTATTAACCTATTCGGCTCTGGTTGAAAAAAAAAATCATATTTACTGATTTGAACATAATTAGTGACTTGCCTATACATGATTAATGATTTACCTGAACACTTTGTGTTTTTTTTCCTGTATGAAAAAAACCCCACAAAAAATTTCTTCGGTTTTTATATAGCACTATGGTACTTGTTGGAAAGATAATAAAACGCTCGTTAATTTGGTGTATTTTTTTTCTTTAAAAAATCTCATATATTAAATATATTAACGTTTAAAAATTATGGGAGGAAACATGAGGGTGAAAAATCCAATTTTGTTTTTAAATTCTTTTTTTCCTAAAATATCTCAATGCCACATGGGATGTCACATGGCACACTCAAGGAAGAGAATGTCTCCTTGAGTGCCATGTCATTAAAATGGCTTTGGTTTATTATATGTATAGATTATTATTATTATTATTATTATTATTATTATTATTATTATTATTATTTTAAACAAATCTCTGCCATAAGTTATCATATTCAAATATAAAAAAACGAATCTCTGCGTTAGGGTATAAATCTAGTGCCATTACAAATGAATTCGGAAGTTTGTAATCGATCATTCTAACATGAAATAAGAAAAAAAAGTTAATTATTGAAATATCGAACGCATTAGTCTAAGGGTTATGTGATGCGTTAAAAAATTCATGGGTATATAGTTCGGGTATTTGGGTATGTTGTTTCGGGTAATCGGGTCGGGTATCACCTAATCCCAGACCCGACCCAAACCCACAATTTTTTTAAACTAATCCCAAACCCGACACAGTACCTGTCGGGTTACAAAAAATAGTAATTTTTTTCCGTTTTTTATATAGCACTATTGTACTCGTTGGAAAGATAATAAAACGCTCGTTAATTTGGTGTAAATTTTTTCTTTAAAAAATATCGTATATAAAAGATATTAACGTTTAAAAGTTACGGGAGGAAACATGGGAGAGAAAATAATAAATGTTTAATATTTAGATTTAGTAGATTAGGTATTTAATAGATTAGGTTAAAGATTATTTATTCCTTTTTTTTAATTGGTTTATAGTTGCCACATCACATCCTATGTGGCATCTCTCAAAAGAGAGATTGCATAATATTATGACATGTAGGATTATTAGCTTTGCAATATATATATACTAGATATTTGCCCGCGTTGACACGCAGTTCAACAACGTACGATTATTTGGAGTAGTATAACGTATAAGAAAAATAAAGTAGAAACATTTTATTAAAATTTAAAAGCAACGAATACACATTTATTCAAATATCGCTGAAAATTTCCTTATAGACCACATTTTTTGTTTTAGTCATCAGTTTCCCACCAGCATCAAGTATAAGTAACTTCACGCCTGCCCTGCTTTTAACTCTTGACAATGCGACATAAAGCTGGCCATGTGAGAATACAGGGTTTCTTAAATACAATCCAACCTGAATAAGGCGACTTAAATGGTATGTGTTAAAAATAGACTTATGGCATATTCAACAATAAGAAAGTAATAAAAATAAAAATAAGAAACTAACTACCACCTAAATTTCACAATTTAATTTGACACGTCTGAGAAGATGAGCATTACCCATATCGACCCGCTAAAAAAAGCTTCGAGCACATTTTATTCTATTTGACACATTTGAAAAGGCAAACATTACCCAAATCGACCCGTTAAGAAAAGGGAAGATTGCTCCAATTCACCTATGGCCTATGTATAAGTAAAAGGAACATCAATCTAATCAAAACACCATAAACACACTGTTGGTGACTTTTACCCTATTTGACCCATTGGAAAAGTTGAACATTACCCAAATCGACCAATTTATAAGTAAACAAACATGAACCTACACCACTAAAACAACATTTTAACCGACTATTACCTTATTTGACCCGTTTATAGGAAGGAACATTATCTAAAGTGACCCATGTATAAGTAAAAGGAGCATTACTCAATAATTTTAACCGACTATTACCTTATAGATGCTATTTATACGCTAATGATAGTAATGTGACAAATCAAATAATTCAGCATTTATTTTGTGTTAAAATGTCTTTAATTTTAAAAACTGGATTTTTTTTTAAATTTTGATTTTGAATGTTTAAAAATAAATTTATAAATGTATTTATATATGATTAATAATTTTATGTTTAAAGGTTATTAATTAAATGGTAATCATAATTATTAACATTAGATGTTTCCAATATTGTGTAACTCACGATAAATGCTAATTATACGCTAAAAATAGTAATGTGACAAATCAACGAATTAAGGATTTATTTAGTGTTTAAATGTCTTTAAATTTAAAAACCGTATTCATTTTTAAATTTTGATTTTGAATGTTTGAGAATAAAGTAATTCAATTGAAAATAGACGTATTAATTGTGATGAAAAAAATTCAAATTTAACTTTGTTTATAAATGTATTTATATTTATATATGATTAATAATTTTGTGTTTAAATGTTATTAATGAAATGGTAATCATAATTATTAACATTAGATGTTTCCAATATGGTGTAAATCATGATAAATGCTATTTATATGCTAAAAATAGTAATGTGACAAATCAAATAATTAAGCATTTATTTGGTGTTTAAATGTCTTTAATTTTAAAAACCGTTTTTTTTTATTTTGATATTAAATGTGTAAAAATAAATTTATAAATGTATTTATATATGATTAATAATTTTGTGTTTAAAAGTTATTAATGAAATGATAATCATAATTATTAACATTAGATGTTTCCAATATTGTGTAACTTATGATAAATGTCAATTATACGCTAAAAATAGTAACGTGACAAATCAAAGAATTAATCATTTATTTTGTGTTTAAATGACTTTAATTTTAAAAACCGTAATTTTTTTAAAATTTTGATTTTGAATGTTTGAAAATAAAGTAATTCAATTGAAAATAGACGTATTAAGTGTGATGAAAAAAATTCAAATTTAACTTTGTTTATAAATGTATTTATATTTATATATGATTAATAATTTTGTGTTTAAATGTTATTAATGAAATGGTAATCATAATTATTAACATTAGATGTTTCCAATATTGTGTAAATCATGATAAATGCTAATTATACGCTAAAAATAGTAATGTGACAAATCAAAGAATTAAGCATTTATTTTGTGTTTAAATGTTTTTAATTTTAAAAATCGATTTTTTTTTTTAAATTTTGATTTTGAATGTTTAAAAGTAAATTTATAAATGTATTTATATTTGATTAATAATTTTGTGTTTAAAGGTTATTAATGATATGGTAATTATAATTATTAACATTAGATGTTTCCAATATTGTATAAATCATGATAAATATCAAAATGCAAGAATTGTTAACACTAAAGAGCAAAATCATGTACCTTCTGTTGATATTTTGGATCTCCAATCCTTTGTGCCCGTGCAACAATAAACTCCAATTGGTCTATGCAAGAATCTGCGAGAGTACTATTACCCTGAGCAAACAACCTCCACCGTTGCTCACTGGTGCAACACAATCGTTATACACCTGCAACCGCCATAAAAAAGTATTAAAAAAACAAATCAGAATTTTAAAAATGTATTAAAATTAGTGCAATAACTTTACAAACCAATTCCACCATCAATTCCATTCAACAACTTTCCAAACCAAGATTCATAATTATAGCAATTATAGTTAATACATTTGACTATGCAGTTAATACATTTGACTATGACTATATGGAAAGTGTACAACTAATTGTGCTATTAACTTTCCTATAATACAATCAATCAATCTCTTACCAAAAAACTCGACCCTTCCTTTTAACATCCAAGACTTTTCAAACCACCATTTATAACAATTAATGCTTATAATTATCCTTCCAAACTTTAAGCCATCAACTTAGGAAACAAATAAAATGCTAATAAATGAGACCCGAATCAACAAACAGGACCCGGACCCGAAACATAATTACACGAACCATTTTATTATATTATATAAGAGCTTACTTGATCGATTTGATCTCCAATTTACGCAGCCATGTACTGTCGATCAAAACAAAGCCTTCAACATAATTACACGAACCATTGGATGATATGAGTCGTTAGGTTAACCCATTTGAGCTTTTTAAAATCTAAAAGATCACTTCCAAGATATAGTAGAGCAAAAGGTCACAAAATTGCTCTGTTTGTATAATGTAATTGTGATACATGATATAATTAATAAAAAAAAGGGATCAAATCATTCAACTTGGGTTCCAGAAGAAAAAAAAAGAACTTACTACATATAACGAACAAAGTCGGAGAGCTGAGTCAACAATGGTCGAGAAATGTTTTCGCTGCACAAAATTGAAAAGTATGGAGTTAGTATTTTGTATTGTGGACTTGTGGTAAGTGAGTGTTAAACAATCATTTAACCAAATATTACGGATTCACATTAATATAATATAATTTCTCAAATCATCCAACTAATTGAATAGTTTGAAATGGGAATTAATATGTATGTTCATACTCATTATTGGGATGTTCAGTGGCGATGATAGGCAGTTCAAGTTGATAGTGGGTAGGGCTGTGTGCTGGTCATCGCCTCAACGCGTCCCTTTCTCTCTGCTCCATATAAGCATAGCTAATGAGCGATACTGACAGGTGATTGTGAACCTAAAAAAAATCACAAAGTAGAAATCAGACGAACAAACTAACACGCATACCTTCAGAAAACGGCGGCAATAGGCCGAAGCTCCTAATGAAGACGGCTTAAAAAACGGAGCTGCCGCTGACGTCAACGATAATGCGTGTAAACGGCAGTAGCGAGGTGTAATACAAGGATGAAGATGTTGTGTAAAGATGCCGGAGAACCTCCGTTAGCTACCCTGTCTCTCTTCTGCTCTGGAATCTCATGCCACTCTCTTTGTCTCCGATTTTGATGATCATTATTGATTGAATTATTGCGTTGTGTGTCTGTATAATCACAGTGTGGGGTTGTATTCTGAGCTTCAACAAATAATCACGGTCTCTGTGGCACCTTTCGCACCCTCTTGCATTATCATCTGGTGTCCAAAATACATGTAAATTGTTTTAGCATGACTGTAAATGGGAACAAAACAAAAAAGATAAGCTAAAACCAATTTAATCAGAAAATGATCACCAATCCTAAAAAAACATTCAACAAAAGTCTCCAATTTTAATAGCAACACATAATGTATAATTAGTCCAACTACATATGTCAATCAATTTGATCCAAACAACATGCAGATCATAGACATCCATCTGTCCTTCCTCAACCTTTATAAAAACAAAATCCCAAACCTAGCAAAACATCAACATCCATCCAGAACGAAAACCTATTTCATACCAACAAACATAACATTAATAATGCTGCGTCGCCGCACTTTACCATCATTTGTGCATACGATGCACCATAAGTTATTTAGAACAATAGCAATAGTGTAAAGCTAGGTAATATTCAGTTCCATCAAGCATATTAATATTAGACGTTCATTTATACATAACAAAGGAACAACATAAAGACACAAACCAATACCCTAAATCCAACTACACAAAATCATAACATCCAGAACGAAAACAAACCTCATGGTCTTCGTCTTTCTCCTGCTCGACACCAACAGAATTGACAGGGGTACCGTTGTCTTCCTCATCGGAATCGATGGTCCGAGCAACGGATTTAAATTTTTCCTTGCCTTGTTCCTCCTGTTCCTCCTCTGAAGAATTAGAGAAAGATTTCTAAACAGTCTAAAAGCGGAGAGGCAAACAACTTCACCACCATCGCCTCAAGATCTACACAAAAACCACCGCAACCGACTCCTACAGCATCACTGTCACTAACAACATCCAAAATGCTATCAAATCGGAAAGACCGAAACAGAGAGAGAATAATCGGTAGGATGTGAGGGTTTGAGGTGCACAGAGAAAGAATCCTTACCAATGATCGGAGAAAGAGGGCTTGGTTTGATGAAGAAGAAATCACGGCAATCTTCTTCTTCTTCTTCAGATGAGAGAGAGCGACTGAGAGAGAATAAGGAGAAGGAAGAGAGCGATTGTTTTGGTTTAGGGTATTGATTGGGTAGGTTAATGATATTAGGAAAGTATTAATTGACCAATTTTGACCATATTTATGTATTATACTCTAATTTTTATTTTTTAAAAATGAAAAATTTTATAAATTCTCACAATGAGACACTTGGCATTAGTTGATTGGTTATATAATTGGAGGATGAATGTGGGAGTGCCAAGTGTCCTCATGGACTTTAGTTTATTAGATGTATAGATATATATAGATACATCTAATATTTTAAAGCATTCTTATACACTTGTCAATCTCTCACACCCCTAGCAATCCTCTCTCCTCCTCTCATTAAGCCACATGGCATGATGTGAGATTTTATAAACTTTTCCTTTTTTTTAAATCAAAAATCAGAAAAATATATAAGCAAATAAAACACAAGGTTCATAACATAACCCCCAAATCTCCATCTTGCTCCCATCGAAACCTCTAACCCTAGCAGGCGATTTGAATGCGATTCAACCAAATCAAGCATTGTTTTAATCTCTTCTTCAAGGTTTAATCTCTCCCATTCTATATTAATCGATCGTTCTTCATTTGTATTTTTTTTCGTTTTTTTTTCTTCATTTGCTTGTCGATTGATGTCTATTCTATCTCTTTTGACTTATTTTGATTATTTGTCTTTTAATGCTTGTGTTTGCGTGTATTATTGTTCAGTTTTACTAATTCTTTTGATTTTTGATTGATGTTTTGGGGTTTGTGTTTTAGGGTTCGATTGATGTTTTAGGGTTTGATTTATTTAGTTTCATGTTTTAGGGTTTGATTGTTGATGTATTGTGTTGGAGATTATTTGATGTTTTATGGTTTGATTGTTCAAGTGTTTATGTTTTAGGGTTCAATGTTTTCAATCTGTTTTTGACTGATTTGAATCCTTTATGTTTTTTAATCTGTTTTTATGTTAATTAATCTTAACTGGTTATACTTGTTCATGATATTTATGTTGGCTCGATGATGTTTGTCTTCGGGTGAGGTTGAATGTTCATATGTTCTTCGAGGTGTTCTTGAGGATCATAATATTAGATGAAAGGTAAAAGAATGTTGGATATTTTTTAGTGATTAATCCGCTTAGGAAAGCTATTCGGGTCCGGGTCCTGTTTGTTGATTCGGGTCTCATTTATTAGCATTTTATTTGTTTCCTAAGTTGATGGCTTAAAGTTTGGAAGGATAATTATAAGAATTAATTGTTATAAATGGTGGTTTGAAGAGTCTTGGCTGTTAAAAGGAAGGGTCGAGTTTTTTTGGTAAGAGATTGATTGATTGTATTATAGGAAAGTTAATAGCACAATTAGTTGTACACTTTCCATATAGTAATAGTCAAATGTATTAACTGCATAGTCAAATGTATTAACTATAATTGCTATAATTATGAATCTTGGTTTGGAAAGTTGTTGAATGGAATTGATGGTGGAATTGGTTTGTAAAGTTATTGCACTAATTTTAATACATTTTTAAAATTCTGATTTGTTTTTTAATACTTTTTTATGGCGGTTGCAGGTGTATAACGATTGTGTTGCACCAGTGAGCAACGGTGGAGACTGTCTGGTGGTGATCGATCATGGTCGTACTCACGACAACTGGGTAGTTTATTACAACTTGGAGCAGCTATGGACCTCAAAAGAATCAACTAATGAACAGAGTCAAAGTCAAACTCAGGTAAATATAAGTGTGATAATAATTAGCTTTTATGATATTGTTACATTTTTCTTTAATCATTAACACTAACGAATTTATATGTTCATCAGGACTTAGGTAAAGCTTTCGTGAAGGTATGCCGCAATGAATTTTCCTAATGTTAACAATATAGAGTTTGTATGTGATTGTTATTGCTATTTCAAGCTTTATGATTTATGTTTCTTCTTAATTTATAACAAGTGCGACTTTTGAATATGCAGAAATTTAGATTATACTTGAAGCGATTAAGCGGTATGTGACAGTCAGCAGGTACGGAAACAATCAATTAGTTGTATAATTGTGTATTGAAGCCAAACTCAAGTGAGCGTGTGTTTGTTTGCTGTGGGAGCCCATGAACAGAGGGAGCAATCTGGTAATGTGTTGAAGCGAAAAACATCCCTAAAGCAAGGAGGATCTGTTGGTAAGTAATTCTAGACATTCAAATTAAAGAAATTGTTGTAAAAGTGGGTATTTGTTGGATGTTGTTGCAATCCATAATTCCTTCTTAAATATAAAAACTTGAAGATGCACTGTGAAACTTTCAGACATGCTTTAGTTCATCAAATAAGTAAAATGGTGTTTAAACTGTTTAGTTTTTTTATTTAAAAGTCACAATCATTATTTTTATTAGGTACTGGACTCTTAATCAACAACCTGCGTCCTTTGGTTTCTAATCTATAATTAGTCTTTTAATTTGTTTCTAATAAGTATATTGTGGATCAAATGATCTACAAGTGATATCACTAAATTTTAACAATATCATAGAATTTCATATCTTTTTTGGTTATTGTAGGTGTTATGGTCTTCTTCGGCAATAGATAAAGGAGTGTTTGCTTATTGTCGATTTGTGTCTTGATACAACAATGAGTTGTTTTTCAGTGTTTTTGGAACTACTTATCAAATTATTTATGAGCAAAATATATTTTCAATCAAACATCTTACATCTTTGCATGTTTTATAGATGATATTGACATATATGGCCTAGAGGAGAAACCAAAAGGAAAAAAAATTATGGGAATACTTAACAAACAGAAGCTCACAAGTAATTTTAATGCGCTTAAAGGTTAGTTAAGCTTATCTTAGAATTTATTAACATGTGTTCTTAATATAAATGTGTGTTGTTTTGATAATAAATGTCTGTATTTATAGGTAAACTGAAAGAGATGAATGTCAAAAAGGAGAAAGCGCAAGTGAAACCACTTGGCGAAAGAGATGTTGCGAACGGCTGAAAATGATCGCCAAATCTCATGATCCTCGTGTTTTCTTTATGTTTCTATTTTTAATATTAACCGGAATAGACTTTGGTTGAATGATTTGGATTTGAAAGTGTACGAGTTGATTATTTAGAAAGTTCATATTAGATTTTTCAACCCCCGGACGCTCTCGGGGTAGGTGGCATATGATATTTGAATAACATGTATATTCCTTACTTTTTAATATGAATAAAATATTTCTACTGTATTTTTTTTACGTCTTACCGCTCAAAATAATTGTAACTTGGTGAACCGCGTGTCAACGCGGGCAAAAGTCTAGTAAACCTCATATATTACACGAGTGTATAAATGTGTATTACATGAGTGTATAAATGTAATTTTATATGTTAAATAATGAAAAATTATAATTAAAAAAATCTATATATATTTATATTACAAAGGGATTAATCCTACATGTCATACTCTTATGCAATCTCTTCTTTGAGAGATGCCACATAGGATGTGATGTGGTAATTATAAACCAATTAAAAAAAAAGAAATAAATATGATTTAACCTAATCTATTATAATCTTTAACCTAATCTATTAAATACCTAATCTACTAAATCTAAATATTAAACCTTTATTATTTTATCTCTCGTGTTTCCTCCCATAACTTTTAAATGTTAGTATCTTTTATATACGAGATTTTATAAAGAAAAAAATTACACCAAATTAACGAGCGTTTTATTATCTTTCCAACGAGTACCATAGTGCTGTATAAAAATCGGAGAAAAAAATGACTATTTTTTGTAACCCGACAGGTATTGTGTCGGGTTTGGGATTAGTTTAAAAAAAATTGTGGGTTTGGGTCGGGTCTGGTGATACCCGACCCGATTACCCGAAACAACATACCCAAATACCCAAACTACATACCCGATCATATACCCATGAATTTTTTAACGCATCACATAACCCTTAGACTAATGCGTTCGATATTTCAATAATTAACTTTTTTTTTTCTTATTTCATGTTAGTTCTTTTTAGAATGATCGATTACAAACTTCCGAATTCATTTGTAATGGCACTAGATTTATACCCCGTCGCAGAGATTCGTTTTTTTTATATTTGAATACTAGTTTTTATCCCGGGAGCGTCCCGGGTTGAAATATCTAATATGACATAATAAAATATCTAATATGACAACATAATTAATGACTTGCCAATATATGATTAATGATTATTATTATTATTTATTTTAAACAAATCTCTGTCATAAGTTATCATATTCTAATATAAAAAAAACGAATCTCTGCGTCGGGGTATAAATCTAGTGCCATTACAAAATATTATATAATGTCAAGTGAATTCGGAAGTTTGTAATCGATCATTCTAAAAAGAACTAACATGAAATAAGGAAAAAAAGTTATTTATTGAAATATCGAACACATTAGTCTAAGGGTTATGTGATGCGTTAAAAATCATGGGTATATAATCGGGTATATAGTTCGGGTATTTGGGTATGTGGTTTCGGGTAATTGGGTCGGGTATCACCTAATCCCAGGCCCGACCCAAACCCACAATTTTTTTTAAACTAATCCCAAACCTAACACAATACCTGTCGGGTTACAAAAAATAGTCGTTTTTTTCTCCGTTTTTTATATAACACTATGGTACTTGTTGGAAAGATAATAAAACGCTCGTTAATTTGGTGTAATTTTTTTCTTTAAAAAATCTGGTATATAAAAGATATTAACGTTTGAAAGTTAGTGGAGGAGGCATGAGAGAGAAAATAATAAAGGTTTAATATTGTAGATTAGGTATTTAATAGATTAGGATAAACCATATTTAAACCATATTTATTCCTTTTTTTTAATTGGTCTAAAGTTGCCACATCACATCCTATATGGCATCTCTCAAGGAGAGATTGCATAATATTATGACATGTAGGATTATTAGCTTTGCAATATATATATATATATATATATAGATGATAACTTATGGCAGAGATTTGTTTAAAATAATAATAATAATAATAATAATAATAATATATTTTATTATGTTATATTAGATATTTCAACCCGAGACGCTCCCGGGATAAATTGTCTAGTAAACCTCATATATTACACGAGTGTATAAATGTGTATTACATGAGTGTATAAATGTAATTTTATATGTTAAATAATGAAAAATTATAATTAAAAAAATATCATAATATAGACGGAATAAACTCGTTTCTACATGAGCTAAATAAATGTAATGTAATTGGGTAAAACGAGCAGTCGTCAACATATGTCTTTAAAAATAAACTTTGATGTGTTGTTTACTAATTAAAACGTTTTACTTTGTTTTTTATTTATTGTTAGGTTAAAAACTCGTGTATTATACGAGGTTGAATTATAAAAATTAAATTGTTACTAATAAACAAAAAATACAATAAATAGTTGAGAACAAAAATTAAATAAGTAAAAGAGAAATAGAAAAATTATGATTTAATATTTTTATTTAAAAAGAGAGAAAAGAAAAAATAAAGGTGATCACGAATGATTTATTATATAACTAGTTCACTGTTCATCCCCCGAGAGATTCTCGGGATAAACAAATATAATATAAAGTGAAAAAAATATGTGCATCATAAAAGAAATATGTTGTTTTTTGAGAAAAGAAAAATGTAAAGGATCAACACTCGATACTCCCTACTTCTAAATCTATGTGCGCACCTCTTGCTCGAGTTAACTATTTGTATAACTTTGTCACTTCCTCAAGACACTCGAAAGCTGCGGTGTGAACCTGAAAAAAACAACCACATTGGTATCAAATGATGTGTCACGATGATGATGATGATGATGATAGGCGATTGTGATGTGTAAAGTGAGCATATGTGAAAAAATGACATACATGTTCAATCTTTATTATTTGGGTGATACCGAATAAAACAATCAATAGGTAAGCGGTGAAGATTCATTTTGAAGATGAACTAACTGCTATCGACTAAAAAGATTGTATGATAATAACTTTTCATGTCTCCCGATTATTTTCTCTACTCATACATAATTTAAGTATTTATTTCAATAATCACCATATGTTAGTAGATTTCAAAGTACATAACTACGTATATTAAAAACGATCTAAGAGGCGTGCACGGTAGGGTTATTAATTATCACTTATCACTTATCAGCTAGTGATTTACCCGGTGTCTAAGAATCACAAGCTACATCTAATCGGCTTGGCAACCTTTGTAATCAATGTTTCTAGCAATCATAAGATATCAATTATATTCTTGAGCAATCGGTAAGGTACTTAATTATCTCTGAAAATTTGCAGGATTTTGGGATATAAGTATGGTATAAAGAAGAACACTTGACAATTAAAGTTCAGAAATAAGTAATGCATAAAGAAAACATAGATGTAAATAGTAACAATATTAAAAGTAAGAGATTGGGGTATCCCAATTTTAAGTATAGTTACAACAATGGATGCAGCCCAGGGTGCATCTTGACAAAGTGCATATTCTAAATTTTGTGGACGTTTAGAGTGTGCCTTTCTAGTGTTGATTCAAAGAAAAAGGGTTCCACATTTTGGATGTCATAGCGCTTGTTTCCGTTGGATTCTTTGTTAACCTCATCATAAAATAGTTAATTTGCTTTATTAGAAAAAAGTTACAAATAAATCCATGTTTGTAGGTAGTTATGATAGTTATCGCACTAAGTTCAGGCAAACTAACTAACTTATGTTTCAGCTGTCTATACTATAGAGTTCCAAAAACGTGGACTGCCCCATGCTCATATCTGTTTGTTTCTTAAAGAAGCCAGTAAGCTACCCACAATTGAACACGTTGATCGTTTTGTTTCGGCTAAAATCCCTGATAAGAATCTTGATCCGGAGTTGTTTAGTCTTGTGAGTGACTTTATGATGCATGGACCATGTGGGCGTGAATATCCGAACTGTCCGTGCATGCTTGACGGTAAGTGCTCCAAGAAATTTCCAAAGAAGTTTTCTCCTGCTTCAACTTTAGATTCAAATGGATATCCGGTTTATAGAAGAAGAGAGTCAGGGATATTTGTTGAAAAAGGAACTGCTACGTTAGACAATAGACATGTGGTCCCTTATAATGCAAAACTTTTAAGGCGTTACCAAGCTCATATCAATGTTGAATGGTGTAACCAGGCCGCTTCAATTAAGTATTTATTTAAATACATTAATAAAGGACCTGATATGGCTAAAGTTGCTTTTGTAGAAGATAATGGAGAAGGTGAAGAAGTGATGCAAAGAGATGAAATCAAAAAACATTTTGATTGTAGGTTCCTTTCAGCATGTGAAGCTTCGTGGAGAATATTTAAAAATGAAGTGCATTATAGATACCCTCCAGTTATAAGGCTTCCATTTCATCTGCCCGGTGAGCAAAGTGTTGTATATGGTCCAAAAGAAAATATTCAAAATGTGCTCGACAAACCAACGGTGGCTGCCACAATGTTTCTAAAATGGATGGAACTGAACCGAAACGAAGCTGTGGCACGTGAACTAAGTTACATTGAAATCCCAAGTAAATTTGTCTGGAAAGAGGAAGAAAAAAAATGGGACTTTCGAAAGATGGGTAAGGCAATTGGTCGTGTTCACATGGTTAATCCATCTATGGGCGAGGCGTATTTTTTGAGAGTGCTTCTAAATAAAGTAAAAGGCCCTAGATCATTTGAGGAGATAAGAACGGTCAATGGAGAAATCTTACCAACATTTCGTGATGCATGTTATGCTCTTGGCCTCTTAGACGATGACAAAGAATATGTAGAAGCTATTGAAGAGGCTCATTATACCGGTTCTGGATATTGTCTTCGTAATTTGTTTGCGATGATGTTGCTTTCTAATACCTTATCTAGACCTGAGCATGTTTGGGAAAAATCATGGAAGTATCTGTCAGATGGTATTATGCGTAGACACGAAGACGTATTCCAAATTGAAGGTAACAAATTTTAATTTCGAAATTTAATGAAATTATTTTTTTAATGTCCCTTTTATTTTAAATTGAATGGTCCAAACTTTTTCGTTTTTAGGTTTGTCTCTTCCTGATGAACAAATAAAGAACCTTACGTTGCTTGAAATTGAGAAACAATTGCTTCGGAATAACTCAAGCCTGCGTAGGTTTCCTTCTATGCCTTATCCTGATAATGATTCCATATCATCTGCAAATAACCGTTTGATTCTTGATGAGCTGAATTATCAAGTAAGTACGTTGGCTGAGGAATTTCATACCTATTCACGTTCTTTAACTGATGAGCAACGTTCAATTTTTAATCAAATCATACATGCGGTTGATGGTAACAAAGGTGGGCTATTCTTTGTTTATGGTTTTGGAGGAACTGGTAAAACCTTTTTATGGAAAACGTTGTCTGCTGCCATAAGATCTAAAGGACAAATTGTTTTGAACGTTGCATCCAGTGGTATTGCTTCTCTGCTGTTATCTGGTGGAAGGACAGCGCATTCTAGGTTTCGTATACCTTTGAATGTTACTGAACAATCATTGTGCGGTATAAAGCCCAATAGTGATATTGCTGATTTATTGAAGCAAACTAAGTTAATTATTTGGGATGAAGCTCCAATGATTCACAAGCATGCTTTTGAGGCACTTGATCGTACAATGAAAGACGTCCTGCAGTCAAATTCTTCACCTAATTCTGATTTGCCTTTTGGTGGTAAGGTTATGGTTTTTGGTGGTGATTTTAGACAGATCCTTCCGGTTGTTCCAAACGGTAGTAGAAGAGATATTTTAAATGCATCAATAACTTCTTCTCCTATTTGGAATAGTTGCAAAGTCCTCACTTTAACAAAAAACATGAGGTTAACTTTAGGTAACAACACGTCTGAATCCGATGAAACAAAGGCATTTGCAAACTGGCTTCTTGAATTAGGTGAGGGTAAAGTTGGTGAGTCAATTCATGATGATGAGTTTGATGTGGAAATTCCAGATGATCTTCTTATTAAGGGTACATCAGATCCGATTTCTAGATTAATTGACTTCGTCTACCCTTCACTTATCCAACTTTACAAAGATAAGGATTACTTTGGGGAACGAGCAATACTTGCACCTACAAATGAAGTCGTACATGATATAAATGAAAGGCTTCTTGCATTGTTTCCTGGAGATGAAGTCGAGTATCTGAGCTCTGATAGTATATGTCAGATTGAGAATGGTAATAACCGTTCACAGGAAGACTTATACTCTCCTGATGTCCTTAATGGTTTAAAAATTTATGGGTTACCTAACCATCGTTTAGCACTTAAAGTCGGTGTACCCGTCATGTTGTTGCGAAACATAGATCAACAAAATGGTTTGTGCAATGGAACGAGGTTACGAATCACCAGACTTGCAAAGCGTGTTATTGAAGCCGAGATCATATCAGGTGGAAACATTGGTACCAAAACTCTTATTCCAAGAATAAATTTGATACCATCTGATATCAAGATTCCAGTAAAGTTCCAAAGGCGTCAATTCCCAATAAGCGTATGTTTTGCAATGACCATCAATAAAAGCCAAGGACAGTCTTTATCAAAGGTTGGATTGTATTTAAGAAACCCTGTATTCTCACACGGCCAGCTTTATGTCGCATTATCAAGAGTTAAAAGCAGGGCAGGCGTGAAGTTACTTATACTGGATGCTGATGGGAAAGTGATGACTAAAACATAAAATGTTGTTTATAAGGAAATTTTTAGCGATATTTGAATAACTGTGTATTCGTTGCTTTTAAATTTTAATAA
The DNA here is from genome assembly GCA_030844895.1 of Ambrosia x helenae. Taxonomy (NCBI): domain Eukaryota; kingdom Viridiplantae; phylum Streptophyta; class Magnoliopsida; order Asterales; family Asteraceae; genus Ambrosia; species Ambrosia x helenae. The sequence goes on from JAUTDX010007255.1 coordinate 534,304, forward strand.
AATGTTTCTACTTTACTTTTTCTTATACGTTATACTACTCCAAATAATCGTACGTTGGTAAACTGCGTGTAACGCGGGCAATTATCTAGTGTTGATTCAAAGAAAAAGGGTTCCACATTTTGGATGTCATAGCGCTTGTTTCCGTTGGATTCTTTGTTAACCTCATCATAAAATAGTTAATTTGCTTTATTAGAAAAAAGTTACAAATAAATCCATGTTTGTAGGTAGTTATGATAGTTATCGCACTAAGTTCAGGCAAACTAACTAACTTAGCTATAGACTTAATGAAATAGAAAACGTAAGGTGGTTAGGTGTGGTGACAGAATCCGAGCCGTCCTCCCTGTTCTCTGATTGGTTAAAAGCTTTGAAGAAGAAAAAAGAATTAAAAAAAAAACAAAACAGTCCGTCCTCCCCGTTCTCCCCAAGACGTTTGGGACGAGGACAGCCCAGGGGACGGTCCCCATACTCATACCGCATAGCCTAATATTTATTTCCGTAACAAATTATTTAATTTTTTTTGGACGTGCGATAATTTATCCACTCTTTTAGTTACCACCTATCGATCCACGTATGAGTAAATCATCTATGACTTGTTTATATCTTGTCAAAAGAGAAAACGATATATTGGTTTGTTCTTTTATCTTTAGTCTTTATCTCTTTTGTCCTCCTTAACCACTAAAGAACAAAAATTGTCCCTGAGAGGTTGAAACACATAACTAGAATATCCTCACATCTAAAGCATGAATTTGCTTAATGGTTAAACAAAAATTTAGAGGGTACCAAGATTTTTATCAATCCTGCACTAACATATCATTTCATTGATTTACTATACTGAATTACTGAAACACAAATTTAGAGACAATACTACTCTGAAATATATATTTGTTTCCTTTTCTTGTTTTTAAATAAAAAATAAACATTTTATTCAAATAAATTAAACTTACATTTATTAAAACTAAAATGCGAACATTATAAATTAAAAATAAAATATACTAAAATAATAGATTAGGAAAAACTATTCTGAAGCCGACTCGAACCGGAGATGGGGAAGATCTAGAGTTGCTAGATGTTTCACAAGATCATTTCAAAGTCGAAAATGCGTATCTGGGTCTTTCAACTCCATAAGAGCATCAGGGTTGACATTATAGTCGTTGGCAAAACAACCAACACTCATTTTCATCCGTTACCAATCACCTTGAAACGGTACCCGAACTCACTACCCCTGCCACCTGCGACGGTGTTGCAGTGAGGGTAGTGGGGTACCCGTGCCAAAATTGGGTGGCATCCCGACCCCTCTAAAAAGCACATGTCCAGACTATGTTGTCTGAACCGGGTTCACGCTGGTACGGTGGGAACTACGACGTTCGCCCGGAGACCATACTGCCTCCACACGAGTTTCCTCGTTTAACAACATGATGAAAACCGAGTCAGCTCAGATTTAAACTTGCATCAACTAGTGGACCACAAGCTCTCATCTTCTTTGCCTTGTGTACTCAGAATTCGAACCTGTAACTAGGTCCTCCCTACATCGCATGACCAACTGGGTTATGCCAATAGGTCTTAAGTAGGCCAACCTCGTATTTCCGGTATTTTCTGGTATTAGTTTAAGAGTAAAATAATATTTGCCATTAAAAAAACAAATGATTTTTTTTTTTTTTTTTTTATGAAGTATAAAATTAATATATTATTTTAATTTATTCTTGGATGATTACCCATCATAAAGGTTTTGATTGTAACTGGAAACCCAAATCCAGACGCAATGGAATGGAATTATGTGTAGATTGATCAATCATCAATTACAATCACAATCCCAATCCCAATCCCAATCCCAATCCCCGTATATATCTTCGTCTCCAATAATATGGCCGACCCATCTCTGTATCATCATCTTCTTTACAATCCCAATTCATGCAATCATTCATAATATTTCATAATAACCCTGTTTCTTGATTTGCGTCATCAATCATAAAACCCCGTATATGTATGTATTCTAATGTTTTTGTTTACGTAATTCTTTGACATTTGTCTTTTGTATTGCGTTTAACATTGGTTTTTTTTTTTTTGTTTTTTTTTTTATTATTATTAAAAGTTAAAGGCAAAAGTGAAGGATTATTAATCATGTTGGGGTTGGATTATACTTCCATTGGATTGAATATAATGGATGATTATTCTAGTTTAAGTAGCGAAAGAAGATGGTTGATATCGGCTTTTGGTGGGATCATCATGTGCAAACTTGTAAGTTTGTGTTGCTCATTTTGCATTTATGAACTTGATTTGTGTTTCTATAATGTTAAATAGGGATAGATTACTTCATAGCTCATACATGCATTAGTTGTTGATTAATATTATAAAAAAACGCGCTAACAATTTACGTACCCATTAAAATCTCACTCGTAGCAGAGCTATTGGTGGGTCCCAGAGGGTGGCCTAGGCTCCAAAAAAAGTTTTTTTTTTTTTTTTTTTTTTTTTTTTTTTTTTTTTTTTTTTTTTTTTTTTAACGCTTATAGTATGTTAATCCGGATAACGTAAAATGTGGCATCATGATCGGTATTTGCCAAACAATCAAAGATGGTTTATGTGTTATAGTTTTCTAGTTACGACTTACAATAGGCATTAGATGCGCGTCTAAACGCCCCCTAAGATATCAGCACATCCAAACACTCCTTAACTTTCCTGATATCTTACATTTGTTCTTTGAAGTCTTATGAATTTACAGGATTAGTTACACCCTTTATCTTTAAAGGTTTTAGCAAACTAAATAAGGCACAAAAGCTTGAATGGAAGAACAGGTTAGGTTATTTACCTTTTTATCCCTACTTGTCATTATCTTGTAATCAAATGTTACATTTTTATTAAGTTGCTTTAGCTTATGTGTGAAATTAACTATGTTTTCAGGGGATTTTCCACCTTCCATGCACTCTTTGTGGCTGCTGCTTCTCTTTACTTTGTGCTGATTTCAGATTTATTTGATGAAAATGCCAATGAAGAGTTGATTGTGTTTAGAAAGTCAACCTTATCAGAGACTATACTCGGGGTATTTATCGCGTTTCTAGCAGTTAATATAAGCTATGAGATTGAATTGTTGCCATTTAAGTTTTTGTGCGTCTCATTTACTTGATGCGATGGATGCACAAAAAGTGGCGTGCCAAGAGTCGAGTAAAATAGTAGGGGTGTTCAAAACCGCCCAACCTGAAGCAAGACGGTTAGTTTGGCTGGTGTGAAATGTGTATCGTTTGGTTGTGACAATATTACGCTTCAAAAATATATACGTTAAAAAAAATGGTTCAAAATCAACCTAACCAACTCGGCTAGTTTGGTTTGTCGTTTCCCAAAAGTATAGCTAGCGGCTATGCCGAGAGCTATCGTTAAAACTGGCTGAATCGGACCACCTCTACAGAATTCATTCTTTGTGACTGTTTTCTAAAAGTCTCCATTGTATGTCTGCAGATGTCTTCAGGTTATTTTTTGTCTGACCTGGCGATGATTATCTGGACTTATCCAAGTTTAGGTGGTCTTGAATATGTAAGAAACTTTCTTTTGTAGCATAATTAGATAATTTACATTTATCTCAATGATGAGTTTTCGTCTGTACTGTACATATGATTGTTTTGATCCTAAAGTTTCTATGTTAGAATTACAATCACTTTTAGCCAAACAATCAAAACTGATATTTAAAGTACCTATAATGACCCCCCCCCCCCCCCCCCCCCCCAAATAGAGGCACAAACTACTGATTTGGGATTGTTCAACGGTCAGTTTGCGCCAACAGGCAAATACTTTTGCTCTTTCTTTCCTGAATTTTACAAATAGTTTGTGTGAAGCGTGATTGAAAAACTATATACTACAATCATTATATAATTTTTGAAATAAATTGAGTTAGGAGGTTTTATACATTTTCAATGCTCTTTGTCTGACTTCGATCCATTCTAGTTCATATCCGAATTTAATCATTTGACTTGTTATTGACAACCTATAACATGAACTTTACGGGTATCGGGGTCACAAATTCAAGTACAAAGGGCTCTTATAGCTCTTTGACCCAAAAAGTCAACTCTTTGACCCAAAAGATCAACTATTTGACCCAAAAAGGTCAACTCTTTGGCCAAAAATTTCAACTATTTGACCCAAAAAGGTCAACTCTTTGGCAAAAAATGTCAACTATTTGACCAGCTTGTGTTTATCTCTCTTAGGTATTACACCATGGACTCTCAATGTTTGCGATCATGCAATCCATTTTAACGGGTGAAATCGAATACTACATCTTCATGGTTCTTTTCACCGAAATTACAACACCTTTTGTGAACTTAAGATGGTAACCAAAATGCTTGAAATTCTTATATATATTTGGCTATTTGCATTCTTAGGCTGCAAATCCATTAAACACATGGCTGCAGGTATTTTGATGTTGCTGGTTTAAAGTCTTCAAAGCGTTATCTGTGGAACGGTGTTGCAATGTTCTTAGGGTGGCTGGTACGCGTTATATACATTATACAACAAAATATTCATAATTTTTATAGTTGTCACGAAAGCTTCTGATTTGTTCAGGTTGCAAGAATTGTGTTGTTTGGCTTCTTTTTTTATCACATGTATAACCACATTGATCAGGTAAATTATGTACCTATGTTAGGACTGTTTGGATGTGTGTTTTTAATATTATTGTTGCAAGTTGCAACTTCAAGGTGCATTTATCCCTGCTTTTTCGGGTCATGTTTATTTTGACCGGTTTAACAGTTTTTTTTTTTTTTTTTTTTTTTTTTTTTCCAGGTGAGACAAGTTCATATGGTCACCTTTTACGGGTTGCAAATAGTACCACCTGTGTTGGCGATCATGAATTTGTTGTGGTTCTTTAAAATCGCGAAAGGGATGATAAGAACACTCAGGAAAAAGACTCACAACAGCTGATTCCTACTTTGTGTTCTAACTCAGTACAGAAGGAAAGGGTAATTATGTAATTATTATTACATCATTTGTAATTCAAATTGTCTATAGTTTTATTCTCATCTTTAAGCCATCTTTTTATTATGGCTCACATTGCTATACATATATCCACTTTGTTTATAAAAATTGGAAATTTTGTGATCAAGTTCATTTCATTATAAGTAACAATTTCTTTTTGAATATATATAAGTAAATATTGTATTTTTTGATTTTTTTAAATAACGTAAATTTCCATAATATTATATATATTATTAAATTAAATTATACTCATTACTAAGTAGTTTCACCAACTCCTTGATGTTACACTAGCCAAATAAGTCCCTAAAGAAGAAATATTATAATGATACATGTACTTAAAAGATATACTTAAAAAAGACATTCAATTCATTCAATACTTGATGTGTGACATCCATTTTCTATGATGGGTCATGACCTTAATTTTGTCATAAATCTTTTAACTTTTTATTAAGTTGTTTTTTAGGCTTACTAATTAAACATACCAATCATTTTTCTAGATATATAATAACCTGAGATTAAACGTCACCAGAAACATACACATACTACATGCTGCTATACCCTTACGCCACGTTTTTGAATAATCATCCGTCATGTGTTAGCCGAGTGCCCAAGTTGATTCCAAAGAATTGAGAAAAAAATAAAAAAAAATTCCGGCAAACTACACCCTCCTAAAATCTACATCAGTTGTCTCCAATGAGACTTGAACCGTCAACACTTGGGAGAGGGGCACCAATTCGACACATTTGAGAAATGGCGAGCAAATAACCTCTTCACACAATTTATCTTTCTTTATAACATATATCCAGTATAGATTTTAGTATACAAACACAATACATTAGTTATTGTTCAAAGATACTTCTTGTTGCTGTGCCAAGATGGTGATCACAGTTCTGATGTAAATTAGAAGGAAAATTTTCTGTATTCGGCCGCCTCATGCGCCCTTTCATCCATGCTTCTATCTTTCCTTTCCTTGTCCAGGTCAAGTTTCTTCTTTAGTTCCTTCTCCTTCTCATCAATCTACAAATGTATATCACACGCTCTAATCAGAACGCACTTTTCTTCAAGAACATTATGCGCAAAGATTATATATATTTGTAGAAAATGTGCGTAGGAACTTACAGCATCATAAATCTCATCATTGTTCACAAAATCGCCATCTTTTCGAGGGAGAATATGGATGTGAACATGAGGAACTGATTGTCCTGCCTGTGGACCGTCCTGTAACAAGATGGTCATAGATTATAAAGCACATAAGATATTGTGTGCACAAATATACTTGTAGGGAGCTTACTTGGATGGTAAATGTAAGTGAAGAAGCCTTGTGGTAGTTCTCAAGCTGTTTCCCAATTTTGTGGGCTGAAATCCACAAGTCGGTAGCCTCTTCAGTCGTGAGGTCAACAAAACGTTTGACTTCACGCTTTGGGCAGACAAGCACATGTGGTTCATTGTCAAGTCAACCAAAGAGATAAAATTATCGAAAAGAAAACAAATAGTGTGATGAACTAGAGTTGAGCCGATCAGCAAATAGTAGATAATGAGTGTGTTAAATATGCTTAAAGAAACTGTATAGTTACAATGATAAACAAAATTTGAATTGAATCAATTTAAGAGATTTTATGCATTGCTGTGAATAACTCAAATTGACCCGTTTATCATAACTAAGCTTAAACATTTGCCACATATATATGAAGATCATTTACTTACAACGTAGTGGTCAAAAGCAAAGAAGGCGCACCAAGGCACAGATGCGATGGGCGGATGCCAGTGGCGAATACAGAATTTTCTTATAGGGTGGGCACAAAACACATCGGCTAAAAATAGGTTAGAGTAAAAAATATGAAAAGGTAACATAGTTCAATAAATATTTAAATATAATATAAAAATACTATAAATATATAAGAGAGTAAAATATATGCACCTTTTTTCCCAATATTTTTACGACCAGATCAGGCATCAAATCGCTCTTTTTACTTGTATCATGTCGGATTTAAGAACCGAACTATATATATTATAGGAGTATTGGATTTAATTAATCCAAACTATTAGAAATTGACCGCCATCAATCCTAACTATCAAAATGTGTGCGAGCGGTTCCACCTTTTAACATATTTGCACCCAACAGACATGACTGAAAATAAATATGTTCCAATTAGATAATAAAGTATATTATGTTAGTCATAGTCCGCTGGTGATCAATATATTAAAAGTTGAGACCATCAGTTTCTTAGTTGAGACTGATGACGACCAGTTAGGATTATTTAAATCCAATATATCTATTCTTATATTATAATAGTTTAAACTAGACATTTTTCAAACTAAATGAAATAAACTAGTAAAAAGATAAAAAGTAAAGTTCTAAGTAAAAAAAAAAGGATTACCGTAAGTTATTTAATCTTACAAAAAGAGGGACGTCATTGACTAATTTACCACCGTAAGACATATACTAAATTAATATCCTATCAGAGTCTAGTATTTACATATTATGCCATTGTCTTCTTCACAGGTCACAAGGACCTTTTTTCCTACCATGTTAACACTATTTTTCACAGATCTTAGAAGATTCTTCCAATGAACCCTACCACAGGTTTAACAAGGTTATTGTTGATCGTCAGAGTGTACGGTGGGCACATGCCCACCCACCAATACATGTAAATCCGCCACTGGCGGATGCACTTTCAGAAGCGTAACCAAAGAGCAGTACTCCTTTAGTCCTTTAGCTAGGCGCAGGCAAGACGAAATTCAACTTTTATTATTTTTATTTAGTTTTTAACTCTTTGGTTGGCGATGGTGAACATGAGCCTTGCTTATTGTTTCTGAATTGTTATTAGTTATCAACTTTTGGTATTAATTTAATGATTTCAAATGTTACTTCTATACATGATTTATTTTTATTGCATTTTACATTCCTATCATCTGTCAAGTGCCGGAATCATAGTCAAACCCTTACTCGTCCTCTGAAGAAAAATAAGGAAAGAAAGCGCCAAGCGGTCCCTAAAAAGACTGATAAAGCATTTTTTTTGTCTTGGGTGTGCGCTTTTTTTACGCTTGTGACTTTTGATTACCTAGACTTGTATGTATAGAAACTAAAATGTGTCATTCTCCTAAGATTCCAATCAAGTCGATCGACCTTTACTTGAATAACCATAATACAGAATTGCAGATAGAAAACAGAAATATATTCATCTAAGAAAACCTTTGTTTAAGTTATTTAAGCAGTATAATCCACATCTATGCATAAATGGAATGCAAAGCATTATTAGCATGAGACCAGACCATAAGCATAAGCACAGGGACTAAAAAATGCATAAAATATTTCTGATTATAGCATTGCAGTACTACACTACACATGGTGCATGCTGTTCAAGGATATGACCTGCCAAAGAAAAATGAGAATAAAATCATAATCCTAACTTTTTTTAAATTACAAATCAAATTAGCCATCAGGAATTCAAGATGAGATGATGAACGAAAGCTTGAGAGTTGGACATCTGTTGAATTTTCTATTTATCATTTGGTTTGGGGTGGTTTTCATGGTTTCTAGTCAATTTTTTGGAACCTATTTTAATTCTAGGTGATCCGCTAGTTTTCATAGTTTTAATTCTAGGTAATCCGCTAGCGGATGTGAATAGTGTTTATGAAGATTGCAGATGTGGTAAATTAAGGGAAAATCACCAAACTAGACATTAGCCCACTATATTTGCTAAAATGAACATAGGAGCCGTCTACATGTAGAGGATTCATGCAAATCATTTCACTTAAGAGGTTGACATTTGTAGGAAGAGGCTAAAGTATTGTCGTTCCAAAATATGTGGGTCCCACCATGACAACCAACCAAAATAAGACATGTGTCAATTTTTTTTGGGAGAAAAAGGCTTGTAGCCTCCAAGTTTGGAAACCTATAAGAGAAAGAGGTAGAGGTTAGGGATCAGAGTTGGAGGCTGTGTAGTCGTTTACTTTTTTCTTTTCCATCACAATTTTTAAACAGACATAACTTTTTCATATGATAGTATTTTTCTTTAAAAAAACTTACACCAAATTAAAGAGAATTTTATCCACTTTAATTTGGTGCAATTTTAATATTATTTTATGAAAAAAGTTATGTCTGTTTAAAAATCATAGTCAAAAAGAAGAAAAAAAAGGCTACACAAACTTGGGTAAAAGCTATTTCCCAACTTTATAGGCTGCATAGCCTTTATCTTATAGAAAAACACCACGTCTCTTTTTGGCTATTTGTCATCATGAGACACATATCTTTGAAACGGCTACATTTTAGCCTCTTCCTAAACAAGTAAACATGTCCACTAGTGAATCATTTTGCATGAAGCCCCAACGTGTAGACCCTTAATATGTTCATTTTTGCAAATCAATTGAGTGTAGACGCCTAATATGTTCAATTTTGCAAATCAAGTGAGTCAATGTCTAGTTTGGTGATTTTCCCATAAATTAAACATGTATTGACTTTTCAACTTATCCGCTAATTCAACCAGCAGATCACCTAAATCAAAACAAGTTCACCAAACCACCCGAATAAAATAAAATAGACACTTGTTGGTAGGGTTTACATAAGTAACATCTAAACATTTTCTTAACAAATTAACATCTATATATACATGCAGTAGCAGATACACATATTCCTTCATCAGACACCAAAAAACAAAAACAATACCATAGAACAACAATAAACAACAATCAAGATTACAAAAATAAACAATTACCAGGAAGAACGGGGCGGAGATTGACAAAAGCATACGAAAGATCAGTCGAGTAAAACGATTCCTTTTCATAAATCGTGTAGGGTCCAAATTTATAAGTTTCAGCCTCCATCTACACAAACACACATGTCAATTTTCAAACAACATCATAATATTAATAATTTGAAATAATAAAACAATAACAATGAGATGTTAATTGATGTGAATATATATGTTAGTAGTCACCTAAGTGGATAAAGAAGAAGAAGATGATGTTTGTTAATTGATCTGTGAAAGAATGAAAATAGAGACGTAGAGACTTTGCATTAATTCATGCAATTAAATATGTGTAGTGGCTAGTGGGATTAATGCTTGTAACAAACTCCTGTACGACGTCGTTTCATTTGGGCATAATATGTTATGACAAATGGGTGGGTATAAAGTATAAACCATGAGTCATGACAAACCATGGATACCTACCACATTTTTTTTTATAAATTTGCTTGACCAGATTTAGAGTAGATTACACAAAGTCACAAAGGTTGTAATATATATTCATGTTATTATAAATATAAATTTTGTTAGACCAGATATTGTTGACCATTATTTTGTCACACCCCGCTAAAGCGGAAATAGGGTGTGTAACTTTTTGGATCTCGTGGCAATTAACTTAATTTAATGAAATTTAGATACCTTAGTTCAAAATAGTTTTACAAAATATTGTTCCAAAATGTAAAGAGTAGGATCCACGACTATAACTCTAAATACGTGGAGTGATCAAAGTAGATATTCAAAACGGTATCCATACGTCTCATGATTAATTTTCTTTTATGTCTGATATTGTATTTGTTTCCTAGCTATAAGTGATATCGACCACCATTGGCTCAAAAAATTAAGTATTGTCATTGATGCAACACACAACCAAAATGTCTAAACATAAACCCACCATAGAAAGCACAACTAAAATGTCTAAACATAAACCCAACCTAGAAGGAACAAACAGAAATAAGCGAACACCAACATGTCTAAAGCACAACTAAACCACCCAAATAGTAGAACCATTAAAAACGTTGTAAAAAGAATGTTTTATATAAATTCCTATATCATGGGTTAGAACCTGTAGCCCTCCAACCCATAAAAGTTATAAAATGAATATCCTACATAATCCATGAGGGGCAAAATCGTCATCTAACATTGACGAATGCAGTGGCGGATCAGAAAGTTTTTTGACACGGGAGGGGGGGGGGGGCACAACTTTACTGGGTTAAAAGAAGGCAGGTCAAAACAAATTGGGTCAAAATAGTCGGGTAAAACCGATTTATAATTATTCACTTAATGATAAATGGATAACAAATCTAGTCGGAATAACTAGTGTTAACAAGATAGCAAGTCAAGTCATATTATAAGTAGGTGATAACTAGATTCAACCATATTGAAGTAAATATTTGAATACAATTTTGGAAACCCAAAGACACAAACTGTAGCGGAAGTAACAATTATTAATTGGGGGCAATCATAATAGAAGTTAATTTTTTTGATTCCTAAGTGTATATTGATTACTTTTTTTAATGAATGTTTTACCTACAAGAACAATTGATAAAATCTTTTAACATTACATACTTTAACTGGTGCTAGCATATGGTATGTAATGCTCTCTATTTTATCAAAATATATTTTAAAAATAGCTCTACATAAGGATTAAAAAACTTAAAAAAATAACATAGTAAACTAAACAAAACAAAGAAGGAAAAGTTTTATTGCATCAAAATTATATATGTATTATTGAAGAGTGGGTTTGGTTGAGAGGGGTGGTGTCCTTAATTTGTTTAAACTTTGTTAATAGATATATATATTAATGTTTTGAATAAAAAAACATAAGTTGGTTGGTGGTGGAGTGGTTTGTGGTATGGTTTGGTAGTCCAAGGTCCCAAGTTAGATTCTTTGGGGAGGCATTTTATTTCCACCACCTTTCCTTGGTTGAGAGGGTTGGTGGCCTTTAATTTTTTTTTTAAACTTTGTTAATACATATATATTAATGGTTTCAATTGAAAACACAAGTATGTTGATGATGGAGTGGTTTGTGGTTTGGTTTGGTTGTCCAAGGTCCTAAGTGTTGATGATGGAGTGGTTTGTGGTTTGGTTTGGTTGTCCAAGTTCCTAAGTTCAAGTCTTAAGAGGGGCACTTTATTTTTAATTTTTTTTAAACTTTGTTAAACAATATATATTTATGGTTTCTTTCAAAAAGACAAGATGTGTTGGTGGTGGAGTGGTTTGTGGTTTGGTTTGGTTATCTAAGGTCCCACGTTCAAGTCTTGAGAGGGGCACTTTATTTTTATTTTTTTAAAACTTTGTTAAACAATATATATTTATGGTTTCTTTTAAATAGAAAAGATGTGTTGGTGGTGGAGTAGTTTGTGGTGAGGTTTTCTTGGCCAAGGCACTTTATTTTTATTTTTTTTTAAACTTTATTAAACAATATATATTTATGGTTTCTTTTAAAAAGACAAGATGTGTTGGTGGTGGAGTGGTTTGTGGTTTGGTTTGGTTGTCCAAGGTCCCACGTTCAAGTCTTGAGAGGGGCACTTTATTTTTATTTTTTTAAAACTTTGTTAAACAATATATATTTATGGTTTCTTTTAAATAGAAAAGATGTGTTGGTGGTGGAGTAGTTTGTGGTGAGGTTTTCTTGGCCAAGGCACTTTATTATTATTATTTTTTTTTAACTTTGTTAAACAATATATATTTATGGTTTCTTTTAAAAAGACAAGATGTGTTGGTGGTGGAGTGGTTTGTGGTGAGGTTTTCTTGGCCAAGGTCTTAGGTTTGAACCTTGGTACTTTGTTTATTTTTTTCATTTTAACAAGTTTTTTTGTTTTTAAATATTAAATCAAAGTCAGTGTCAAAAAAATGCATAATTTTTTTTAAATGAGTATAAGTAGGCCGGGGCTGTAACGAAAGAACAAAGTAGTGGTGAAAATTCTGTTTTGCGATGCTATGTTGTACCTAAACAATACGGTGACCGTCAATGCCCGGAAACGCGCAGCGAAACGCGCGCAAGGATCAATCTAGTTTTTTTTTGATCGGCGAACAACTGTGCGGCAACCACCCTTGCGGGGCGCCGTGCCCAAGAATCGACTACTCGACCTCCAGCAGCCCCCGCCTTCTCCCGATGCGCGGAAACCCGAGCCCCACCCGCCCGAAGGCACGACAGTGTTATAGAACTCGGTAAAACCTCGCCGCCCGTCAGATTCGAACCGGCGCCACCCGTATTCGATCTTCACCCTGATACCAAACCATAAATGTTGGAAGTGGGGATTTAACCTTTGATCACATAGGTGAAACAAAAGCCACTCCACCACTTCACCACTATGGATGGATATGATCAATCTAGTTAACTAATCAAAACAAGAAGGAAAAGTTTTATTATATCAAATTAAATGCAATTAAATACCATTAAAGAATTCTACCTCATTGGTTTCACATTAATGAAATAGAATAAAAACACTTTTTAAGTCATCTTCTTTGTTTAAAAACAGGAAAATATATGCACACATACATATGCGGTTTCGGATGGACAGTGGGCACATGCCCACCCTCCTTAAAGAGTGCATCCACCACCGGACGAATGCTACATATAAAAGCCCTAAAAGTAATCAAGTGTTGTAAAGAAGTTTTAAAATAATAACATGTTAAGTAACATGTTATATTTTCAATTTAATACATTAGAATTGTTTTATATAAATTCCTTATGTGTTTTATTGTTTTGTTTGAGATGGCTTGGAGTCATTGGACTAGACTTTGGACTTAGCTTGGAACTTGGGCTTGTAGTTGACAAGAACTGAACTGGGCTTGTAGTTGAGAAGAACTGATGATTGGGCTTGGCTCGTTAAATATGCTCTTAGAATATAGCTGGTTGAAGACTAAAGATAGAACCGAAGGCTGGCTGGCCCATGGTCCAGTAACACAATCTTACCCTAAGTATATAAAGGGGTTATAAGATATTTTCATTCATTCGTTAATAATCATCTTTCAAGAAACCTCTTTTCTCTCTCACTTGTTTGTCTCATCTAGTTAAGTCTAAGGTTTTTGTTGATTCCTCTCGAATCAATCACAGGTTGTAATCCGTCAGTCTTTTAATAGAAGATTATAGTTGTTTAATCTTTTGTGGGTTGAGAGTATGGGTGTTCAAAATCGGATATCCAAAAATTCGGATATCCGAAATCTTCGGATACCTGATTTCACTATCCGAATCCGTATCCGAAATTTTGGATATCCTATCAGACAGTGAATCGAATATCAAAATATCCATTTTTATCATATCCATTTACCTATCCTAAAAAGCTCCCGATATATAACCTAGTAATTAAATATATAAAATGAGATTTATTTTTGAAATTTTATTGTTCTCAATTACGAGACTTTAATTATAATGAATATATATTCGGTGGTTCTTAGATGTTACAAACAATCATCACCGATTATTCCAATTGATATTTCCACTAAATATTTATTCCACAATGAAGTTTTTTGTGATTAATAACATTCAACTTTAAATATTATTTCTTTGTTCGCAGTCCAAAGCGTGACTCTTTGAATCGTACTTTGATAGTCATATTAAATAATCGAAAATCGGACACCTATTTTCTACAGGTTTCAGATGTGGGTTTTAGTTTTGTAGACGTGGGTTTTAGTTTTGTAGATGTGGGTTTCAATATTATCGATCATTTCAAATTGTAATGAACAAAAAAAAACATACTATAGATTGATCTTATGAAGAAAGCTCTCAAATATTAGAACTCTAGGAAGATAGACGGAGGAAAGTGAAAAAAAAACATAAGAAATTAATTAGATTAGGGGATTATATATGGCGGGTAAACAGGTAAATGGAGCATTATAAAAAACCCATAAACAAATAACTTTGACCCGCAAAGTCTGAAGCCATAATCAATGAGAGGATGATTCACAGTATGCCAAGTGATTGCCATGTGTACAAATGGGGGGGGGGATTGAAGGTTAAATAATGGATGAGCCAAGCGACGAGCTGAGCCTTCTCTCGGTTACAAAATGAGTCAAGTCACCTTATATTGCTTCAAATCAAGTTTTTTTAGTTAGATTTGCTCGAGCTTTTTTTCGGGCAAGCTTTTGTAATAGCCCTAGCAGTGTTGAAATAAAGAAAGTATTTTATAATTTAAAAGGATTCAAGGGATTAGCAAGATTGACTCTTCTTCACATCATATCCCATGATTAAAGGCCAAAATATATGGTTTCCATTCACTCAAGAATTACAGCGATTGATTGACAGAGCATTGATAGCTTGTTTACTTTATTTAGATCCATTGTACAATAGTTTAAATAGAGCTATCATTCTCTTGTAATACACTATCGTACAATACAATTTCCATTGAATACACTTTGCCTTTAATTCTCTATTTCACAATATGGTATCAGAGCGTGGTTTTTAACCTGCTCATCATCTACCCACCTCGCAACCAAGTCATAACCGAGTCATCATGGCTGACGAAGGTAACTCGGATAATGACCTCACCATACAACTTGCCAATTTACTAAAAAATTCCCAGCCAAAAAGCCCAAAACTATCCGATAGTTTACAGATCAATTTGAAACTTAATAGCCAAAACTATGCTCTATGGACCCGGATGATTCGGGTCGCCATAGGCGGACGATCAAAAAACTTGCTGAAACATTTAACTTCAAACCCACCGGATCGAAATCATGAAACCTACGAACAGTGGGAACAAGATGACTTAGTCGTTTTTTCATGGCTTATACAGAATATTGAACCGGTGCTTGCGGGTAATCTAACCGAGTTTCCCACAGCAAAGTCGTTGTGGGATGCTTTGGTGGTCACCTATAGTAGCGGTAGAGACAAGTTGCAGACGTTTAATCTTCACGTTAAAGCCAATGACATCAAACAGAATGAAAACTCCCTTGAAGATTTTTGGATTACACTACAAGGAATATGGGGCGAGATTGACTGAATCGATCCGAATCCCATGAAATGTCCAGAAGACATCAAAACCTACTCAAAAATCAGGTCAGAACAAAAACTTTTTCAATTCCTAAATGCTCTAAACCGAAAATATGACCCCATTAAAAGGGAAATACTTCGGTTGGAACCCCTCTCGACCGCGGAGGCAGCCTACGCGGCTGTCCGTAAGGAGGCCGCTCACCAGAATATTTTGGGGGCAACACCTATTGACGCCGGTGACATAGCATCCGGTTTGAGTGCCTCTGAATCAATGGGAGTAGGGCTCGTAACGAAGGGTCACCGTCGATCCGATGAGAAAAAATTCGGACCAACAAACAAAGAAGACAAGTCTCACCTTAAATGTACTCACTGTGGTATGACAAAACATACCAAAGAGCAATGTTTCAGGCTTGTCGGGTATCCCGAGTGGTGGTCGGATGGTCACAAGAAAGGAATAAAAAATACTGGACCGAAGTCGGGTAAAGCTTCTTCGGCGGTGGGCAACGATGAAGCCGCTAACACCTACAATAGTGATCAGAACAATGGATTTGGAGGAGTTGCTATGAGTATGGAACATGATGAAGAAGAACAGGGGGAGTTCTCGATGTCAACAGGTATTGGGTTTGCGAGAGACATCTCAAAAACCCACTCTTATCTTTTATTTAATTACAATCCAACCACTTACGAAGATTCAAGAATTCTTAAAACAACTAATCTTATTGACTTTATAACAAGAAGTTTTATAAATTGCAAAAAACATCCTAAGATTTGTAGGGCTTTTATAGCTCAAAATTATAATAGAAAAAAACAAACGCAATCATGGATATTTGATTGCGGAGCCACCGACACTATGAGTTATGAATTATCGGATTTTGCGACATCAACCACGCCCACAAAATCGTATATACAAGCGGCAAATGGAGAAACAATGAATGTAAAAAGGGGGGGGGGACAATTGAAATTTCCCCAACGCTTAAACTTTCTAATTGTCTCTACGTTCCCTCCCTATCACATAAACTATTGTCAATAAGCCATGTAACAAAAGAGTTAAATTGCTCGGTTCTCATGCATCCTACATTTTGTATTTTACAGGATATCAGGACGGGAGCGATCATTGGGCGTGGCACTGAAAGACAAGGGTTGTATTATGTGGATGAGGTGACTCAAAGTGGTACTGCAATGCTTTCTCATGGAACCACAGAACGTGAAGCTTGGTTATGGCATAGAAGATTGGGGCATCCATCCACGGGTTATTTGCATATTTTATTTCCAAATTTATTTCCTTCCAATTGTAAGACACATTGTGAGACTTGTGTGCTAGCTAAAAGTCACCGAAAAACCTTTAAACCAAATAACACAAGGGTTGAATTACCTTTTTCATTAATACACTCGGATGTCTGGGGTCCAGCTCCAATCATTGGGGGACAAAACCTACGTTTTTTTGTGATATTTGTGGATGATTGTACACGAATGACTTGGGTGTACCTATTAAAAAATAAGTCGGAAGTCCTTGAGAAATTCAAGATTTTTTACGCCATGATCCAAACCCAATTTCAGACAAACATTCAAATTTTCCGATCTGATAATGGAGGGGAATTTGTTAACTCCAATATGAAACAATTTTTTCAAACTAAAGGCATAATTCATCAAACCACCTGCACTCATACTCCAGAACAAAATGGTGTCGCAGAACGAAAAAACCACATACTGTTAGAAATAACTCGGGCTCTTCTAATAGAATCACAAGTTCCAAAACTTTTTTGGCCTGAAGCCCTTGCTACGGCCACTTATCTTATTAACCGTTTGCCCACTCAAATTCTAAAAACAAAAACCCCGTTACAAGTCCTTTCAGAAACTACAAAACTTCCCCCCATTCTTACTCTTGAACCCCGAATTTTCGGATGCACTGTTTTCATTCATATACCTAAGTCAAACAGAACTAAACTCGATCCATGTGCTGAAAAATGTGTCTTTGTTGGGTATGGAGTAGATCAGAAGGGATACCGATGCTACAATCCAAAAACCAAACACATGTTCACCACTATGAACTGTGATTTTCTTGAAACCGAGTATTATTATGCCTCCCAACACAGTGGTCAGGGGGGGAGAGAATGTCGTGACACACTGAGTTGGTTAAAATATGTGACATATGAAGAAGAGAAAGGCCACAGTACCCACAATGAGTCTCCTCCCTCCACACATACAGAAGACCCTAGCGCCAGTGTCACCCAAGAAACTGCTCCCAACCTGATATCCGAGGTAAGTAATACTACTCAACCCGATTCTAATATTCCACCTGATCCTCCTGTTGAAACTACTGAAAATATTACTAATGAAACAACAGAACAAGATGAAAATATACAGGAACAGGAAAATTCTCCCACACAAGATATAAGGGGAAGATACGAGTTACCTCCTAGGGTAAATCGGGGGGTTCCACCTAAAAGATACTCTCCAGAAAAGGAGTCGCGAGGATGTAGATACCCTATGGCAAACATAGCCCATGGGAATCTTTCTAAGGAGGCCACAACGTTTTCCTCATCTTTATATGCTGAAGAAATTCCTAACAATACTGAAGAAGCCTTGAAATCAAAGCACTGGAAAGATGCAATGGAGGACGAGATGAGAGCCTTGAGAAAAAACAACACTTGGGAAAAATGCATCTTGCCATCAGGAAAGAAAACCGTTGGATGTCGTTGGGTCTATACAATTAAGTATAAACCAGACGGTACAATTGAAAGATACAAAGCTAGATTGGTAGCTAAGGGCTACACTCAAACGTACAGGATCGATTACTCAGAAACCTTTTCTCCGGTTGCCAAGATTAATACAATTAGAGTTCTCTTTTTCATAGCGCAAATAAAGAATGGCCACTTCACCAGTTGGATGTAAAAAATGCTTTTCTACATGGAGAGCTTAAAGAAGAAGTGTATATGGAAGCTCCACATGGGTTCAAAAATAACTTTGGAGAAAGGGAAGTATGTCTTTTAAAGAAATCCCTTTATGGCCTGAAACAGTCTCCTAGAGCATGGTTCGGCAGGTTCACCTTAGCCATGAAGAACTATGGGTTTAAGCAGAGTAACTCTGATCATACATTGTTTCTTAAACAGAGAAACAATCTTATAACCTGTCTAATAATTTACGTTGATGATATGATTATTACAGGTAATGATCATGAAGAAATAGCCAGATTAAAGAAGAACTTGTTTACAGAATTTGAAATGAAAGACCTGGGGAGACTTAAATACTTCCTTGGAATTGAAGTTCTCAGATCAAAAAAGGGAATTTTCATGTGTCAAAAGAAGTATGTTCTCGATTTACTAGCAGAAGTTGGAATGATCGATTGTAAACCAGCAGATACTCCTATGATTGTGAACCAAAAGCTTTATATGGAGGAAAATTCAAAGCTAGCTGACAAAGAAAGATACCAACGAATGGTAGGAAAACTGATATATTTATCACACACCCGACCCGATATAGCATATGCTGTAGGAGTGGTAAGCCAATTTATGCATCAACCCCAGAATGCTCATATGAATGCGGTCTTAAGAATTATGAGATATCTCAAAGGAACAGCTAGTCATGGTGTCTTGTTCAAACCCAATGGGCATCTAGAAACTCAATTGTATACCGATGCAGACTGGGCAGGAGATAAAGGCAATCGAAGGTCAACTGCAGGATACTTTACCCTGGTTGGTGGAAATCTTGTCACTTGGAGAAGCAAAAAACAAAACGTAGTAGCTCTTTCAAGTGCTGAAGCTGAATTCAGAGGGATAGCAAGAGGGTTAACTGAAGTACTATGGATACGGAGACTCTTAACTGAGATAGGCTATCCACCACAAGAAACTAGTAAGATTATGAGTGATAATAAAGCAGCCATCCAAATATCAGAAAATCCTGTACAACACGATCGAACGAAGCACATAGAAGTCGATCGACATTTCATCAAAGAGAAGCTGGAAGCAAAGATCATCACCCTACCATTTGTGCGATCAGAAGACCAACTTGCTGACATTTTAACAAAAGCAGTAAACGAAAGAACCCTACACAAGTGTCTCGACAAGTTGAATTTTGGAAATCCCACTATTCAACTTGAGGGGGAGTGTTGAAATAAAGAAAGTATTTTATAATTTAAAAGGATTCAAGGGATTAGCAAGATTGACTCTTCTTCACATCATATCCCATGATTAAAGGCCAAAATATATGGTTTCCATTCACTCAAGAATTACAGCGATTGATTGACAGAGCATTGATAGCTTGTTTACTTTATTTAGATCCATTGTACAATAGTTTAAATAGAGCTATCATTCTCTTGTAATACACTATCGTACAATACAATTTCCATTGAATACACTTTGCCTTTAATTCTCTATTTCACAAGAAGCAGAAATGCACATCTCTAAGATTATACCACCAGAAATTCATTAGAGCAAGTGACAATCAATTATTCTCTAAATGTGATAAGAGTAAAGAACATATTCTATTGACGGTTAAATCAGGTCACTTAATGTAGAACCTATAGAAATTTGCAAAGGCCTGTTGAAGCTACAAGTTCCTTAAGGGACGTGATGTAATGGTAAACTAATGCCTCCTCTATAGGAGTATGAAGGTTTAAATCATGAAAACTGGAAATATATGTGATTTATTGGAGTAAATTAGGACTAGTAGTCGTAAAATAGTAGGCTTCATGATTCAACAAAGTAAGGTTTAGGCCACACAATGGCTCTATGGTCAAAACACAAAGGTACACCAGGGGTAGAATTGGTGCATGCAAAGTTGTTAATTTCTTTTTAAAGTAGTCACATTCAAGCCTCTACATTTAGACTTTAATATAATAAAATAAATGTTTGTTGGTAAGATTGAATTAGAGACGGATAGTTTAATGTGGCCATGGGGAGGTCTTTTAGTTGCACTATAAGACCATGTGTACTGAGACGCCAATTGGGGCCTTAATCCAATTTTAGCGTCCAAACACCGTTACGGGGGCCTTAAAGGGCACTAAGTGCCAAAAAAAAAAAAAAACTTTGAACGTTAACATTTTAACGCCATTTTACCTTGGATTTTGTGCCATCTTCTTTCAACCAATAAAAACAAGGGAGGGGCGCTAATTTTTTTTTCCACTACGGATGCTATAAAGATGGAGATAGACTTTGTTGAATGGGGCTATGGGGAGGTCTTTTTAGTAGCACCGTGAAGGGTTAGACTATATGGTATGGGCTCTGGCATAGGGGAGGCAACGCCATGCCGGGCCTAGCTACACCACCCCCTGGTGCGGCAACGGCATTGGCGGCAACCTCTTGTCGTGGAAGCCGGGCCAAATTTATTGTTTTTAATTGATTTTTTTTATTATTTTTAATAATTCTGACCAATGAAGAGGCCCGTCATCATAGTGCACACCACCCCCTTGGAGGCCCATCATGAAGATGTCTCTCCTCCCACTCCTACGTAGCACCTACGTGGCGGCCCATCATGAAAATGTCACCCCTCTCCACACCATATAGTCTTACAATTATGTATCATCCGGCAATAAAGTCAAATTCTGTGATATTCTTACCTCTTTTGGCATAATTTACACTTATGCCAAAATATCAGTCTATCAAAACCTAATCTCCTAAAGAGTCGAGGCTCCGCATAAGGGGCACTAAGGCTTTCACCCGGAAAATTTCCCGCCACCTGCCAAGTGCACGGTAGTAGAAAACCGGGGGGCCATCAGAATCGAACCTGACACCTACAAGTAGGCTAGTTTCGACCATAACTTGGCGAGTCCCTCAAATGATTCCCGTGGTAATCGAACCCGGCTCCCCCAAAAGGAAACCAGTCCGTTCACCACTAGGCTACAAGTGAGGGATAGGGTGGTAAGATAATTATAATTAAAAAAAAACAAAAAAAAAAAAAAACAAACCTAATCTAAATTATGCCAAAAGAGGTAAGAATATCTCATTTATATAGATAGGGTGATAAAAGTAACAATGCATCTTTCCTACTGACTTAATGCCTACATCATTCTTTTCTCCCCAGCAATCCATCTCTAAAATATGTATTTATAAACGCAATGACACTTCATTAAGTTCTTGGCTCCTATCAATCTTTATATGGCATAAATCAACTCTAAATATCCATAAACACAATCAAACATAAGGTTAATTACTCTGTTAAGTAGTCTAACTCTGTTAATCGTATCATATAATACAAGGAGAGTCATTTCTGCTCCAAGAACGTGATAACTGAAAGAAAACAGTCCAAGAAACTAAACAATCGGGTTTCATTACTTCATATATATCTATAGAAACATTCATTGATCCGGTGAATGAATTTCAACAATTTATACATACATGAAAACTTCACATGAACAACGCCTATTGAAATAACATTAGAGGCGTAATGATTTAGACTTGCAAAATACTCAATATACAAAAGACAAGATCGAACAGTACTAAAACCAGAGCGATGAAATCGAACCGAGCGTTCACGAAGTTGTAAGTTGTAAAATATTGTGTTGTACACCCGCCTCGGTCTAGCGCGGGGTGTTTGGTAGAGGTGATGTTGTTTCGACGGTATCGGTTCGGTTCGTAACAGTAAAGGTCTAAAAAGTTATTTGTATTCGGCGCTTTAGATTAAAGCATAGAACTTTTACCCGCGTGTAACAATATTGAAGGGATATGGTCCCAAACCCCAGCGCGGTTCGGGTTAGAGCCGTATTCCAAAAACAAACAGCCAGCAAGACTACGCCCGTGTAGCGCTCTGTGTGCAGTGGATATGTTCCCGCGCAGCCAGTGGCGAAGCTTGGTTTTGGAATCGGCGGGGGCCGGACTCAATTTTTTTTGATCGGTAGTGGAAAATCGGCGGGGGCCGGACTTAACCCGAACTCAATTTACCTACGAAAATCGTAAATTTCAACTACTGCGCCAAAAAACAGGGGGCCAGGGTCCTTCGCCTCTGCGCGCAGCTCTTAGCAACATCATGGCTATGGCAAAGTCCCCGCGGACAGGGACGCGCATAAATGGATCATGCGCAAGTCCCTGGGAGAAATTGTTTGTACGTTTTCTTCCTTATACTTAATTTTTGATGCAGTACAGAGTTGATTTCTCCTTAATCTCTACAAACCAAGAAAAAGATGCAACGGAAAAAGACAACCCGAAAAAAAGCACACACATACACAAAATGACTATTCCGAATTCGTGTTTGAATTCTTGTTAGAATCAAGTTATCTTTTTATGTTCAAAAGACAATGAACTGCGCATACCCAAGTCATTGTGTTTTCATGCCTAGATGGCGAAAGGGTAGAACTTAGACTTATCGAGTTATTAATTCGCCCACCGATTTGTCTTAGATGTGGTTAGATTCAACCATTTTTTTAGAAATTGATAAATTGCACAAAGTGGTTGTTTGTACGTTAACGTAACCATTTCTAGTCGTACACTACTAAATGATGAATGTTTTTTACTATTTTACCCTTCATTGGTTAACTTTCTTTTACTATCGTGAAAGGTAAAATGATAAAATAAAAATAAAAAAAAAAATGTCGTGGTGTATGGCTAAAAGTGGGGGTGTAGTGTACACATACCTTTCATTGTGACATAGGTCACAGTTTTGATCATTTAATAAACGTTCATAGGCTCATAACACTACGTAAATTATGATGTGAAATTGTCATGTTATTTTGGGAATGTAATTGTGAGGTAACAGATATGCTTTAAGAGTATATTATAAAGAATGTCCGTTCCTTATATATTATTATTTGCTTTGTGTTACAGTGGTTTTAGACTTTTAGCCAATGTTTTTAAAACCAGACCGAACGTCAAACTAGAGTCCCCCACGGTTCACCGGTCCGACCGGTCTAACGAAACCGGCCCAAAATTGAATTGAAACAAAAAATAAAACTTGGTTCAACCTCAAAATTCTTGGTCCAACCTCCCGGTTTTCTGGTCTGACCGCCGGGTCAACAACTGGGTCAATGAACAAGCAGTCCAACATAGCAACCCGGACCGGCCAGGGGTCCAGGTTTAAAAACACTGGTTTGGCTACTTGAATCCAAAGTTTAATACTTTAACTACTTAAATCCCTTGTTGGTAAATCAATAAATATTTGAGTCCAAATTTGCAATTACGTTAACCAAATCTGTTAAATTTGTATGAAATGACAAAAGTGCTCCACTAATAAAATACAAAGTAAAAAAAGATCTTATTATAGTATCTAATAAAGTAAAGACACTTATACAGTGTCTTTACTTTATTTCCATTTTGACCACCAAATTTTAAGCACTAACTTTCTGACTAACTTATGTATTTTATTTTCTTTCAATTTGACCACCAAACTTTGACCACCACACTTTTATCTTTTAGGCTTTCAAACTTTGACCACTAAACTTTTAACTTTTAGCCGCGAGTATTTTTTTGAAACCCACGCGAGAATAACAGTCACTTAATATTATTTTTTATGTCCACGAAACCCTCCACGCAACAGGAGCTCCCATAGCGACGCACCATCTTTTATGTCCACTAAACCATCAACGCAACAGGAGCTCCCGCCGCGAAGCGCGGGGTAATAGAATCCTAGTTTAAATTAAAACCCCTCCTTTTCCATTTGCTTTCTCACACATTTGTTTTACATTACAATCAAGAGAAAGGTCTAGGTTTTGAAAGTGTAAGGCATGTGAATTTGTTTTGTGCTTTTTATGATGGGTTCTGGCCACTATGTGAGGAGCTCCCTTCTGAGTAAATTCTCTTACTCTACATATTTGCTCCAAGTGATATTATTGTTCATATTTTGGCTTTTTTATGTTCTGCAACCTCTTTATGGATTTAAGTAGTTAACGAGGGATCTCCTTATATAGGCAATAAGTTACCGTCCAGGACTAGGAGCACTCTTAGGGAAGTCATCCTACTATACCTGGTAAGCTTTAACCCTTGTTCTTTATCCCTACAGATAAGTCTTGTCCTTTTAGTATAAAACCATTTTTTGCTACTATTTAGGTCTGATATCTACTATTTGATGCGAATATTATAGATTAGAGCAAAAGTTGACATAACTTTTGACCTTTTCATAAAGTTACTGTTCACCACTGTAGCCACGAGCTACCGTAAGACAGCTTAAAGCATTCTAGGATCCCCAGTGTTAGTTTTCTCAGCTCCGGGTTAGGTACCTTTTGTGCTTTATGCTGCTTTATTATTTATTAGTGGACTGATTGTGGGGTTCTAGCATCCGCGTCATCAAAACGTTACAAAAACCAACTACTTTGTAATGATGATAATCATAATCAGCGTATAGGTAATTTTAATTTGAAGACTTCTCTTCTCAAGAAATGCAAGAATACAGTTTGAAGTAACATCCCAGAAAGAATAATATTGCATTTTCATATTAACTCTCATACTTCACACCTTGTATGTTATTTGAAATTACAATGGCGATAAAGCATGAATTTTTTTGCATAAATAGGTGATTTGTAGGTTGGGTAAGTGTTTGTAGGTGGGTTCACACAAAAAAAGCACAAATAGGTAATTATGCAATTCAATTGGCGACATTGAATGGAAAGGAAGAAACCCGTTTGGCGACTTTGAAAAATAATTTGAATGTCTCATACTTGTTTGGCGACATTGTATAAATAATTTGAATGTCTCAATTCAATTTGGCGACATTGTATAAATAATTTGAATGTCTCAATTCAATTTGGCGACATTGAATTTTTGAGAATCCAAAGAAGGATACTAATCAGCGACATTGATGAAAAGAACTTACCAAGTTGGCGACATTGCTAATGTATCTAAATGGGTTGGCGACAATGAATGTAATTAGGGTTTAGGAAGGTTGGTGACATTATTTACACGTATTATTTAAGGGTTTAGGCAAACACATGTTGGTTTGTATTTTTAAATCTCAATTGGTTTGAATACTTTCACAATAATTGTACTAGGTCGTTAATTGGTTTCAAGATTTTCACAATAATTGTACTAACTCGCCAATGGTTTGAAGACTTTCACAATAATTCTACAATTTTCAGCTATTTAAGGGGTTAGACCCCAAGCCAAAATGGGCACAACCTCTTTCTTAGAAAACCTGCTCCCCCCCCCCCCACAACCATCACTCTTAAAAACAACCATTTTCTTAGAAAACCTGCTTACCCCCAAAACCTTCCAACCACAACCGATGGCTTCATTCTGTCCATACCTGGTTAGATTATACTGGGGTGGTCGTTTTTCATACGTTAACGGGGCTGTTCAAAGTGATGATTCTCTAGTAACAACTAGCTTTATCATGCGAGTGTCGATGTCATTTGAAGAACTAGTTGAAGCCGTATCTAGTCATATTAACATTAACAAACAATCAGTTACTGTTCAACTACTGCTTGCTTTCACTTTCCAAGGGTCCTCTCAAACATCTAAGATCTTCAACGACGATGGGGTTCGAATGATGGACTATCTGGCCATAGAGGCACATGGCCATTTTGTTGCGGAGATCTACGTTGAATGGCAAGAAGCTCCTCCATTACAGCATATTAGTTTTACCAACCTGTTGCGTGACGTGGCCAACGTAAATGTTGATGTACCCTTTGGGTCTCAGCATGATGTGGAATCAATCCAATTTGATGCCGGTAACGACCAAAACGACGAGGTAGGTTCCCCAGTGACAAACGAAGAAACAGTTGCGGTACCTCAATATGTTGCCGGTAACGACGGCTTCGATGACTCCGGAAGCGGGGACTCTGAAGACACGGAAGACAGTCATCGCTCAGCACCCGTATTAGATGACAGTTCCTCTGAAGAGGAGGCCACAGCCAGTCGGGGGCCCCCGGTGACCGAACCAAGTGACGGATTAACTCTCCAGTTACGTCCACATCAAAACAACGTTCCTGAAGATGATGTGGATGTAACTGATTACGTGGTTCCAGATTACGAAGATGACGACTTTGTCTTATGGAACCCAAGTATGAAATATATCCGTGTTGGTATGTATTTCAAATCGAAAGATGAGGTTGACCGTGCAGTTAGACAGTGGAACGTTCGTCGTGGTCGAGAGCTGTTCGTTAGGGAAAGCAAGAAGAGATTATACAAGGTCATATGTTACACCAGAAGACCAAAATTTATAAATCCTTTCAGTGGTGCTCGAAAGTGTGAGTGGCGTTGCACCGCAACAACACGTTGATATCCTGTAACGTGATGGTGGCTTCACCCACAGGTAGATGAAATGTGTGCGTTTCTGGCCTCCACCGCTCAACCAACGCAGTTATCAGTGCGTGGTCCAGGTACCGATAACCACAACTTAACACCCCACCAAGCCCGGCTTCTTGTATGATACCTTTTACCCGTTCACCTAACGGGTTTTTTTCAAAACATTTCCATAAACTTCTATCACCGCGTTTCACCATTAGGGGTTCGTTGTATTTTTCAGGATTTGTGAAAATAGACAACGCACGGTGGTCGTTGTGTAGAAACAACACATCGTTTTCAAGAGGACCCGGGTGTATGTTGTAATTCATTTTCAAATCACTGCTAAATTTTTTCAACTTTGAAAGATATTGAGAGTTTGCAAAAGGGAAAAGTTTTGAATGCCTGAAGGAAAATTTTGACACGTTCATCTTGCTGCCTCTATCATCCGTGTTATATAACAAGGTCTTCTGTTTTCTATCATCCATTTTCTGCAAATCTACTATGTCAAGCAGTATGAATTGAAAGATTATTCACTGCAGGGGGTCACTACACCTATGATGGACATCACAAGAAGTATTAATATACTAATATTGTACATCAGATGCGGACAAAAGAACTTGTGAAAATAGACAACTTGAAGACATTTTATTCAATAAGGACAACATGTGATATATGCACTCTTACAAAGACATGTGTGTAACACCCCAACCGATGGCGGAATCATCGAGGTGCCACGTAGTGACGATTGTTCAAAAGCTCATGGTACTAAAATGTAAATATATGATTATTGAATATTGTTTTACAACTTGTGAAATTAAATACAAGACAACAAGAATAAAGATAATTGATTGATTTAGTCTAAGTCCAAAGTCCTATGTGAAGCGTCAAGCAACTTCTCCTGAAACATGCACGAAAATAATTTTGTCAACATATGATGTTGGTGAGTACTACTTAGTTTTGTACGTATAGTATAAGTTTTGAAAAGTAGTACAATTCATGTGTCTAGCATCACCAAGGCATTATGTAAACACGCAAGTAACCAAACAAGACAAAGATCACATGTAAAGTTGTACAATGAAATTGATAATGAGCACCTCAACACGTGTGAGTCTAAAAGAGCACCATAACACAAAGTTATGTCTAAATGAGCACCGTAACATAAGTTACGTCTGAGTGTAAAGAGCACCATAACATAAGTTATGTCTAAATGTATGATTTTGTATGTAAGCTACGTTCATGTTCAAGCATAAGCACAAAGATAAACAAGACACGTATATGAATTGTAAATGAATAAAATGTATGTGTAAATGAATACGAAAGTTTTGTATACTTGTGCATGAATCACCCCAAAAGTTGTAAAAACGGAAAAAGGGGGTAAGTAATACTCACCTTAGCGAGGTGGTATGTCTTGTATAATTGAATAAGTGTAATCCAATGTTACCAAGTGTCACCCTATGTATATTGTAACAAATAAGTCTAAGTCTATCTAGTCTATAAGTATTTTCTAGGGCTTCGAATTGGGGATAAACGTTTATTTGATTAATAAACAAATTGTTTATTAAATGTAAGGAATTTAATAATTAAATGAATAAAAGTCTTTTTGTTAATTTTAAATCAAATATGGTCACAATATAAAGTTTTAAGTGTGAAAATAATTTTTATAAAATTATTTTCTTAAAAATAGAATATTTAATCTATTTATTTCAAATTGTTAAAATGTAACTTTAATATCTAAAAATATTAAAATTTAAAGAATTTCTGAATTAAAAATTGTATTTCAGTTCCAAATGAATAGAAATAATTTATGTAAAATTTTGGTACAAAAATGTATAAAAATGAATTTATTATGAATTATTTATAATTAAAACTAACAAAAATTGATTAAAAATATTAAACAAACGGTTTTCAGAAATAAAAATTATTTCTGAAATGTATATTGTTACACAAGTTTAGAATAATTTTTGTGGAATTTTATAAAATCGTTTAGATATTTTTATTGAATTTTATAAATTTTAAGTGAATAAACTTGTAATATTTATAATATAAATTAAATTAATTATTTTTGAAAAACTAAAAATTGGATGATGAACTTTATCAGTGGAAAAACATAAAATAAATTTTGTAGAATTTATAAAATAGTTTTAGTATTTTAAAACGATTTTTAAAAAGAATGAAGATAATATAGGTATAAAGGATAATAAAAAAAAATGTTTGTTCATGGTGGGACTCGAACCTGGGCTATAAGCCGGTTCAAGTCTTACCACAACTTGTCTCAACCAACTGATCTGTGAACTATTTTGTGATAGATTCCGTTTCGTTTTAAACTTAAACAATACGCATCAATGCCTTCTTCCCCAATTCGTGCCTTATAAACCCTAGCTTATCAATACATCAATCCAACAAACAATAACCCGATTAATCATAGGGTTATTGTTTGTTGATGGCCGATGAACAAAACCCATCAAAAAGATTGAACTTACAAGAACGATTTCGTGATAATTGTCGAGTCAACAGAAAAGTCAAACTTCAAACGATTACGCTTATACAGATGATTTTAACAGAAATTGATAGTGAGGGTTTGTATTTCGGCTCCCATGGACTGTTAATCTATGTTCAATTTATAGGTAAAGGTTCGGATCGATGGATTGGAAAGGTTTGACCATGCTTAAATGTACACGCGTGAATTGGCTCAAATTTGGGAATGTTTGACGCTAATTAATCGTGTAATGGACGCGAGTTGATCAAGGAAATCATTAGTCACGCAATAACAGAGGTTAAGATGTGTTTGGAGGTTAATTTAGGAAGGTTGACTAGGGTTTTGGGTGTGGGTTACTGTTTGCGTGAAACAGCAGGAGAAAGGAAGGGAAATAGAAGAGCATTTATATTATTTGGATCAAGGTTAGAACAAAAATGAGCCGTAGCTCAGGTGGTTGCACGCGTGTATGTAGGCTGCTGACCCGGTTCCTGCCCGGGTTCGAGTCCCGGCAGGGGCGTTTATTTTTTTTTTACAGATTAAAGGGAAAGGGAATGGGCCAGACTTGTGGGCTTAGAAGTTGGGCTCAGCACTTGGACCTGTGTTTATGGGCTAAATACTTGGGTTCAGTAACACATGCAACAAAAGAATGGTTGGGTTTGGGCCTTGTTGGGTTCACTTGTTTAAGTAAAGACTTAACATCATTATTATTATTATTATTATTATTATTATTATTATTATATAAAAATAAAAATATAATGAAAAAGTGACGGATGTCACAATGTGATAAACCCTAACTATTGTCGCCAACTTGATACCTTCTTTTCATCAATGTCGCCAACTTGTATCCTTCTTTTCATCAATGTCACCAAATTGAATTGAGACATTCAAATTATTTATACAATTATACAATGTCGCCAAATAAGTATGAGACATTCAAATTATTTTTCAAAGTCGCCAAACGGGTTTCTTCCTTTCCATTCAATGTCGCCAATTGAATTGTATAATTACCTATTTGTGCTTTTTTTGTGTGAAC
Organism: Ambrosia x helenae; assembly: GCA_030844895.1. NCBI lineage: Eukaryota > Viridiplantae > Streptophyta > Magnoliopsida > Asterales > Asteraceae > Ambrosia > Ambrosia x helenae. Next base: position 564,593 of record JAUTDX010007255.1, read on the forward strand.
CCACCTACAAACACTTACCCAACCTACAAATCACCTATTTATGCAAAAAATTCATAAAGCATTGTTCTTGTAAAACATGAGCACTTGTAACCACAATACTTGAATTATTTTCAAGAAAAACCATTGACAAAATTTGGGCAAAATATTCATGCTACGAGTAAAAGGTTGTTTTTTGGATTTCTCCAAGTTAGAGAAGTAATATATTCTCAACAAGATTACACCAATCTATTCAATAGAGTTACATATATTAACTAAACTGCATTAAACAAACAAATAAGAGTTTTTGGCAAAAATGGTAGTTTTCTCAAGAATTTTTGTGCAATTGGTGATTGTCAGAAACAAATTTGCAATAATAGGAACCCCGCAATCTCAGATTGCGGGTGTGTGCTGACTGTGCACAATGGAGCTCATCAAATGGCAGACGTGGAAATCAAATGGCACGAGCTTGGTGACAAGGCAGACCCGCAATCTCAGATTGCGGGTGTCTGTCTTTGCCTTTGTTTTTTTTTTTACTTCAAACCAAGATAGAGTTCACTTTATACATTTACTTCAATCTTAGATTGCGGGTCTAAATGAACACATGTTAGTATATAATAGCATGATCTTGTTAGTTCACTTATACATTTACTTCAAGCAGTTATAGTGAAATTACGCCATCACAATTAAAGATAGAGTTTTTAAAAATTGTTTGTGCCTCACGTTTGTCTCGTTACGCAATCTAAAATATGTCATCTCTAAACCCCGGTCCTTCTAATAATCCATTTCTTTGGGCTCAACCACAACATTGTTCCGCGAAGCTGTTTGAAGGAAATGACAAAGATGGTTTATTGGATTTCAGACGGGGTGACCAACCATTTTGGCATGCCATTAGCGAGCATCCGTTAGATCCACGAATTCAAGAATTGGTGCGGATCGCTGGTTTTAGTGGAGTTCTTGAGTGCGGATACCGTAAAGTTGACCGGGGGCTAATATCTGCCCTTGTTGAAAGATGGCGTCCTGAGACGCACACGTTTCACCTAAGAATTGGTGAGGCCACGGTGACGTTACAGGACGTTAACGTCCTAATGGGTCTGCGGGTTAATGGGGCAGCGGTTTCAGGACCCCAATTCAGCATGAGAAATGCGTATGAACGGGTTGAGTATGTTGAAGAAATGTTGGGTGTAGACAGTGAGCCCCGCAATTTCCACGGAAACACTTTGCAATCCAGCATACTTGTAGAAAAAATAAAGGCTCCGTTACCCGATGACGCCGATGAGGGCGAGATCACACGACGCGCACGATGTGTGATCTTAATTATATTGTCATTTTGTCTGTTTCCCGACACAACCCAAAGTTTTGTGTCGTTGTCATTTTTACCACATTTGTTGAATCTTCATGAATGTGGCAGGTTGAGTTGGGGGAGTGCTTGCTTAGCATGGTTGTATCGCAACTTATGCAAAGCAGCAGTAAGGACCTCAACCACGCTGGGAGGTCCTATGTTTTTGTTACAATTGTGGGCCTGGACCAGAATTCGGGTGTTATCCCCCAGAATTAAACCCCAGTTCCCAGCTGGAGTTCCATTTGGTGCCCTGTAAGTAGTCTGTGTGGATGCATATTTAGTAAAACTTGTTAATTTAACTAATTATTGTTTTTATAATTATATTTATAGTTGGCGTGTCAAACATGACTTTAGGGAGACCGCGTCACACTCCTTACGCCAAATTCGTTCGGAGTTACAAAATCTTCATGAGGAGTCGGTAAGAGTTAATCTACATTGTGTTACTGGTTAAATTGGTACCATGTGTTAATAATAATATTTTTTTTTGTGAACAAGTTTATTTGGCGACCATATGAGGAAGCGTTTGCGTCTTTGCCGGATTACTGCAAAGACGGGGAGGATTCATGGTGCTGTGAGTCATACATTGTGTGGATGCATGTAGTTGAATACCACTCACCCTCGAGGGTCCTTAGACAGTTCGGGTTCTGTCAACTGAGACCTCAGGATCCTCCCCTTACCCCTGAAGTCCACCAAAAATTGCATGAAATGAATCGTACCGGGAAAAGCACCACAAACTGGACACATGAACATGCTGAGTATATCTCTTCCTGGGATAATCGCAGAGCCAATAGGGTGGACGGGGAACGGACGATAGTTCCTTCCGTGTCTCCAGATTACATGTCTTGGTATTTGGAAAACACGATTGGATACGTCACCAACCCGATGAATAATCCGGTACCACAAACTGGATCCCGAGATCATGGGTCGATTACCACACTACTGGTTTGTATATCAGTTTAATATTTATGAATTACCTTATAATGCAAAAAAATATTTTAATATTTGGTTTTTTAATATTATTGCAGCTGGAAGGGTATGCCGAGATACATCGTCTAGCGGCTCGGTATATGGAAAAAGCTCCTGAAGAACTCAAAGACATTCAAAACACTGCCAGCGTAGTGTTGTCTTCAATTCGCGAAGGAGACCGCGTGAATTATCCTTCATGTATTCAATTCGCGAAGCGGAGACGTGTTGATCTTAACGAACCAGGGCCGTCAACACGTGATGATCGAGACCAAGCAGGGCCGTCAACACTTCCAGAAACTCCCTTGAATGATGATGTGGACTTTGCTGAGTTATCAAGGCTGCTTTATGATGATGATGGTGATGAGAGTGTTAGTTTTACAGGGGTTATTTCATTTACTGACCTGTTAGGTGGGGTCATTCCTACTCGTAACCTGTTAGGGGGTGTCATTCCACAACACTCTGAGGGGGTCATACCTCGCAGTGACTTGTTAGGGGGTGTCATTCCACAACACTCTGAGGGGGTCATACCTCGCAGTGACCTGTTAGGGGGTGTCATTACACAACACTCTGGGGGGTCATACCTACTCCGAACGAGTCTATTACGTGTACCCCCCCACCCCCTTCGTCCACTCGAGTTGTTCAAAGTGAACAACCACATTGGGATGTGGGTCGACCCCTATGTGGTGCCGGTGGTAGATATTGTAATCTACCTAGTTGTGGTCGTCCTGGTATTTGTATTAATCCTGCATGAAATTGTATTATGTTGAATTGCAAACTTATGAAATGGAACAAAGGTATGTATGTAACAAACAAGTACTTAGGTTAACCGATAACATACAATACCAAAGCAACACAAAATAATACTACTACTACTAGTACTACAAACTAGCATAGATAAAACATATCATAAGAAATCACTGTTGACGGAATTGGCAGCTCTTTTTGTTGTGGCCGGTCACCTTACAAATGCTACATTTAGGGCGTGCTCTTGGTTGGTCTTCATGCGTAACATCCATCTCGTTATGTATCCTCCTTTGCTTCAACCTCCCACGTTTGACGGTAACTTGTGACGGGTTACCACGAATTCTCCATGTTGCCTGCTCCCAATCTCTTTTATGACCGAGGGGGTAAAAATGCCCGCTGTACTGCAACCGATACATAGATGTGTGGTATCGAGGATCTACAAGGTCATGAATATTCTTACGGCGTAAGTGGCAAACCGCTATAGCATGTGAACACGGCTTACGTTCTATTTGCCACTTTGCACACGAGCAAGTCCTGTTACCGTACTCAACCGTATAATCGTTTCCTCCGTCATCATTGGGTTGCAAACGAGACTCCACGTGGTACCGCTTCTGGGAAGCATCATACAAACGTACATAGTGTTCTCGGGACTTAGCATCACGTTCGGAAATGACCGTCCATATCCGGGGGGGCAACATTGTTTCGCAACGTTTGGCAATTCGATAATGGATGTTGAATTGATCAACATCCCTTATAAATGTATAGTGTATGGCTGCCTTTATAGGCATCATCCTTGCTTTCGACAACACATGGTTAAAACACTCAGACATGTTTGTTGTTAGGTTACCCCAGCGGCGATTTTCGTGGTCTCGCACCAGCGTCCACTTATGGAGGCCAATATCTCTCAGGTATATCCACGCCTCCATCTTAATGTACTTCATCTGTCTGATGGCATAACGATACTTAGCACGCTGGGATGTGCTTCCGATTTTCCAGCAAAGCTTCTTCAACGTGTTGCTTTTGAACTTTGAGCCGAGATTGCTTCTTATGTGACGAAGACAATAACGATGGTAAGCATGTGGCTCCCTCCATCCTTCCAATTCCTCCATTGCCCGTATGATTCCCACATGTCGGTCTGAAATAACACAAAGGGGACGGCTGGCATTGTGATGTGATAGATGCTCCCTAAACTGCTCCAAGAACCAAGACCAGCTCTCAATTGTCTCTTCATCCACAATTGCATACGCCACCGGAAGAACGTAGTTATTTGCGTTTTTCGTCACCGCAATCAACATCTTACCCTTATACGTCCCCTTCAGATGAGTGCCGTCAATTGATATGACAGGCACTGAATGTCTAAAGGCCTCAATTAGAGGTCCGAATGCCCAGAAAACATATTTGAAGACCATGCATTCGGAAGTGCTCCTCTCGTGATGACGCCACTTCACAACGGTACCCGGATTTGTTGCCAGTAACCTGTCAATGTAGGTAGGCAACTCCTTGAAGTTGCTCTCCCAAGTACCGTAGACATTCTCAATTGCTTTTCTACGTGCCCTCCATGCCTTAGAGTAGGTGACATCGACCTTCAACGCCTCCTTTACGTGGGTGATAACCTGTTTAACCGGGAAAGTTAAATCAGCCTTGACCTGTGCATGGATATGTGATGCAATATCTCTGGACCGTAATGCCCTGTTGTTATTTCTTTCTACCGTTGAGTAGCATGTGTGTGTTGGACTCCATTTGTGCAGACGCCAGAAGGCTCCTTTATGTGGACGTGATGCAGCGGCAGCCCACATGCATGAAGAGTTTTCGTTCTTGCATTTGACTCTAAATGTACCCGGTCTGCTTTCTACCACACGTAACTCCCTGTTACGTTCTACGTTCCAATACCGAATGGCTTTTACTACTTTGTCTTTACTTTCAAAGTAGATACCGACACGGATACTGTTTACGTTTCCGTTCCACATCTCCATCGTATCTTCATCGTCGAAATCGGGTAGGCGATATGCTTCCAAGCCTTCGTCTTGCTCGTCGACAGGGTTGTTTATGGGGAAAGAACGATTGATCCCTTCATGGAATTCAGCACCTGTTGGGGCTTGTACTGCCCAACCTTCTTCTTCTTCTTCGGCGCTTACTTCTGAATCAACATCGTCATTTGGTTGAACCTCACTCTCTCTACTTGTATCCGACATAAAACCTTGAGAGTCATCCGAAGGTACATAGTTCTCGTTGTCGTCATCACCGCTTTCGTCATTGGCAACTGGTTGATGTTGCCCTTGCTGGATGTCATCTGAAGGTACATCAAAAACCGACAGATTTATTAGATAAGCTCAAATATTTGTATTGAAAAATTAAGATCCACAGTTGGGACCAGTTTTTTTACCTTCATCAGCATTATCCTCATCGTTATCATTGGCATCTAAATTAGCAACATACTGTTCATTAAAGTGATAATCAGTATAGTGGTATTCTGGAACAAGTTGTCTACTTGAGCTTGCGGTGTGGCTACTGTACATTGAAGAACCGAGTTCCAAATTGATAGACTCCATCTGCTTCTGTGTTGGAGTACGAAATGTTTCTTCACCGTACGACACCGTGAACCGCCTTAAGAGATCCATAGCACTACTTTCTTCTAATGGAACTAATGGCGTGTAGTGAACGTGGATCACTGCTGCATAGCGGTTTACGTTTAATGCTAGATAGAACATCATTTCCATACCCTCATTTCCTGTGATGTATGTAGCCTCAGAAAACCCCTCGAAAGTGTAATACAATGTTAATCTAACATTGTATGAACACTTGTCTATTTGAGTAACGAGACAAACGTGATCGAGAAATTCCGTGTATGACATTCTATGGGTCATAATAAACGTAGTTGACTGTGTATTGTAGTGAAGTGTAATGTCGGTCTGGTTTTTGTACGTAATGTCACCACCCTAATAAAGTTTAACAATGAAAGGGGTAAAGGTGTCCATTACGAAGGAATAGTAGAGTGAGTTTTGACTGTTGAATGGTTATTATTGAGAGCCGTTAACGATATTTGTAGAGTTCGTGGACTAGAGAATCAGCAATCTGAGGTTGCGGAAGTAGACAAATCCATGCAATCTGAGGTTGCGGAAGTAGACAAATCCATGCAATCTGAGATTGCGGAAGTAGATCCCGGGCCCACAAAAAGCCCCGGACCTCATTTTGTGTTTATACCTTTGTTGCCAATTAAATGTTAAAAAAAATTAAGGATGAAAATATAAATATTTGAAGTGTAGAAACAGGCCCAGGGGGCCCTTTTGGGGCCCACAAATCTGTCTCCCGTGCCGAACTTTACCGGCACCGGACCGCCGAACGTGACGTCCTTACGAGACATAACGTCACCGTCGCTGGTTCGGGCGTTACGAGACTATCCGTGGCACGATCCCGGGCCCCACAAAAAGCCCTGGACCTCATTTTGTGTTTAAACCTTTGTTGCCAATTAAATGTTAAAAAAAATTAAGGATGAAAATATAAATATTTGAAGTGTAGAAACAGGCCCAGGGGGCCCTTTTGGGGCCCACGTATCTGTCTCCTGGGCCGAACTTTACCGGCACCGGACCGCCGAACGTGACGTCCTTACGAGACATAACGTCACCGTCGCTGGTTCGGGCATTACGAGACTATCCGTGGCACGATCCCGGGCCCCACAAAAGCCCCGGACCTCATTTTGTGTTTATACCTTTGTTGCCAATTAAATGTTAAAAAAAAATTAAGGATGAAAATATAAATATTCGAAGTGTAGAAACGGGCCACATAATTAATATACATAATTATTTTTGATGTTTTTTACATTTATTACATTTGATTTTTCTAATAGCTAAACTATCTAGGATGGTTACATCTTCGTCCTCCTGTACCACATGGAGGAGGACATCGAGTGCGGTCTGGATTCCGACGCGGCTCATTGGGGAAATCAAGAGGTACTGGTGTGTAGCTTGGTGATGACGATCTTCCTTCGTCACCTTGATTTGGGGCCCAATAGTTAACTGATGATTGCCCAGTGTTGATGGGTGGGTTCATTGGGAAGTTACTCGGTGTCACGAAACTTGAATTATCAAATGGGTTGAATGGACTGTTTAACAGGGAGTCCATTATGTTTTGTTGCTGAGTGTTCATCTGGGAAGGCCCCGGTTGGAAGTGTGATGTACCTTGGGGGGTACCGAACTGACCAGAAAAGGAAGCCCCCGGTTGGAAGTGTGATGAACCTTGGGGGGTACCGAACTGACCAGAAAAGGAAGCCCCCGGTTGGAGATGTGATGTATCTGGGGCGGTACTGAACTGAGCCATAAAGGAGTGAACATCAATTCCCATTTCGTCATCAAAGAATTCGTTAATTGGTGTATTCTGACTATCCATTCCCACTTCTTCTGCTTGAACCTCCACATTTCTTTAATTCCGCCTACGCCTAGGCGCTCGTTGAGGACGGCTCCTGTCTGCAACCGAGGCGGCAGGTGTACCGTGAAGCCGTGAAGGGTAGTTCAAACGATCATCGACACCAAACTGTGACATCACTGTTTCCGCAGTGCTTTGAATAACCCCAAGATTGGAGCTAAAGTCGGCAGGGACAGACGCCATGATTTGGGACACTTCCCGGTGGATCTGCGTGTATCCTTCCATCTATAAAGTTCAAATAGTTATGTATTAAAAAAGTTATCATTAAAAATATACACTTATATATATTGGAAAAAAAATTCATATATATACCATCACTTGGGCAATCCCACCGTCATTTCTGAAACCCGATTGCGATACCGGGATAGACATTGGATTCGTCATGTATGCCACGGTTCTTTCCAAGTACCATTCCATATAACCGGCATACACGGAAGGAAATGGCGTTTCTTCCCCGACCACTATTCTATTTTTTCGGTCATTCCACGACTGAACATACTCGCTATGAAAGTTCGCAAACCAAGATTCGTATGGTCTGCCAGAACGGGTTTTTTTGTGCAGTTCAGTGTGGACTTGGGGGGTACAGGGCATGCCATCAGGAATCCATTGACGTAACCCAAATTGTCTCATGACCCTACTAGCTTGGTGGTATTCGACCACCTGAAACCACACAAGAAAGCAATCCGAGCGCCAACAATCACTCCCCTCTGTGCAACTTTGGGGCAATGTCCCTATGTATTGTGCATAGGGTCTCCAAATAAACTGTTCAGCATGTAAATTTTGTAATTGCGATCGTATCTGTCTTAACGATCGCGAGGCAACCTCCTTTAATTCGTGCTTACCTTTCCAACTGTAAAAAATAATAAAACAAACGACTTAGTTTTTTTAACAAATAATTATTTTATATAATATAAAGGTAATGGATAAATACATACATAGCACCATAAGGTTTTCCAGGCATCAACCGGGTTGAACACTTGGGGGATAGTACACTAATTCGTGTCCAGGCCCACAACTGGAGTATAATCATAGGTCCTCCAATTGTTTTCTCAGTGGAGACTACGGCTTTACACATATTTCGGTACAAACAAGCCAACGCAGCACTCCCCCAACTATATTGGGCACATCTTTCTAACGATTGAAGGTGCCTTAAAAATGACAATGAGGTGAAACCGTTAGAAGAGTCAGCAAACAATGTGTTACCCACAATAACCAAGACAACACAACGTGCTTTTTGTGTAATCTGATTCATATCTGCCCCTTCAGGCAGAACTTATTTTATTTTGTTTATAAGGTATTTTGTTTTAATATTATTTCCACTAAACATTCCCGCATCCTCATCTATGCCCAACAAACCCCCAACTAGCTGTATTCTATCTTGGGATGACCATTTTTCCTCTGGTCCTCCCAATGGGGGACCGTTGACTCGCAATCCCAAGAGCACGTTCACGTCCTCTAAAGTCACCGTGGTTTCACCAAACGATAGGTGAAACGTGTGAGTTTCTGGACGCCATCTTTCAACCAACGCGGTTATCAAACCACGGTCAAAAAGCACGTATCCAACATCAAGAACCCCACCAAAGCCTGCCATTCTAACCAGCTCTTCGACATTGGGGTTTAACGGATTTTTTTTAATGGCAGAAAATAATGTCTGGTCGCCCCGTCTAATATCAAGCTCTGTGGCATGGCCAGCATCATCTTCGAACAGATAAGCCGAACGATGTTGTGGCTGCAGCCATAGAAGCTCGTTGTTTCTTGGACCCGGGTGTAAGTGTGCCATTGATAAGAGTTTTTTTTAAGATGATACTTGTTTGTGCTTGTGAATTTTTTTTCTTTGTGTATGTAGAAGATTGTTATGGTTTCAGTTATGGTTTCACTAAACATCATCGTCATATATAAATTGCAAGCAGATTTTAACTCTTGATTTGATGTTTGCTTGAAGTTAGAGCATGACACTATTTGCCATCAGAGAATTGATTCTCTTACACTCATGCAACACTACTCATACATCCAATCCATAAAGACTCATGCATCCAATCCACATGCCTGCAAAACACTATTCCAACCTATACTCATGCAATCTTAAATTGCGAGAGTAATATTTAATGAATACATGCAGCAAGATGGAGCCAAAACACACTGAAAAGCAAAGACAGACACCCGCAATCTGAGATTGCGGGTCTGCCTTGTCACCAAGCTCGTGCCATTTGATTTCCACGTCTGCCATATTGAACCTATTTTTGCAAATTTGTTACTGACAGCCACCAATTGCACAAAACTTCTTGGGAAAACTACCATTTAGGCAAAAAACTCCAAATAAACTGTAGTAATTAAATTACCAACTCTTATAATCAGTCCGGTGATAAAACAATAAACAAAAAACATAACATGGAATTGAATTAAAACGTACGTATTCACCACTCACGGATTCACGGGTGATACAAGACTCTCGACATATATCACTCGACGAGATCTGTACTCCCAACGTGGAGAACAAAAATACGGATAGCGTGTTGTGAAGTCCCCCATATTCACCTTACTAAGAGACTTGTTTTCGTGATCCAAAACCGCAACCCAATTGCCAAAACTCGTTGTGCATATATGATGCCTTGTAAACTCTTCAAATGGTGGGAGTGGGTCGCTTAAAGCAGCCACCTTCACCCACCCATCATCACCATCCATCCTCCACAACTCTCCCTGCTTTGACCATTTGTGGTTTATATCTGATATTGCATAGGATACACACAAGTGAACGCATCCATTGAGTATGACTAAACTTCCGGAATAACCTATTGTATCGCGTAGAATAGGGCCGCCAGGACAACTTATTTTCTTAAAAGCTTCCGTCTCAACATCAAAACATATAATCCACAAACGCTTATATTCCGCGACAGTGAAATAAAGGCTTCTTTGACACCAGGAAGTAGCAGCAGACCAACGGCAGGAGACTTCGTCCTCAGAGTTGAAAGGGAATTCAATCTCTCTCCATGAATCCAATCTGAGGGAATAGATATACACCCCCAACTCGCCCCCGCTAACAAAATATACAAGTCTGTAATCGTTAGAACAGTCCTTGTAGAAACCAATAGCATCCAGTTGGTAGAAACAAATACTAGGGATAGACGGCAACGTCCTGTGGACACCCGTCAATGGATTCCAAAACACTAGCTTCGTAGGCACTGCCCTTGACAGTAAACAATAACATACCAACCCATCAAAGCTTGCTAAAATAAACACATCAGCATTAGGGTCGGTGAGGGGAAGGCGGGGTGGCGGTTGGGCGTCGAGTAGGAGAAGTTTATAGTCGTTGATGGTTGCATGGTTATGGAGGTGCATGGTGGCAAACGTAGGTGTGGATAGAATCGATTTCCATTGTTTGCACACACACCTACAACGACCAATGTCTGACTTGGCCGCAATTCTTGGCAGTATCTCAGATTCTATTAAGCTAAATGGAAGTTGAGCAGCACTGTGGCGTGTGGAGATCATCTGCTTCTTGTGTTTTGGGGCTTCCATCGACATCCTAGCTCTCCAGATCTGCAATTGGATGGATATCGATCTGTATGTCTCCAAAATTATATAGGCCTAAAAGCTTTTATCTGTATTACATTCAATTTTATCTAATATTATTTTCAATTGAGGTTAATTAAGATATGGACTTCGGAATTTCTTTTAAAAAATATTCCTCTCAATTTCGAATTTTATTGATTTGGCCTTTTTTATTATTATTATTATTATTATTATTATTATTATTATTATTATTATTATTATTATTATTATAAAGTGGCTATGAGGAAGGTTGGGAAGGAAATGGCTAAGTACCTTGGGGACTTTCAATTTGGGGTGGGAACACCCAATGGGGCGGAGGCGGTGTTTCACAGCGCGAACAGGTTCTTAAGCTCCTTCCATGCGGACGGGTCCTTGGCTATGCTCACGGTAGATTTTTCGAACGCCTTTAATATGATCGACCGCACTGCCCTTCTTCGAGAGGTCCATCAACGTTGCCCGTCTATCTATTCATGGGTCCAGTTCCTATATGCCCAACCAGCTAGGTTGTATGTTGGTAATGACTGTATAGGGGCCACCACGGGGGTTCAGCAGGGGGACCCTTTAGGCCCCCTCCTTTTCGCCCTTGCTTTACACCCTATGGTTCTCCGAGTACAAGAAATTTGTAAACTCCCATTTCATGCGTGGTACCTGGACGACGTGACGATTATTGGTGAGGCCACCGAAGTTGCTAAAGCCTTAGACATTATCCGGCTAGAGGGGCCATCCTTGGGGCTTCAGCTTAATATTAAGAAAACAGAGGTTTTTTGGCCGTCTTGTAATGGGGTGAAACTTCAGGAGGGACTTTTTCCCAGCGGGATTGGTAGGCCAGAAAAAGGGGTGAAGCTCCTCGGAGGGGCTGTTAGCCGTGACCCTTATTTTATCCGCGGATTGGCAAGGCGGAGGGCATCGCGCGCTGTTGAACTCATGCAACTCTTGCCCTGCCTTAGGGATCCCCAGAGTGAACTCCTCCTGCTCAGGTCATGTATGGGGGTTGCTAAGTTGCTTTTTGGGTTACGGACCTGCCAACCTTCCATGATGGATGAAGCAGTATCATGTTTTGACAAGGGTTTACGGGAAGCCATTGAAGACATAGTGGTATGTGGGGGGCCTTTCTTTGGTGACCTACAATGGCGGATGGCGTCTTTGCCGATGCGTGTGGGAGGATTAGGGCTCCTCTCTGCGAAGGATGTCGTCATGTATGCGTTTGTGGCGTCACGAGCTCAGTCCTGGAACCTTCAAGACCACATCCTACGAAATAGCGGGGTTTTCGGCGCAGACTTGGACTACGTGCAGGCCCTCGAAAAGCTAAATGACTATCTCCCAGGTTTTGATATTGGCGGTTTTTCTAACAAGGACACCCCCCCCCAAAGCCTCAGAAAACTTTGGTGAATGCCCTTTATGGCAAAATCGCTCAGAACCTGGGTGAAGTTTTTGGTCTGTCCCCCCGTCAGAGGGCAGTTATTGAATGCCTGCAAACCCCCCACGCCCAAGATTTCCTAACTGTTATCCCGATCGAAGGTTTAGGCCAAAGCATGTCTGCTATTGAATACAGGGCCATTATTATTATTATTATTATTATTATTATTATTATTATTATTATTATTATTATGCTTCTTTTAAAACTTTAAAATCACATAGATTAAGCAAATTTGTGATGAATAACCGATTTAAATCAATGAGCATACCAATTATTCATAATACCAAAATCAGAGTGTCCGTTTTAAAAACAAAAAAAGTTGCAAAAAAATTGGTATGACATTGATCAAACTCAAAGTTTTAACTCACAAGATCATTATCTTAGTTTGTTACAAGTGTTCACTTCAAATTATAGGTTCACTCGTTTATGTATATCCTCCATTAAAAATTCAAAACTCAATGTGTTACCATGAGCTCGTACGTCACTCGTTAAGAAAATGTGGGCCTCGGTGGGTTTAGGGGGGGTTTTTTATGTGTTTTTTTATGTTTTGGACTTTTGGTCACATAATTTATTTTGATATGTGTTTTTGATGTTTTACAGTTTTATTGGTCAACTACTTTATTTTTTATAACATATATAAATTTTATATTTATTTTTACAATTCTACCTCGCGGCTCATTTTGGTTCTTTTAAACTTTCCTCATTTCAAAGGAGAAGAATTTTCTTTGATGTTTATAAGGAATTTTAATAGTAGTTTTATTGTTTTATAAAGCCTAAATAAGATGTCATGGATTTTGTGATGATATTTTATTTGTTGAGTTGAGATTTTTATGTCAAAACTTGAGTATTAACATTAAACTTAGTTTGAGTTCACGAAGTCATGGGATGATAAGTGAAACCAGCTCCTGGTGCTATGACGAATACCGTTAATTATTAAACTACATGGCTACATGCTACATCCGATAATGGAATACAAAACCAAAGCTTTGCCACATTGCTCAGTTTGTGCTTCTTTATGTTTTCTGTATCCTTCCACAACAAAGATAGTAGAGGTATTATTTAGTATATAACATTACCCATAGAATGAATTAAGGAAATTTTAAAATTTGTTTGATTTTTTTGAAGATTATTGTATTTTATTTATGCAACTGTATCAAATTTTCTAACATATGCAATGACAATTTTGATTGGAATTAGGGGTGTTCAGAATTCGATTCGAATTCGAAAAATTCGAAATTCGATTTAGTTCGATTCGATTACCAAGAATTTGATTCGATTATTAAGAATTCGAATTCGATTCGATTCGAATTCGAGTCCAGTAAATCGAATACGAATCGAATACGAATTTATGATTTTAAATTCGATTCGATTCGAAATTCGAATAAAAATTGTACATGTATATTTTTTTAAATATATACACACATATACACATTATTATATACACAAGTATACACATTGAAAAAAAAAACTTCTAAATTTTGATCAAACTCTAAGAACCCATAGTGTCTATAACTTTTAGCATAACCATGTTTTATATATTTACCTTATATATCACAAAACTCTATAAAACTATACTCTCTACTATTTTTACTATTCTCGTATTTGACATATTGTTGTTTATCAATTTGTAGATTTGTATTTTATATGTTAAAAATAATGAGTTTGTATTAGTTTTAAAACTAAAAGTAAAACAATTTGTTATTTAAGGTGAATTTGAACTAAATCGAATTTATTCGAATTCGATTCGAATTCGAGTTTCTTATTCGAATCGAATACGAATCGAATAAATTGAATTTTAAACGAATACGAATCGAATACGAATTCAGGTAAAAATATTAAAAATTCGAATAATTCGATTCGAATAATTCGAAAATTCGTTATTCGATTCGTTGAACACCCCTAATTGGAATAGAATAATAAGATGTTTTTATTTCAACCAAAGTGTAGTAGAGATGTCTTCTTTTATGAATATTATTAGAAATTGAACTAAGGTTTTTGCTTTATTTGTTTTGGTTTTATATGAATACTGAGACCCATGAAATAAACAAAGAATCGAATGTATATGGCTAACTGTTTGTTTACTGTGTGCAGGCTACCTTTTACAGGATGATCATTGGAAGTACTAGGATTTATAATGAATTATGAAGCTTGTAAATTAAAATTTTAGATGCTGTTGCTGATGCTCATGAGTATGCTTTATTTTGTCATTGGGATTTTATATCTTGATTCACCCCTAACACACACTACATAACCAATTTGGTTATGTTTTGAGCGACCGTAAAAAATATCCGGTATTTTTTGGGTTTAGTATTTTAAATTATGTTACTCATTGCTTAAATAAAAATGACAATTAGTTTTGTGATTTATTGATAGCATCTGATTCTTAAAGACTGATGGTAACATTTGGGCATTTGGCAATAGCTTTGCTACATGGGGTTTACGGTGATATGTATGGTTATGGTTATGCAATTTATGGTCCTTATTCACTTATGCCAACAATTGGTCATGATGGACCTTTTGTGATGCTCGGCAGTTCTAATATCTAAGTTTTTATTTTCAACCAATAAATAAAAAACTTATCACACTCAAGTTTATAGAAACCTATACAACACGCTCAATAACAACTCATCTGTGTTGTAAATTTGTGCCACCCCCCCCCCCCCCATCAGGTAAGTATTATTGAATGAAAATGTTAGGAACATGTAATGGGTTGGTTCGTATTAGATTTCATAACCCTATCTGATATCAGTTGGGCACCCGCCGCAACGCGCGGGCAATCCAAACAAATAAAATTTGAAGGTGACGGATGTCACACGACACGGCCTCGACAATCCTTTGGGTAAAACTTGTTGTTTTCTTTATTTTCATATGTTTTTTTCGCTCATTTTTCATAACTTAGCTTAAATAACCTGAAATTTCTCAAAGAATAATATTAAGCATCAAATCAAGTGAAAATTCATTCGAAAACATCAAAAGTGATGAACAATATGTACAAAAAAGTATGTATAAATCGGTTATCTCGGTCTGACATCCTCATGTGTCGGGTTGTTACCCAAAATTGATGCTCTTGCATCATCATCGGAGCTCGTCCATAGCAAGGATGCCTTCATCCTTCATGAATGAACCCACATAAAACAACATATGGGCCTTATCGACTTATCGTGCTTTGACTACCACCCAACGTCTGTGAAATCCAGTGGTACATCCATGATTTTTATTCACGGTTTTCCGTTTCTCAAATTTCTCACAACTAAACATTTAATTTTTAAGTCTAGTCAAATTTCTTACAACCAATAATGTACTACAGTTCCTCCTTTACAAGTGGTAGGAGGCATAGTAGTGTATGCTATATTTGCGAAGAGACAGATAAAAACTTCACATAAATTAGAAGATATAGTTGCCTTGACATCATATTGGACAGTCATCAAAACTTACTTCTCGGATAATTAATTTGTATCCATACAAATGTAAACCAACTTACGATTTAAATCAGGCGAGCATACCAAACTATTAAACTAATATGGCTCAATTATGAATTATTAGATTTTTTATGCTTCTTTTAAAACTTTAAAATCACATAGATTAAGCAAATTTGTGATGAAGAACCGATTTAAATCAATGAGCATACCAATTATTCATAATACCAAAATCAGAGTGTCCGTTTTAAAAACAAAAAAAGTTGCAAAAAAATTGGTATGACATTGATCAAACTCAAAGTTTTAACTCGCTACATCATTATCTTAGTTTGTTACAAGTGTTCACTTCAAATTATAGGTTCACTCGTTTATGTATATCCTCTATTAAAAATTCAAAACTCAATGTGTTACCTTGAGCTCGTACGTCACAATGTAGGTCCGCCCCTAGTGAAGTCCCACAGAAAAATCACTAATAATCTTCTATACATACGATGATCAAATGATACTGGTAGCGAAATCAAACCAGTACCAGTAACGTTATTTCAGATTGATTTACGTTCAAATAACATATCGTACCGAGTCCTTTCAGTACCAGTACTCATTTTTGGTGATTTTCGGAATCGGTACTCTCTTTTTCTGATTATCTATTTAGGGGTTGTTTGGTTGATTAAGTGCTGAATCATTAAGTTGTACCTCTTAATGGTTAATTGTCTTGTCCCACATTGGTAGGAGAGTCCCATTAAGGTTCAGCGTAGTTCAGTGCTTAATGGTTCAGCAACATCCCAAATCTTAATGGTTCAGCCTTAACTATTTCATTCAGAAGCTGAAGCATACATGCTGAATGCTGCTGAATGATTCAGGGCCTCATTAAAAGGCTTACAAAACAGCCCCTTAGACTATACCGAACTTCTCTCTCTCTCTATATATACACATACGGGTCTAAATAGAATAACCCTTAACTTGAGGGATCAAAAACGTAAAAATAAATTGGGGCAACAGCTTATCATCCAGTTATCCATTACATAACATCATCTTCACCATCACCAACAATTTCATACCAACAATTGCAGACCAATCTAAGCTCAACAATGGCGAGTGCCACAACAACATGGAGCATGTCGTCACTTAAATCATCACTTCCTTCAATACCCACTTCAAGTTCTTCAATCCGTTGCTCTTTTCGTCCCACAAACTTCAACCGGGTTAAACCCAATTGCAAGCCTGTGTTTGGATCTTTTCTGGGTCTTGCTCCTATTAACCCTGTTTCTAATCTCACTCCAGGTATAAAAAAGTGATCTTGGTCACTGTTTGTGGTTTTGTATGTGTTTTTTTTATGTGCATTTGGTTATTGTTAGGTGTATATGTATAATAATATGATGGGTTGAGGTTTGTTGTTATATCTGCATTGAATTAGTGATTTATAGGGTTTGTTGAATTAAGGGTTTAGTGTGAATAGTGTAAGTTGTGAATTGTGATATGGTAGTTGAGTTGTTGAACATAGGAACAAGATTTAGGTTACAGTTTGTTGATGAAACTTACCTTAATGAGACATGTGAGTGTCGGGAATCCGAAGAACATTTTGGATATGAAATTGCTATGAAATGAACATTTTGGATATGATGTGAAGAAAATCAACACGCTTTTGTCCCTTGGCATCGGAAGTTGTCCATTTCCTGACCAGGGTCCAACGGGTTATCCGCAACAACATTTCGACCCCAAAGGGGCAGGGTTTGTTGTTAGTAGACTAGGTTTTGCGATCAAGAAAGGGTGGCGGTGTAGCTTGTTGTCCGTCTACTTGCTATCTTAATGTAATTTGCCAGTCATGAAATGAAAGTTGTAGGAAAGAAAAGATAAAAGCACAACTATGTTTTTTTTTTGTGTAAACTTGATATCGTGTTTTATAATAAAAATGCATTGATGTCAATAGCGTCCGTAGTGAGCGCTATAGCGCGCTACGTAGCGAAGTGGATTGATGGCATTGTATAGGATTTAGAGACAAATAGCAAGAATTTTGTAATTTTATTTATTTATTTTTGATAAAATATACATATAGAATATTTCTAAAATTTTCTTCTAGCGTATCGCTAAATATCGAATAGTGCCCGCTATTTCATTGCTATCGCTACGTAGCATATAGGTAGCTTGTCACTATTGTCCGGTATTCACCATTGACGACTATGTGAAAACCTAAGGGAATTTTAGAATGAGTGTGGTGAAGTTCATGTAATTGTGTCAAGGATGTGTGAAACCGAAATTTGGAGACTGGTTTCTTTAATCTTTATAAACAATCATCTTATTATTAATTATTACTATTATTATTCGATTTCATGAATGTAAATATTCAGGGTTCTAAAGAATGTATTGCATCTGACTTGTGATTTAGCCTTTAGGATAGTATGTGACAAAAAGATTGAATCTTGTATATCCAAAAGATGTACTATAGCTAGTCTTAGCTTTGAAACTTCCCAAACGAGGAATCGTTGGAAGCTCATGTGACCGTAGGGAGTATAACATAAACATACAACTGATGCGCTTAACAAATAAACATAATAATAAAAACCATACTTATAAGTTATAACATACAGGTTCATTCTTCTCGTAGTTCAGGAGCTTCTCGTATGATAACTCTGTCTCTTTCTATTGTATGCAGCGGTTCACATCATCTTTCAATTTTCTTATTTATTTTTTTTTTCTGTTCTTTACTCTACTGAATACTTATTTTCAATCTGCCCATAATTTTCTTTTAGCAAAGACACATGCTTTATGTAACATTGCAATAAGCGCACTTAAGATATCTATAATCTTGTTGCTTTCTACCAGGAAATAACAGCTATGAACATAACTTCACCATTATTGACAATGGTGGCCGTGTCTCCGCCATGAGACACGGAAGGCGGGTCCCTAAGCTCAACCGTCCACCAGACCAACGAAAAGCTCTCCTTCGTGGGCTAACCACTCAACTTCTAAAACACGGAAGGATCAAAACCACCAGAGCACGAGCCAGTGCTGTGAGGAAATACGTTGACAAGATGATCACTTTGGCTAAAGAAGGCTCGCTTCATAAAAGGCGACAGGCGCTTGGGTTCATTTATGAAAAGCAGATTGTG
The DNA here is from genome assembly GCA_030844895.1 of Ambrosia x helenae. NCBI lineage: Eukaryota > Viridiplantae > Streptophyta > Magnoliopsida > Asterales > Asteraceae > Ambrosia > Ambrosia x helenae. The sequence goes on from JAUTDX010007255.1 coordinate 583,529, forward strand.
CATGCATTGTTCGCTGAGGTCCCTGAAAGATACGGTGAAAGGAATGGAGGGTACACGAGGATCATTAGAACTTTGCCGCGGAGAGGGGATAACGCACCCATGGCATACATTGAGCTTGTTTAGTTTTATATGTTATGTCTTATGTCTTATTTCTATGTTAATGATATAGTCAATTCACTTTTATGTATGATGTTCTGTTGGTCTACTGTATAATTCAATTTTGAACCGGGCTTGTTGCGGTTTGTATGAAGCTGATGGATGATCTAGGATATCGATGTTGTGAGTTGACTATTGTTGACTTGTCGGGTTTGATGACCGTTAGTAATTTTGAATTAATGTGACACATGACACCATATCACAGATAGATCTACATGTGTATTGTTATTTGTGTATATGATGCGTCATATAAGTGAAAAGCGGTTATATCGGTCGTATGATAAGTACACATACTACATGGTAGGTCGAAAAATGTTCATACTGGATGTAAAAGAGTCAAATCATATGAGCCGCATGATTGTTTTAATGACAAAGAAATAACAAACGTGACCACTGATAAAATTCATACGATATATATAACCTCTTTTTCACCCTATCATATAACTCATATGATATGGTAGGTGACTTTGGTGTGATTCTCGTTTAACAACTCCCAACATAAAATAGTCGTGAATATTCAGATTTCAGACTCTTTTTTGTTGTTCTAACCGACTAGTACATTTAGTAAATTGAAAACCATAATTAGCTATCCAGACAAGACATTCACAAAAACCAATCGACCTAGACACTAAATATCTCTATCACAAATATATAAACATGTAACTAGATATGAGCTTGCTAGTACCGAAAGTGTACATCCCAAAAATTACCAAAATTGGCTACTAGTACCGAAAATATGCTCGGTAAGGTACGGGTACAAACTGACACCGTACTGGTCCTAAATACGCGCAAAAAGTGGGTACCGAAAACGATTTGTTACACTAAGAAGGTGTTTGGGATTGCGTTTTGAATCTGATTTTTGGATTATTGCGTTTTCAAAACGCAGATAATCAGTTTTTAGTGTTTGGGATTACGGTTAGAAAATGCAGATAATCAGTTTTTTAGGCTACCAATACGCAATAATCTATAATCAGCCCAACCCCTGCATTTACAAAGGGCATGTTTGGATAAACTTATTTGAGGCAAAAAGGACTTTTTGTTAAAAAGGACTTATTGACTTATGACTTTTTAAAAGGGAGTTTTTAGAAAAGTGTTTGGATTAGCTTATGTGGTGGGGAAAAACAATAAGTTGATAAGTTAGTTTGTAAAAAAGTGTTTGGTTTAACTTATTTAGGTAAAATGACAAAAAAAGGGTATAAGGAGGGAAGGTGTAAGGATATAATAAGGGCATGTAGGTAAATAACCATCAAATAAGTTATAAGGAGGTTCAAAAAGTCACTCCTCCCTTACTTTTCCAAAACAACTTATTATAGGCAAACAAAAAGTTAAAACAAAAAGTCCTTTTCCTTTTGCCAAACACTTTTTGCAACTTATTAACTTTTTGGAAAAGTTATAAGTTATAAGGAGGTGGAAATAAGGAGAGCCAAACATGCTCAAAACGCATAATCTGTTTTGAATAATCAATCTCATACCATTCTCATACTACAACTCTACCAAACTTGAGATTTCATACATGAAAAGTAATTTTCAGACTACACCAAACAAGCCCTGAGCCGCCACGACTGCAAACTTGTTGACTACGTTAACTCAAACTAGGGTTGCAGCAGCAGCAGCCAATTTGCTACCAAACAATCCAATCCAACGACGTGTTCGCATCGTAGTCAACGGTTATTACAATCCAATGTTATATTAAACCAACATGCAATCAACCATGGCCACAAGGTTCCTTAGGGCTCGTCAACTCATCTACCGAACCACCACAACCAATAACAACAACATCATGATGATGATGATGAGTTCGACAACCCACACCTGTAGTAGTAGTAGTAGCAGAGTTGTTGCTCGTTCTTTTATCACCGGTGGTGGTTCTTCTTCACACAGTTTAAGCAATCGTGTCTTAACCGGACAGTTTTCCGTACGACGACCTAATTCATGGGCGGTTTCCAGGAATTCTACCCACTTTTTTAGACATTTAAATGCGTTCGTCTCCGATTTCTCTCCTAATTCACCGCAAAAACCTGTAAGGTTTCTATTTATTATTATTATTATTGTTGTTGTTGTTGGGGGTATTGAATAAACTAGGGGTGTAAACAAGCCGAGCCCGAGAGCTGAGCCCGAGCCTGACTGGGCTCGAGCTCGGCTCGTCATGATTTTATGAAGCTTGAGCTCGGCTCAGTTTGAGCCTAATACTTTGAGCTCGAGCTCGGCTTAAAAGTAAAGCCCAAGAGCTCGGCTCGGCTCGAAATAATTTTAGAACAATTTTAAAGGAGCTACAAGCTAAGCTCGAGCTTGCTTCGATAGCTTAAATGAGTTAAAGCTCGGCTAGAGCTCGCTCGCCAATGTTAAATAGTAGGTATACTATAAATAAAATAATAATAATAATATAAAATTTGTTTGGGCTCGTTAAGGCTCGCGGGCCTAAACGGTTTTTGTATGAAAAGCTGGAGCTCAGGCTCGATAACTAAATGCGTCATTTTTCTAGCTCGGGCTTGTTGAGGCTCGGCTCGTTTGAGCTTTTTACCCATCCGATCCCGAGTAGCTCTTGAGCCGTTGCGCATCGTTTACATCCCTAGTATTGGTTTGAGTTTAGGAATTGATTGAGCTGAGTAAGTTAGGTATTGTTTTGTGTTTATTAGTTTGAAAATGGAATAGAAAAAAAACAGATATATGAATTTGTGCAAAAAGATGTATGCTTGTGGCCAAATTGTCAAAATAACGAACTAATGCTTATCAAAAGTTCGAAACAATTCGTTTATATGAAAGACTTTGAAGTTCAAATTGAGTTTCTGTAAGGTAGGTGGGTTAATGTGGGTTTATGCACCATGGATGGATGGTTTTGATGTGCTGGTTTATGAATATTATTGTTACACTTGCATTATGCTGAAACTTGATTCATTCTCTTAATATTTCATCACAAGAGGAACTTGAGACTATGTGTATATAAGCTTTGTTTGTTAATGTTATAATTGGGGATTCTGTTATTTATATTGATATTGAGTTCTCTTTTGGATGGCCCATATATTATGTGGTAGTATAGAGTATCGACATTTCTGATGCATGTTTGTATGACTGTAATTAGCAGGGTTCTGTGCCGAATGGGTTTGCGTCATTAACAACATCAAGTGGTGCACAAGAGACAAAGCCCAGTAAAAAAGATGAAAAGAATCTTGTTACAAAAGGGGAGGAAATTAGTAACACAAAGATTCTTGGTACGCTAGCGACATATTTGTGGATGAAAGATAACATGGAGTTTAGATTGCGAGTGCTCACCGCATTGGGTTTCTTGGTTGGAGCCAAGGTGAGTAAATGAGTCAGTTTGAATATTTGTGTAAAGATGTCAATTTTGACCCATTCGACTGAAATTTAGTCAGTTTTCTGTTCTATTTTATCTCTTAATAACCCAACCGGGCAAAAAAAAGAAGCTAAAAGGCTCGAACATGTTGAAAGTCATCCAAAGTGTATTTAAATGCTTACAACCTATTAAACTATTTTACTAAAAAATATAGATTATTAATTAAAATAGTTTTTTTTAATTATATTTAATGCGTTAACTATTTATAAATTAAAAAACAATTTGGAAGACAATGAATTGCGTGGGCAATCCAACTTGACCGACATGTTTTGTAGGCCCGAAATACATTTAACATGCTAATCAACCACATGCCGTGTTCATTTTGCCGCCCTCTAGTCAAGTGCTTAAAAGTTACACAACCTCCCAAGTTGTTTTATTCAAGAAATTTGACCAATCATTTTAGTATAACCTTTTGTAATCACAATTGGTACATTAGCTTTTTTATTTAATTTAAAAAAAAAAACGATAGTCTTTAGGGCTATGTTAAAGAGGTGATCTTTATCAATTTTTATATTTCAGTTATTGTACTTTTACCACCATTTTACAGCCACCCAAAAGTCCAAAAACCATTAACCACCCATGCTTCAGATTTTGTCCTTCAACCATTAAAACCACTATTAAGTCTTAATCATAGCCCTAAGCTTGGTTTTAAAATGTGCGTTGCGCTCCGAGGCGTTTTGATCCCAACAGCCGATGCGTAATGCGTGATGCGCGCTTGTTATTTAAAAAATTATATATAGATAACATTTTAACTTGTTGACCTTAAACACTAAAAATTTAGATGTTGAAATAAATAAATGCAAGAAAATAGCTTTAGTACCATGATAAACGTTCAATATAACCAAAATAAGCCTTGAACCCTTATGTGTACAAGTAGCCTATGCAAAAGGTACAAGTAATCTATGTAGGAACTAACTTAACAACTTCATTAGCTCATTGTACAAGCTTATTAAGCACATTCTACTAGCTCATTGTGCAATTTTACTCTATAGTGGTCGGTTTTACAAAATGCACGCATCATGGCGCATTATGCGAGCTCATCAGGTGCGCATTATGTAATTTAGAACGCATCATCCTCGCATCACGTAATAGTTGCTCATCGCATCACCTGATGCGATCTCATCAGCGCATCGTGCGCATCACACGATGCGCGCATTTTAAAACCAAGGCCCTAAGGGATATGTTTAGCATCTTCCTCGAAAGAAGGATAGGAAAAGGAAACTATTAGCGCCTTAGCGGGTCAACCCAATCCAGCCTGATTTGACCCATCTGTTACACAACTCACATGTTGCCACCTGTATTGGCTCATTATGGCTAAGGGAATTATCGCTTTTTTTGTTTTCAAACCAGGTACTGAATGTTCAGGTTCCATTCTTATTCAAGCTAGCCATTGATTGGTTAACAACAGCAACAGGAAACCCTAGTTCACTTGCCGAGTTTGCAGCTGCTAATCCAACGGCTTTAGCTGTTTTTGTCAGCCCTGCAGCTGTGTTGGTTGGTTATGGTATAGCACGGTCAGGGGCTTCTGCTTTCAACGGTACTTCGTTATGAAGTAATTGCTTGTGCTTTTATATTTTTTATATCTAAAAATAAAATCTTTAATAAATCAAACTATGACCTTAGTTTTCCTCCTTGTATTTGTAGAAAAAGTACTTATATTGCCCCTCCTCATTTTCATGCTTACGCTTGTTTATATGTATTGTTTCAGAGTTGAGAACTGCAGTGTTTTCAAAGGTGGCATTACGGACTATTAGATCAGTTTCAAGGAAGGTAAATACCATATTACCCCCTTCCCTGAGTTGGGGTGCAGGTGGGCCGTTGGGGTGTGCATTTGATCAATAGGGTTTATCTATGTAGAGTTATGAGGTTTATTATATGCTCGGTGTATTACAGGTGTTTGCACATTTACATGAGCTTGATCTACGATATCATCTAAGGTGTGTTTGCAAAAGATCGAGTCTATTAATTTTGCTTAACTTACTTTAAGGTTTTACATCTTTTATTTTTATTTCACTTGAAAGCACATAGTAGGGTGTAAAGTGTGGTGTTTATATTTGCGTTTTGAAACCGATTATTTGATTATCGCGACAAGTGTTGATTACTAGTTTTAATGTTTGAATAACTGGTTTTGTTCTTTTATTTTAGCTAATCATTTCTTAACTAATCAGAACTTTGTCAATTACTCAAAACATTTGATCATCTAGATACACATCAACTCCTTTTTAGGGCTCGTTTTATTACAACTAATAATTTTATTCTGATTTTTAAAATTAAATAATCACTTGTAAAGCGTACACCCAAGCAAACCTGAATATAATGACTAATAGGGGACTGCTTTCGTTCCTATTTTCTGAGTGTAGAATGTTTCTTATTTATTTTATGTTTGCAGTCGGGAAACGGGAGCTTTAAATAGAATAATTGATCGTGGTAGTCGAGCTATTAATTTCATCCTTGGGGCCATGGTATTCAATGTTGTACCGACAGTGTTAGAGGTGATCTTATTTGTTATCTTTAGTATAGTCTTTAATCTGATAAAATATTGTTTCTTTCTTTTATCTTTGTAATATAACCATTGTATTACACGTATGTATATATTATTCAAGTTTATAGCCAATTTTAGCTATTTAAATCATTGGTTGCTTATATATTCATCTTGTGTTTTCAGATTTCAATGGTAGCAAGTATTCTGGCATACAAATTTGGACCAACATTTGCATGGATTACTTCTTTGTCATTTGCCGCATATGTTGCCTTCACGTTAACTATAACACAAGTATGCCATCTCTTTTATAGGGGTGTTCGGATTTTGTTTTGGAAATAATCAATTTCATGCCATTCTTTTAACCTAATGTGAGATACTTTTATTTTCATTTCACAACGAAAAATATCACTTTTTGTCATTGTGTATACGTGGTTAAAACCAGAAGTTTATAAATACTCAAATGTCTGATACTCTGATTACTATTTGAAATTTACAATTTAAAACAGTAGAAGCACATCAAACACTATTTGCTACAGCTTGTTTAGTTACTACTGATTTTTTGAGTTTAATAATTCGATGTCTCATAATTATATTTTAATTAATATGCTTATTTTTTTTAGTGGAGGACTAAGTTCAGGAAGGTAATGAATAAAGCTGATAATGATGCAAGCACTAGGGCAATTGATTCCCTTATAAATTATGAGGTGAGGAGTTCCTGATTGAATTATATGCTTCTTTTTGGTGCAATTATATATGTATCGTCATTTTACCTTTTGGTTTTTAACCGAGCTAATACTTTTTTTTTGTCAGACTGTGAAGTATTTTAACAACGAACATTATGAAGCTGAGGAGTATGATAAATATTTACAAAGTGAGTAGTTTTGTCCCTTCCCTCCACGTGTCACTTTTGTATTGGTTGGTTCAAATGGGGTGAAGCGTTCTTAATATAACGCCGGTCGAATTTTTAGAAGCATAGTGCCCCCCTGTAATGGTGTGGGGGCGCTATGTTATGCCTTCACGCCCTAATACCGCCCCACTACACCCGGTCTTATACAAGGTTACGATATGTGAAGTCCCTGGATGTATCTGAGTGGGATCATTATGGGGGTGTTTGGATGTGCCTTAAGAAGTTGATTATCTGATTATTGGGCTTTCAAGTTGCAGTTATGTGTTTTAATAAGTAAATGTGGTTATATTTTTCTATTATTTAGGCAAATAATCAATTTCGTACTCGACGTAACAAAGTTAATTGTCTTAATTTATAAGTTGTTTAATCATGGTTGATATGACTTATGAGCATAGTTGTCAAAAGCGCTCGCTTCTTGCGCCTAGGCGTTTTTTTAGGCGAGGCACACCAAAACCGCCTTGTGCAGTCAAAGGCGCGCTCCAGCCACTTTACGGCCAGATTCCGACAAGCTTCTGCAAAATCCGGCCACATTTCGGTTTGAATAAGTCTGATTCACACAAATAAGGCCTTTGCTTTTTTTTAAACCAAGGACATGGTTGATCTTTTCTTCTTTCATGGAGTTTTTTGAGTTGCAATAGGAAAAGAAAAAAAAAAGAATGAGAGCTAGCTGTGAAAGAAGATGAATAGAAAGATAGTGTGTTGAAATAGTAAAGAAAGAGTGTTGCAGTATTTAAGTAGGAGTGGGTGGTACTAGTGAGTTGAGTAGCTAGATAGAGTGTTGTAGTAGTAAAGGAGTTCCTTTGGCTTTTTCTGACTTTTCCTCCTTTTTCACGTTTGATCATTTTCTTGATTTTTTGTTAGGGTTTTTCTTTTTTTGCTTTTATTAGATGTTAAAAATTATTTTTTTCTACACTACTCTTTGGTTGTATATAAAGGTTTTTTTTATGTATGAAAATAAAGGAAAAGTGAGTTAACAGGACAATTTGGGCCTGACAAGGTCTAATTCAAAGAAGCAAAGGGATGTACATTCATGTTTCTAACCGTCTAAACAACTTAAATTAGTCCGAGTCATTGAAGTTTTGGAATTACATTTGAATATCAGCTAGTTTAGAACTTTTTAGTCTATTTAGATGATACTACATATTATATAATAGTATTTGTTTATATTGTTTGAAAAATAGTATTATTTTTTTAATATATAATATATTTTATTATTTTTTTATTTAAGTGCGCTTTTTTTTTCTCAGGCCCTCGCTTTTTTTGCGCTTTGCGCCTAGGCCCAAGGCGAGGCCTATGCGCCTTGAGTGCGCCTAACGCCTTTGATAACTATGCTTATGAGAACTTTTTAATTTGTTACTCCATATTTTTTTAGTGTTTATTGCTATACAAGAATGTCATTTTTAATTCTTTAGTATTGCAATTTGTGAGGTTGTTGATGCTTCATACCATGACCCCTTTTTTTGCCTTTTCTGTTTGACTTGTTAGCAATTAAAGATGACTCTTATTAACTTAGTTAAATTAATATTGTACCTCAGGGTATGAAGATGCTGCCTTGAAGACACAACGTAGTCTTGCTATTTTAAACTTTGGTCAAAGTCTAGTGTTCAGCATTGCTCTTTCATCAGCTATGGTATTGTCTTCAAATGGCATATTGAATGGTCAAATGACTGTTGGTGATCTGGTATACCTTTTCTATGGTCTCAGACGTACACTTACATTTCTTACAAATATAATTTATTAAAATTTGTATATCCTATGTTTTAATTTCCACAGGTTATGGTAAATGGACTTCTCTTCCAACTATCACTTCCTCTCAACTTTCTGGGAAGTGTTTATCGCGAAACTGTGCAGAGTCTTGTTGACATGAAATCCATGTTTCAACTGCTAGAGGTAGAACTCGTGACTTTGTTGCATGTTTGTGATCTTTAGATCTTCATAAATAATTTATTTAGATAAATAGAAATAAGAATTTAACCTTTTGATTCTAAATTTTCAAAATTCCAATGAATATTTGTTGAGGATATGCTCCAAATAGAGGTGGAAAATGGACGGGTTGGATGGATTGACTCGAAACATTTTTTGTCCAATAATTTGAGCTCTATAAAACTGCCTAGTATGTGAGATATGATAAAAAAAAAAGTTATTATTTTGATGGTATTTTTATTTTATAACAAAATGGTTTAGGTGGTTTATGTGTTGAAAATACACTTTGGGTGAGTTTACTCTCTCTTTTTTCAAAGTTTAATTTTGCTCTTTGACCTGCTGATAAAACATAATTCGTATTGACCCTTGTGCTTGGTGATTTGGGAAGTCTCTGGGTTAAACAACACTAGTAGAGAGGCAATTTCAACTTATCTATGTGAAAAGAGGTCAATTGGGTTATATTATCTTGCTAGAATGGAAACTGGTCAAACGGTTGGTGTTAAATACATCCTAAAATTGTTTATTCTAAGGAACTGGGTCATCCTTAGTAAGTATTATAAACATATCCAATATGTTAATTTGTTTGTGAAATTAAAAGGCAGAAAAAAGGGTGTTTGGATTGAGATCTTTGTTTGTTCTTTTGTTTTTTTAATTGGTTTGTTGTGTAATGTTTAATGCTTAATACTTTAAAGCAGCACACATTATTGACATTTATCTATTATTATGTCAGTGAAACAGTTGTGTTGTCTTTTCACAGGAGAGGGCAGAAGTTGGAGATGCAGATGATGCAAAGCCTTTAAAGTTAGATGGAGGTAGAATTGAATTTGAAAATGTTCATTTCAGGTGAAACTCCGTTTTTTAGCCAATAATTCAAACAACTTTTTTTTTTTTTCGTTTTATTTTTTGTGTATAATCTTATACAACATTTCTGAACTGGTGGTCAAATTTTTTGTTTAAAAAGCTTCTAAAACACGACCACTAACCGATATTAGCCTGGTTATCCACAAAGGGGGTGTTTGAATGTGTGTTTATACTGATTGTTGCGACTTACAGTCTGATTATCTTTTTTAGTTTTTTCGTTAATTTATGGTCAAAATGATGGCGATTGGTGAACATCGCAATAGTCATTTTTTTTTAAACACAGTTCAAAGATCGAACCCCCTAAAATGACTGACAAAATTCCTTGAAAGTAAAAAAAGAACTTAAAAGATTGGGTTGTTGGTGCATCTTCGGACGATTCTCAATTACTTGGTCACGATATTTACATGAAGGAAGGCAGCACTTGACAATTGAAAAAAGTTGTTTTTACATCACTATTTCACTATGTTATCTTATGGTTGAAATTTTCAATGCCTCAACATCTGTATATATTTGTGTGTTGATATAACATACCATATAATGCTTTTGTGAATTTAGTTGCTGATGTGTTGTTTGTTTTTCTGTATATTTAGTTATCTGCCAGAAAGAAAAATTCTTGATGGAATATCGTTTGTGGTGCCATCTGGCAAAAGTGTGGCTATTGTTGGAACTAGTGGCAGTGGTAATGTTTCTCTTGTAGTCACTTGTTAATACATGGATAAAAGCTATGAACTGTAGTTAACTAGTTATAATGATATGTTTAAGTTGGCGGTTTCAACCCATTATCTTATACTCGGGTGAAATTATGCTGTGTTTTATCCCAAACGAAATAGTTCAGCTAAATGGGAAACTAGTCAAATGGATCACCTATGTTTAAAGTCGTTAAATATTAGTGATTTTGATTATTATTGTATTAATATTGTTTTGCAATCACATTTAATGTATTAATTATTTTGTAATTGTTCCCTAAAAGGCAAAAAAAAAAGTGTTTGCAAACCCCCTCTTGCTCGTTAACCAACCTGTCCATCTTGCAACCTCTATGAATGTAATTGACTTTCATTATTTGCACATTTTCCGTAGGCAAGCTCATAAAATTTTACTCTTTTTGTGTCTTGAAACTAACAGTGAAACATTTTTAGTGCTGAAGAAGTTACGATTATAAAGTGTCAAGTTTATAAGATATTAATCAGTACCAGAAAGTAAAATACAAATAGAACCACAACTTCATGTGCAACCAATAATACATTATTTTTAAAATGTTGTATATACTGGTTGAAGATTGTGACATAAAAAAGTCTCATGAGACTTTAGGCTTTAAAAGGACATTTGCACTTATGTTATTTCGTTGTTTGCTTCTGGACTTCTGGTTGTGCTTCTTATTCATAGGTCAAATTCATCTGCAGGTAAATCAACCATTCTTAGGATGATATTCAGGTTCTTTGACACTAATTCTGGCACGGTAAATGTTTCTTCAACTTTTTCTGATAACTGTTATTTTCGGATGGATGGAATAATATATGTGCTGGATTACAATCTCCTATAACGATAGTTAAGTTAATCTAGCGAGTTAGCATATATGGTCAAATGACCGTGTTGGGTGCAAATGGGTAGGGTCAGTAGGCTTAACCTACACATAAAAGTTGGCAAAATGGGTATTAGCTTTTTCGGGAATTTTAGTAATAAATAATTAACAACAAATATGATAACAAAAATTATTCTGTTTCAACAATAAACTGATTTTCTAATAAAATTATTTAAGAGGTTAATGCCCTTGAAGTACACTTTGGGCAACTTTTTATCCGTTTGATCTATTCGACTCAGTTCACCTGTTTCTTTCCCGCTAAGAACTTTGATTTTATCTGTTAGAAAGAGAATCCAAATCGAACTTTCATAAGTAAACACTTCGAAATTGACACCCATACCTACCGGTGCCTCATACATTTTTTTCCTTATTTTATAACTACTAATATAGTAAACATGATTGCATAACTGTTAATCAAACTAATGATCCATTCTTTTATAGAACAATGTAAAAGGTTGTAAACAACTAAACACCTGATCCATTCTTTGTGAAGCCATTTGTATTATTTCAAATTGACCCATTTTTACATACATTGGTTGATGTTCTCAATTTCGTAAGTGTTAACAATTGTTTATACGACAGGTGAGGGTAGATGGTCAAGATATTCGAAAAGTTACACTCGAAAGTCTTAGAAAACATATTGGTGTGGTCCCACAAGATACGGTATATATATATATATTTTTTTTTCTTTTTATTGAATTTTACATATCAGGATAGTTATATTTTTCTTTTGATCTGGCTCATGAATGGTACAAACACCCTTGGCTTTGAGCAGGTATTATTCAATGATACAATATTTCATAACATTCACTATGGTCGTCTTTCAGCTACACCTGAAGAGGTTAATTGTCTTTCATTTTACTTTTATGTCAATATTATAAACGAATATGATAAAATAAAGCAGGAGATTTCATTATGGCTAATCAATTTACTTTGAAACAGGTGTACAGTGCTGCTCGAAAAGCAGCGATTCATGATTCTATAATGAACTTCCCACAACAATATTCCACTCTAGTAGGGGAACGTGGGCTTAAGGTAAGTTTAGTTAGGCTTTTTATATGTATATTATATATGTGTATATAGAATAATTATGCTGGGGTAATGGGTCATGATGGATATATTTTTAGCACTGATCAAAACAGGTCGGATAGGCCCACCAACAGTTTTTTTATATATTTTTTTAAACTTTACACTTAATGGGCCAATTATGATTAAAAAATGGTGTGTTTTAACAATGATAATCTAGTTTATGAAATAAAACAGAGGTCTTATGCATTCTGTATACACTTGAGTGATTGTCGACCTATTTGGCTCACTCAGTAACTCGACACTTTTAACCTGATTCTCGTTTTGTTAATCTTTTACTTCTTTACTCATTTGACTTGATAGAGGAAAAGTCCAACCCAAAATGACACATCTACTTATTATTAGGTCAGAATATCCTTGAAACTCAAATGCATGCCTAAAATAGAAGTCCCGGCTATTTAAAATAACACTTAAAGGGAAAAGACTCTAGATTTCACAGAATATACAATAAGAAAATAAAATATGTACGTAATATATTGTAGCAAAAAAAAAAAAATGAAATTGGAGTCTGGAGGGATTTGGGTCTTGATAGCATTTTTATTTGTTTAACCGTACAGCTTAGTGGTGGTGAGAAACAACGGGTTGCTTTAGCTCGTGCATTCCTGAAAGCTCCACCTATTTTGTAAGTTTCTTGTTTCATTATTTTTAATAAAGTAATTATCAAACCTCATTGTTTTTAAATAAGGAAAAGGCTATTTATGTAAGTCAGTTCACATAGAACGCCCTTTGTGAATTATGATGGGAAAAAAACGCATGACAAAATATGAAATCGTGTTGGGATACATATTTTTTAATGTGGTTATTGCGACTTGAAGAATCCCAATTAACAAATCAGTTCAAGTTAAGGATAGTAACAAGTTAAGTAACTATTAGCTGTTTCTCTCAAGTTTGTGTTTCGATTTTTTTTTCTTAAAAGGTTGTGTGATGAAGCAACAAGTGCACTTGATAGCACAACTGAAGCAGAGATTCTGACCGCATTGAAGTCACTTGCCGATAACCGAACAGCGGTGTTTATTGCACATAGACTTACAACTGCAATGCAGTGTGACGAGGCAAGCCGTTTTTTTTCTAAAAAATCAGTTATTTAGCTATTCAATTACTCTCACATGTGGTACCAAAAGTTTGAGGTGGCAAAATGGGTGTATCGGGCAGGTTAGCTAACGGGTAGTTTTTTGGTTAGCTAACCGGTTTGACCTGTGATCGACTTATTTCGTAAGTATATTGTTAGAAATTGCCACCTCTACCAGAATTTGACCAAGAGAAGTATTTTTTGGTTTATAATATATCATTATGTATCTGTAAAAGATAAAACTTTACCTGTAACTTGTAAGGCCTTAATTTGGTTGATTTTTTTTTTTAATATTTCAGATTATTGTTCTGGAGAAAGGACGTGTGGTCGAACAGGGTCCTCATGAAGTTTTATTATCAAATAATGGTAGATATGCACAACTCTGGTCACAGCAAAACAACACAGTTGATGATCTTGATGCAGCCATCAAATTAGAAGCCTAAAATCACTCTCTCTATATATATTCGTCATTGCTTTCTAATTCAAGTTTGGGTCAGGTTAGTTTATTTGTGTTTCATTTTTTGTTGTATAGTTTTAGATTAAAATATACCCATGGAATTTGATTTGTATTTCATATAAATCTATATATCTCTAAATGTTCAAGATTGAGTTTGTTAGATAAAACTCTAAAAATACTCTAATTTCTTTAGCAAGAGAGAGTTGAGATGACTTTCTGTATGGGTCAAAATAACCCATTTGACCGACCCACTAACCCAAACCCAGTCTTTAGGGTTTAGGTAAATGAAATACACTAAAACATATTAAACCCAGTCTTTAGGGTTTAGATATTCAACTCTACGACCTTTTTTTTTTGTCATTCAGCACCCCATTTGATTCGGGTGTACTTGACATGCCTAATAAATGCATATTATTATTATTATCTGATTACCTCAGATTGCGATCAGGAGAGCAGTGGTTACCTGGAACCAGAGTTTGAAACACGACCCAACAAACTCAGAATAGCGATCGATCTAACATAAACAAATAATAGACTGCAGTAATCAAATATGAGTATATGACCAATCAAGGATTTGGTGATACAAGAGTCTTGACATATTTCATTCGCCTAGATGTAGACTCCCAACTCGTAAAATCTAAATACCGATATTCATTTTTTAAAAGAATCGTTGTCCTGATCCAAAACAGCAAGCCAATTGGCGGTACTCGCTGTGCAAATGTTATACAATGCAAGTGGGTCGCAGAAAGCAGCCACCTTGAGCCAACCTTCATGACCATCTATCCTCCACAGATCGCTGTGCTTCCACCATGTGAAGTCTAGTATTGTTGCATAAGATACACACAGGTGAAGGCATCCTTTAAGAATGACTAAACTTCCACAATAATGACTTGTGGAACAAATGGGAATTGTATTGTCCTAAAACTTTCCGTCTGCACATCAAAACATATAATCCAGGTTACGATGAAGGCGTCAGTATTAGCACCGATTATATTTAGATTATTCTAGATAGTCATATTTATGTTATAGATGATTATTGTATTTTAGGAATCATTATCTCTTCCAAATTAGGTGCTAGATTAGTCTTATGTTTCTTCCCTATATAAAGGGCCCTATATAATTCTTTATGATCGATCAATTCAATAATACCATTAAGGCTTTTATGGTATCGAAGCCTAGGCTCTTGAACCCTCTCCCTTTTTTTTTTTTTTTTTTTGAACCCTCTCCCTTAACCTATTCATTTTTTTTCTACCGAGAACAGCAGCTTCGGCTGCAAGTTTTCTGTTTTTTTTTTCGAACAACAGCTTCTGCAGTATTATTAGCGCATCGTTTTCTTCCCCTTCCTTTTTTAGCGCATCTGCAGTATTATTATTAGCGCACCTCCTTAGCGCACCTTCTATTCCATAGCGCACCTCACCTGCTGCAGTATTCCATAGCGCACCTCCTCATGGTTGCGACTAGCGCACCTCCTCTTCAGTCATGGTTGCGGCTACCGATCCAAACCCAGCAGCCCACGGGCTGCCCAACTACAACCGGCCCGACTGCCCCACCAGCCTTCTACACTCCCACGGGTCAGCAACAGCTGGTCAACTTCAGTTGTCCATCAGCACTACCCGGGTTCGATGCTTTAAATCCTGCCGATATTCAAGCCGCATTTCTAATTATGCAGCTCAATCAACAGCAACAGGAACCGTGACTTATGGACACAGGGGCGGGTATGATTTCTATTCCTAACTCGTTTCCTGTAAATACTAAAATTCTCGTGGGCAATGGGCAACAACTTCCAATACATGGGTCTGGCACTGGTTTTTAAAAAATCCATAACCGAACCTACATCCTTCCTAACATACTTTATAGCCCATCTGTCGTTAAAACCCTTATTTCCCTTCGTCGCTTCACATGCGGCAATCTTGTCTCTATTGAATTCGACCCTTTCGATTTTTCTGTGAAAGATCTCAAAACTGGATGCACCCTTTCCCGCCACAATACCACGGGAGACGTTTATCCAATAACTCCACCACAACTTCCGCCACAAGCCTGTTTTATCACCACAACATCTCTCCCCTGGCATGATCGACTTGGGCATCCCGGCGCTCAAGTTCTAGATATCCTTAGTCGTAAATTTAATTTTCTTTGTAATAAGGATTTATCCTTTTGTAATTCATGCCACCTATCCAACAGTAAACGGTTGCCTTTTTATATGTCCAGATCCTTCACTTTTCACCTTTTGATATAATCCATTATGACTTACGGACTTCACCCATAGTTAGCAAATCGGGTTATAAATATTACATGGTTCTAATTGACAATTTTTATCACTTTGTGTGGGTTTACCCCCTAAAATTTAAATCTGAAACTTTTACTACCCAATTTAACCGCAACATCAAAACCTTTCAATGTGACGAGGGGAGGGGGATTCGATAATAACCTGTTTAAACAATTTGCCCACATGGCCAACTTTTCCGATTCTCTTGCCCACGGTCAACACCCACCCAATGTCGACCCGGTCCAAAACCGGTTCCATCAAACCACCCGTATACCCAACTCTCCTGACCACCACTATTTCACCAATACCCACATCTTATTCCAAAGCCTTTACT